>JASGCC010000197.1:0-410493 GCA_030067915.1 Hydractinia echinata
TGTGTGTTATGATCAAACCACTTGGCTATGACTAACCACGCAATTGAGTTAAACACCAACTTGTCTTCGATAATCTCGTCCTTATATCCGTTGTGTGTGTTATGATCAAACCACTTGGCTATGACTAACCACGCAATTAAGTTAAACACCAACTTGTCTTCGATAATCTCGTCCTTATATCCGTTGTGTGTGTTATGATCAAACCACTTGGCTATGACTAACCACGCAATTAAGTTAAACACCAACTTGTCTTCGATAATCTCGTCCTTATATCCGTTGTGTGTGTTATGATCAAACCACTTGGCTATGACTAACCACGCAATTGAGTTAAACACCAACTTGTCTTCGAAATCTCGTCCTTATATCCGTTGTGTGTGTTATGGTCAAACCACTTGGCTATGCTAACCACGCAATTGAGTTTCACTTAAGTCGTCAACAAACCTTTGATGCTGCGCAGATCTTTATAAAAATGAATTAATTCGATATTCATGTTAACAAATTTCAAATAATTTTCTTTAGATTTTTTAACCCTACCAGATCTGGCGAATTAGGCTAGTTGTCCACGGCTACAATATTTTTATTAACCCATCCAATGCCTTGTAATCTCTCTAAGTCTTTTTAAAATTGTCATAGGACAATGAGAATTTCTTTTATAGTTATTAGCTAGCAAAAATTTTGGAACTTCAAGAAGGACTTGTTTTTTCAGATGTTGAAATTCCTTGCTAGAACCTCAGTCTTGTTTTCTACTACAATATCACTTAATCGATGTAGAAAACCATAAAATTTCAAATGATCCTAATTCTGACGTCATTTAATAATGACTATTCAAAAACATTAGAATTGTATTGTTAGCTAGTATAGGGAGGGAATATAACCACACTTTTTAAAAAACACGGTCAAACTCTCATAAAAAATATCATACACAATTTCATTTGTGACGTCACAACTTTTTGTCACGCTCCATTACACAAAATACCGTTGATCATCAGCAAAAATCCACTGATCATCAACGCATGCGCAGTAACATCAATGCTATCATACGCAAATGGAGTAAAGTCCCCATCATGCGGTGTTGAATCATAGAATTCAAGGGTAAGTCCCTATCATACAAAAAATGAGTATAAAGGGGAATTCCCAGCCCGCTCTGCAATCTTCGGACTTTGCTAAAATGTGTATATAAGAAAGGGATGAGTTGGTTTAAGAATGCCATCAGCAAACTATATAGCACCGTGTCGGCACCAGTGGCAGCAACCCGCGACGCTCTTGCCGATCGACTACAGAGTGTGTGGGATACCGTTGCATTCTATTACAACAGGGCAAAGGAACAAATTTCGGGAGGTACAACGCTTCACGATGAGATTGAACAGGAGGCAAGGGAGGACTACACGGAGGACATCCAGGGGGACGATATACAGATGCTGGAAGACGGAAATAGGATCAAGGAATGGAGGTTCAACAAGCATTTAAACCAACCCCAAAAGGACGCGATCATGCGAAAAATTGAAACCCACATAGAAATGCGCGTTAAGGTTGTGTACAGCTTCAGCTGTGATATTTACAAAGGTGGGGGCGATGTGTCTGATTACCACAAAACTAAGAGCTCCAGGTCACTATCAAGCATCGCCGAAATCGAAGCGTTCGTAGAAGAATGCGAGATGAAGCGCCTCGATCTGGAGGATCACGAGTTCTGGACCAGGGCTTATTTACCACCTGTTAGGACCACCGAGACCCCGGGAGCGTATGAAGGCAAAATTCTCTTCGATCACGTACAGATTAAGGTGATAAGCACGCGTGAACCCCTCTTGGGATGCGGCCCTCTCCCGGGCTGGCTGCGAAACAAGAGGTGCATCTACGCCATGGATGGGGAAAAGAACGAACAGACAACCTATGTTTCTGGAGATGCCTTGGTGTGATGAGAGGGCCAACGTAGCACGAGGAACAGAACGTCTAACGAAAACAGCTCTCACATTAGCTCGAAAGTACTATGGGGACCCCAAGCTAAAGCGTAAAGATGTGCGCCCTACGAGGCTGGTGGATCTGGAGGGCGTTGCCAAACAATTCAAGATCAACATCAGGGTCTTTGGCCCAAGGCAAACTCTGAGAAAGCACCATGGCGACTCGTCTATGGTCAAAAGCAGTACAAAAAGGGTTTGGGCACCACTATCAATCTTGGTATGCTGGACGGGCACTGTTTTTACATCAAAGATTTAGATGTGCTGACCCGGCACTGGCAATGCGAGGTATGCGGCCAAGTTTTTAACGAGGTTTGGAATCTCACGCGGCATAAGGGGAACGAATGCGAGGGTGTCAAGACGACGATTATCTGCAAAGGGGGGAAGGTCAAACGTATGCCGAGCAGGGCCGAGAAGGTCTTTTACGATGAGGGTTTTAGCTATGATGCATCAAAATGGATAGAATACATGTCAAAACAAACCGGAAGACATATTCATCATGCCCTATGTGGTCATGGTGGTGAACGTGTTATCCGTGATGGCAAAAAGGAGTGGAAGGTAGATGGCTATGAGCCTGTCACAAAAACTGTTTACGAGTACAATGGTTGTAAGTGGCACGGATGCCCCTGTCTGTCCGAGAGAACCAAAGCGGACAAGACTCGTTACACTGCAACCCAGTCTAAGGAAAGGATGATACGGGAACAGGGGTACAACCTCGTCACAGCTTGGGAATGTGAGAAACCACCCAAAATCAAGAGGTACTTTCAGAAGGAATTCAAACCCTGCCCCACTTATTGTATTTGACTTTGAAGCCCTCCTATCACCTTTAAATTACCAGCAAACCCTGATCTAACATACCTTTCGAGACATGTTCCGATAAGTGTTGGTATTGCCGATAGTTTGAATAGCCACCCGACGTTCATCGAGCACGAAAATCCCAAGGTCTTGGTTAAACAGTTTGCGGGGGAGTGGAAAAGAGGCATGCCCTGATTGTGAAGGAGGTCGAGAGAATGTACCCGAAGCCTGACGACTTTGACATGCTCTCCAAAAAGAACCAGGAGTTGTGGAACGAGTGGGTAGGCCAAGTATCTGTAATAGGGTTTAATTCTGCAAGTACGACATCAACCTGATCAAGCGGTATTTTGTCGAAGAGATCGCGCAAGGCGATAAGATCAAGGTGGCAAAAAAAAGATAACGACTACATGTTCCTCACCACCTCGAGGTTTAAATTTCTCGACATCAAAAATTTCCTTGCTCCTGGTCTAAGCTATGACGGTTGGTGCAAGTCGTTGGAATGTAAGCTGCAAAAGCTCGTGTTTCCGTATGAATGGTTGACGAGCCACGACAAGTTGAACCATGTTGGGCCTGTGGCTCACGAGGACTTTTATAGCCGTCTAAGTGGGAGAAACACACTATCTGGCGAGGAGTACGAGACATTCCGCGCTGAGTTTTACAGGCGAGGCTGTGTCACCATGATGGACTGGCTGCGCGAGTACAACCTAGCCGATGTGGAACCATTCATTGAAGCCGTGGACAGGACGAGGTTGCAGTATTATGGGGATGAATCGATATTTTGAAGGACGCGGTAAGTATCCCGGGTGTATCAATGCGCTACGTTCTGAACAAGTCCCTACGGTTGAACCCCAAGCTAGAGCTATACGCTCCGGGAAACCCATGCAGGCATAGGTGCGAGGACTCTTGCCACACCAAGAGTTGTAAGAGTTGTAAACAGGTACAGAAAGCATGTGAAAAATGCACGAGGAATGAGGCCTACGACCTTTTGCGGACGGGGATGGTGGGTGGCCCCGCGATCGTATTCTGTAGATACCACGAACGAGACGTGATGGGTATCAGATCTCACGTGTACGGCGAACCCCACAAGTATGTTTCTATGGAAAATTTTGAATGATATAGCTAGCTAGTTCACAAGGTTTGAAGTTTATTTTATTAGAAAGTTTGAGTTAAAAGCGCGGTAAGTATTTATGTCGAATAAGTCATGGATATCCAATATTTCTGTCATTTTCAGTTATATTTAGATGCCCAATATGATATTCAAGATGATTTAAGTTGTTGTTTTTGTCCTCGGTCATCATAAATTTTTCCACCGCCATTAGCTCGACTTCCGTGTAAGTCACCAAACCAACACCTGTTTCGTAGCCCCTTTAAATGCATTGATGCAATATTTTTATTGATGCTGCATTTAGCTACACTATAATCTTTTATAGAATACTAGTACATAGTTGCAACTACTCACCGTCCCTTGTTTGCCGTGATACGACAGTTTTTCTTTCAAAGCTGACACATATACATACATTAAGAACGAAAATTTTCGGCGGAAAATATTTCAGCGGAAAATCTTCGGCGGAAAATTTTCTTTTGAACGAATTTTAACCAAATTTCAAACTTAATGATTACGGGAAATGACACAAAAAGAAGGCTAGAAAATTTATAGTGTACATATATTCAATCAAGTTCTAAAAAAGGGTCTTCAGGATCCAATTCTATAGATAGGGCCTCAGAAATGTCAGCTTCGTCGAAACCATTGCAAATTATGGCTGGATTGTTCCGCAAATGTTCGTGTAGACCATTAACCCAATTAGCGTGGATGGGTTTCTAAATTGACAACTTGAACGGTATATCGATAAAATTAGAAAAAACAAAATTTTCGGACGGAAAAACTCTCGGCACACACAAATTTCAGACGGAAAAATTTCCGGACAAAAATCAAAAACAAAAGATTTTTTCGTCCGAAAATTTTTGTTCTTAATTTTTCCAAAGCGATAATTAGCTCCAACACCAACCTTGACCCCAGGGTTTTCTCTTTTTATATCGGGAAAACCCGGGGTCGAGGTTGCACCAACACGTGAAGTGCATAATGAAAGGATACGCAGTGCGTTTCCTACCTCCGCAAGCTTCTATGCTAGGTACAAATCTGTAAGTTACATGCACATCCGCTTTTGTTTCTAGTGGATTTTTTCAGGAGCAGCAAACAGTCCGAAAAGAGTAAAACAAAATATTTCCAGTTAAGTTTTTAAAAAAATTATTTTGCACACTATTATATACAGTGAAATGCAGCTGAATTTCTTGCGACATTCTACCTCGCTATAATATTTATACTGTTGTGCATGCACAATTGACACTTTCAAAATGTTTAGAATGCAGTCTGTGAAGCATTTCAAATAAAATATTTATTTAAAAAAGGAATTGAAAATCGCAATCAAAAAATACGATTTTAGGACAAATAACATTTTGTTCAGGCACACGCATGAAGAATGTAAAAGGCTCACATGGTATATATCATACAACATAAAAATATAAAAAAATCAGGCTAACGGTTACCATAATGGTAGACCTGCAGCTTTAACATTCTAAAATTAAATTTATAGGAAATTATAGAAAATTTAAAGGCATAATCTATAAAATCTGCTAAAACAAACTACCAAATCTGCAAAAACAAAATCTATAGATATATGCATTAGTTCATGTTAATGGTGGCAAGTTTTTCTGCAACTTCCAGCCGAAAAACCTTGTGGTTTACTAGTCGTAACATATCAGAAGGAATTTTCCTTTAATCGTTTACAAGTACGTCCATTATTTTTCCAGTTAGGATCTCCATCAATTTTGTCCTTTTTTGGCTCTAAAAATATGTAATTGATCAAATAAGCAATCCAAAAATGAAGTTATAATTGAAGGATTAATCAGTCACATGCGGGTAAAACAAAAATCATTTGTCAACAACTACTAAAATGGGTCTATTCAAAAATGCGTATGTACTATAAATCGTCAATCTTATACTCCGTTGTAGGCTTTGCTTTACAGATCACCCCTCCCCGAAAATCGACTTAATGTTTATAAATTATAACATTAATTGAAAAAAAGAAAATTGTTAACTACGGCAGGTGTAAGGTATTAAAGTTGAAATAAGCAACACATTTTTTTGCAGAAAAGACACGTAAAAACACTGCATTAATTTTCTAAAGAGTAGATATGTAAGCCCTTCGAAGACCCCCTTCCCCTTGTACACTTTGATACGCTTTTATACTACCTCTCCGGCTCCTTCTTCTCTGAGCATGCTAGCTACATTACTTTTTGTAAATGACCCCATAAACCTTTGTTGCTACAAAGCCAAATTCACTGTATAAAATTTACTGGCACAAATGGGCTGGTGGTTTTGTAAAGAACGTCAGGAGCAACTTTAGAATTTGTACAGAAAAATCTTGGTTATCATATAAAAGCTGCAACACAGATACACACTTATAAAGAACGAAAGTTTCTGAGCATATATAAAAGCTGCAAGGCAGATACTTATATACAAAGAACAAGAATTTTCGAGTGGATTCAGGGAGGAAGTGCGTATCTGCGTTGCAGTTTTTATTTTATTAAATTTTTTGGTGCACATTTTCTAAAGCTTAGCCAAACGTCAATTGGACGTTTGGAACAATGCGAGTGCTCTCTTTTTCCCAAATCCAAACTTACACATTTTTTTGCATAGCTGAAATTGAGGGGTGACTACTTTACAGGACTTTACAGAACTTCACAGAAAGAATAACAATTTAAATACTGGATAGTTTGCAACTACTTACATTACATAGACATATAGCTACCTCCAGGGTGTGGCTAGGCTTAGCAGTGTTCAAATGATGATGAGTCCAGCATACATGGAATCACAATCCCGATATTTAATGGCGCGCGCATCTAAGTGATTACGTAATGTCCGATGCGCGCACATTTGGAGGTAAAAATGTAAACAAACCAAGCGGACACGGAGGAAAACGTTCAAATCAAACAAAACCACAAACAAAAACGCGGGGGAAATTTAGGTTTCAACATTTATTCACAATAAATTTTAACCATGCTGTACTGGCACAACTATGCTAATTTTCAGAAATGGATTACACAAAGTAGACTTCTAGTCTATGCTTTGAGAAAGCGATCTTTTAACTATAATTTGAACCATAACATGTGCCTTAGTGAACGGTGCTTTGCACGAGCACGAATGATGGCATGAATTCAGTCTCTTTTCATTTTTCCAAGGAGTATTGGCTGTTTGTGCATCTATAACAGAGCAGTTAGTCGATCTCTTTCTTTTTTTCGCTGTGCTAGCCATATTTTTTACAACACTAATGTTTTCGTTACCTCCATTCCTGCGCACGCATCTTTTTGGGATAGCATTATGTGATGTTATATGATGCGCGCGCAGGAAAAACACGACACTATGATTGAGTGTATTGATCTAGCTAGCTAGCTATCAACATTATTCAACAAAGTATTTTTCACAGCTATGTAATGCAAGAATGTATAAAGTTGTCATCATTATAAGATACTTCCAGATCACTCTCTTCATCGCATCAGTGTCAGTTACACAGTGTAACTCACTCAAACCTTTCTATGTTCGCCGCCATGACAGTTTGATATCACAAACCTAGCTTTTAAGTACAGCTTTACAATTAATTTTCTGAAGTTCTATTCGTTTATTTTAATGTTTGTGCCACTTCGAAGCTGTACTTAAGCAGTTTGTTTACACGAAATCAAGTAGCATAGCACGAAACGCAAGATTTCGCTTAGCAAAAAAATCTTTTTTATTCACGCTTGGCGTTGAGAACATAAAATCAAACAAGTTATGTGAGATTTGATGCATATATATAATAATAAAATATACTTTTCTAAAAGTGAACATTAAAGACTAAAAATTGGAAGATGAGGGAAAGCAGTATTGGTATATCTACTTCTTCTATAACAGCTCTCTTTTATAGATAATATGTTGGGCTGATTTGATTATTTACGGTTATTTTTATTTTGTTTAGAAGTTAACTCCAGATACGCACAGCCATACAAGTTACGAACATACATACGCATATGCATATAAATATAAAATGAAGTAAAACTAACAACTAAATATATATTCAATAATGCAATATATAGTCAGTACTGAAATATATAGTCAGTCGCTGCAATATATAGTCAGAAGTGACAATATATATAGTCAGTCACAGCAATATATAGTCAGTAGCGACAATATATATAGTCGGTACTGCAATATAACGTCAGTCGTGACAATATTTATAGTTAGTACTGCAATATACAGTCAGTAGCGACAATATATATAGTCAGTCGCTGCAATATATAGTCAGAAGTGACAATATATATAGTCAGTCACAGCATTATATAGTCAGTAGCGACAATATATATAGTCGGTACTGCAATATATAGTCAGTCGTGACAATATTTATAGTTAGTACTGCAATATACAGTCAGTAGCGACAATATATATAGTCAGTCGCTGCAATATATAGTCAGAAGTGACAAAATATATAGTCAGTCACAGCAATATATAGTCAGTAGCGACAATATATATAGTCGGTACTCCAATATATAGTCAGTCGTGACAATATTTATAGTTAGTACTGCAATATACAGTCAGTAGCGACAATATATATAGTCAGTCGCTGCAATATATAGTCAGAAGTGACAATATATATAGTCAGTCACAGCATTATATAGTCAGTAGCGACAATATATATAGTCTGTACTGCAATATATAGTCAGTCGTGACAATATTTATAGCTAGTACTGCAATATATAGTCAGTAGCGACAATTTTATAGTTAGTACAGCAATATATAGTCAGTAGCGACAATATATATAGTCAGTCGCTGCAATATATACCTCATCGGTGAAAAATCAGTCGGTGAAAAGTGACGAATTTTTTGCCTTGGTGACGAATATTTTTAACCGACGAATTTTTTCACCGACGATAATTTTCACTGACGATTTTTTTTCACCGACGAATATTTTTAACCGACGAATTAGTATTTTTTTTTTTGGACAGTATTTTCTATTATTAGTTTAAAGACACCTTAGGGCTTCTTATTGACCACATTATTGCTTAATTCTTGATAATAAGTACAGTAATCTCTCTAATTAACGGACAAATCTTTTTCACGGCAGACAGAAATTTTTGCATAGTTGTCCGCTATATAGAGAGACTGCTGTATTGGAAAATAAAAAGAATGCGTTTGAAAGTATTTTTAGTTTACTACTACATACTGTAATAATATACAATATACATGTCAATCATTTCTGATTTTTATCCACTCGTTTCTGAGAGAATGGGTTTTCAATTCTCGAGAAGACTTCATTTGCTGATTTAACACCCTCCGTGATTCCTGCTTTATCAAACCCATTCCTAATAGATCCACCCTGCAGCTTTTCGGTAATCAAACATTTTAGCAATCCACCGCGCATTTAACGGTTTTAAATCGGACAGTATTATCGATACTTTCATATCACCAGGAGCTACACCACTCTTTAACTGCTCGCTAATACGCTCTGCGTACCATGTGTTAAATTTGGAAGAGACAAACCTTTTTGCTTTTTGATTGATAGAAATATCAAGCGGCTAAAACTTGTTGGTTAAGTTATGCGGAACAATAACCTGTTCACAATTATTTTGCAAATACAATTTCTTTATATCAGCGTTATCTTGACCTTTAAAAGTATCCATCACAATTAATAGATACTGCTCTTCTTTTTGGCATTTGAGATAAGGAAAAATTATCTTCTTGAATAAGCTAACGCATTTCTCATAATTGGACCAATGATTCGGCGTTAAGGTTACATCGAAGCATTTGCAAAAAAAATACACGTAACGAGGATTTTCTCGCGGAATGTGCCCGACTCTTTTCCAGTCGTTGAAATAAGGATTCTTAGTTTTTATGGCACACGCGTACGGGTGTGTTGATAATGATGTTGTATTTGTTTCCAATTCTACTCACGAAAATATTTCACTGACGAATTTTTTCACCGACGGATTTTTCACCGATAAGGTAGTCATTAGCGACAATATATATAGTCGGTACTGAAATATATAGTCAGTCGCGACAATATATATAGTTAGTACTGCGATATATAATCATTCGCGACAATGTATAAAGTCAGTCGAAGCAATAATATAGTCAATATATATATAGTCGGTACTGAAATATATAGTCAGTCGCGACAATATATATAGTTAGTACTACAATATATAATCATTCGCGACAATATATATAGTCAGTCGAAGCAATAATATAACCGGTAGCGACAATATATATAGTCAATCGCGGCAATAAATAATTAGTTGCAGCAATATATAGTCAGTCGCAGCAATATATAGTCAGTAGCGACAATATATATATTCAGTACTGCACTATATAGTCAGTCGCAGCAATATATAGTCAGTCGCAGCAATATATAGTCAGTCGCAGCAATATGTAGTCAGTCGCCATATATAGTCAGTAGCTAAAATATACCAATTTTGTATCAGTAAGGGTGCATTTTTTTATTATTTTCATTATCGTTTCTATTTTTTGTATATTATCTCTATAATAATAGCCGTATTTTGTCTGTTCAAAAGGGTTACCGATATTCCTTTGATCTTTCCGCGAGTTTTTAGGAACCAGGGGGTTGTTTAATCGGAAATCTTATTATTGATCAAAATAAATTCCAGAAATTAATTTATTTTTTTAAATAATTTAATTACTTTAATTGATTAACTTTAATTAAATAATAAGTTAAGTGATTAAAATTAATGCATTATTTTAATACGCTATTTTTAATAAATAATTACCCCCGTGACCTCAATCGCCGATTCCGCTCAGGTCTTTTTCACCTTTTTGTCTTCTATAATCTTTTTATTTTTGTAATATTTGTTTTTTGTATGTTCTAAAATGTTAAGATAAATATATTGTCACGTTTTTAGTCACGTACAGATCTTAAACGCTTTTGAAGGCTAGCTAGCTAGAGCCTTACTTATTACTAATCTGTATGGTATAAGAGCTTTTTATCCTACCCAACATTTATTTTTATGTTGATACTGTAGCCATTGAGCTAGCTCCTATCTTTGGCTAAAAAGTAAGAGTATAATTGTTATGCTAAATGCAGTTTAGCTAGGTAGCTACATCTTTATTATTTCCCTGAAAACGTTTTCTGCAAATAAAATGGCTGAGCAATTGTTTTAGCTGGACAGGTAACGACAGGCTGTTCCCTGTGTTTTTAATTTTCTGGAGTTTTTCTGGAAAAGGGTATTGCGCCTGTTCAACTCTGTTTAACTGTACTAAGCGGTTAGCCCAGTGTTAAAAACAGACTGTTTTTTTGTGAAAGGCTGTTACGCCTATGGGCATGTGTAACACGGTTTACCTGTACTAAGGTCAGCCCACTGTGACAATTAATTTTTAAACTTTCTTGGGAATCACGCCTGTACGGATGTGCCACACTGTTTCCCTGGACTAACCGCTCAGCCCTGTGTCTGCGAGAAAGTTTTTTTAAAAAGGTATTATCCATATACGCTGTGCAACACGGTTTAACTGTACTAAGCGCTCAGCCCGGTGTCACAATTAATTTCTTAACTTTCACAAAAACTTATTCCGCAAAATAAAATAATATTGACCGATTGTTTTTGCTATGACAGGGTAACAACGGTTTGTAAACTCTACTTTTATTTCAGCTATCGTTGCGGGAAATTTATTTTTTGAAAAATATGTTACAGTCGCAACACTATAATGGTGCATGCGCTTCACTTGATTTACCACATACTGTATATCTGTACTAAAGTGCTCCACCTGTCCGTGTGGCACAGTTTACGGCTCTTATTAAGCGCTCCACAGAGTGCTCAACGCCGGGTCACACCTTGACTTGTGACTTACCCCGGCTAGTCTATATTATAATACCCGTATACGTCTGTCTGTCACGCAAAATGGTACCGCAAGTAGCGAGGCGCACGCAATGCTGTATAAAAAGGATGGGCGAACGCTTGGATTATTCCACGGGTCACCGACTAGTGTTGGAACAAGATGCTTTAAGATGTCATGGGAAATATCACTAACTAGAAATTAGTTTGTCAAAATCTCGGCTACAGAAAACACCAGCGCCTAGTTCACAAGGCCGTTAATCATGCAGCAAATGAAGAGAGGTTGAAAAAACAAAGAATTGCCAAAGCACTCTATCACAAAGAGAAATAAAAAAAAAGTGCAAAATGGTTCGAGACAAAAGTAACAGAAAGCGAACTTTTAGAAAAAGGAACGTAACAAAAAGCGAACTTTTAGAAAAAGGAAAGATTTTAATCAATCTATTGCTTCCATCTAGGTCCGATAATTACGATTATGATCGATAACAGTTGTAGCTGTCGAAACGTAGCCTAGACCCGCTTGTTCATGACATGATAATATCTATATTATTCAATATTTAAGGCTATTAATTTAACCTGTGATGACAACACGGAAGACTGATGGCAACTGAACCTAACTGTATTAATCTTTCTTTGATTTTACTCATAAAATCTAATTTTAAGTTGATACAAATAACAAGCAACAGATACAACTCAACTGAAATTGAACGCACATGATGTCTTTGTTAAACAGTGAAGAACAATTTGAAATTATTTGAAAAAATATCAACGAGCTGACGGTAAGTTGATTAAAAGTTCCGTCGTCACGCGAGCATTTGCAAAAAAAATTGTGAAAATTTTAATATGTGACAGGGAAAAGGTTAATAGAAAGTTTAGAATTTTTGTCTAGAAAAATAGCTTTTAGAAACTCTTGGATTAAGAGATATCTTAATAGTTCCACGCAAGAATGTGGTAGGTTTTTGACTGTTGTCTTTCCTAATTTTTAATTTCTAAATTTTCTAATTCTATCTTACGTTACAGATGGTGTATCGAAAGTTATACCCGACGGTTTCTCTCGTGTGGCGTACATAGAAGAATTTTATAAAATTATAGAGGAAATACATTGCAAACTATTAATACACTCATGTGTAAAAAAACATAGGTAAAGGTATGTATTCGTTGTGATAATTTTTTATACCAAAAGCTCAAAATACCTACGATCTTGCTAAAACTTTTTTTAGCTATCTTCCATATTGTGGAACACCCAGGTGCGTCGACAAATAATTTATTCACATATGTCCTACATGCTACTTGAATCAACTTCAAACAAGAAAACCGTCCGGTTTGATCACACATTCATATTGTACACATACTTTATACTTAAATATTGTATTGATTATGTTTATATATCTTGTATCTATGGCAACGTTCTTGTTTATATAGAAAATAATACCAGGGCAATAGCTCCCCCAAGGTTAAAATAATTTAAACTGGGCGAGCAATCTGAATAAATAGAATAAGATTATAAACGCATATTTTATCACAAAGTCTTTTTTATTTATTTTATTTTATCTTTTTTATATATTTTTGTTCTTTTTTACTGTAAATAATAAGAAAGAGAACATTGATTTCCATGTGAGATGAATTGATATTGCTCAACTAGAAAATTTTTTTTTAGAATTGGGGGAGCAATTAATGGCTCAGCTAGTTTCTTATTTCTCAGAATTGGGCGAGCCTTTGCGTGAGCAAGAGCAATTGCTCTCCCCTTATTGATAGGCCTGGTGTATGACACCTGGAACGTCGTAAAATGTTGTTTTAATTTGTACACATACACATGAATGTCCAAGTATTAACATAAAATGTTGTCAATCGAATTTCTAATGTCTCATGTAAAAACAACAAGAACTGAAGCGGTTTGAACACTCACACAACACTATGATGATAAATATAAAATATACAATGATAAAATTTGGTATAAAATATTAAGGCACAAACTTAGAGAAAAAGATGATGATAAATTGAATTATACTAGCCGGGGGACCCGGCGTCGCACGGCCACAAGTAAAAGCGTTACCCAGCATTTAAAAACCCTGTGGCGTAATAAATAAGAACGGTAAATTGTGCCACACATTCAGGTGGAGTACTCTAGTGCAGGTATATATATGTCGGTGAAAGTTCAAAAATGAATGTTACTCCAGGCAGCACGACCCTAGTACAGGTAAACAATGTTGCGCATTCATGTAGGTATAATACCTTTTTCCCAAAAAAAACTTTATCGCAACTTAGATTTAACAGAAACACAGGAAACAGCCCATCGTTAACACCGGACTGAGCACTTAGTACAGGTAAACCGTGTTGCACATGTGTTTTTGCTTAATACCCTTTTAGCACAGTTTACAGCCCGTTGTTACCCCGTCATAGCAAAAAGGTTAGTAAACGTTAACAAATTAATTATGACACATGATACACTCTGTTAAAACGCAAGGTAACTGTGTTACCCGGCGTTGAACACCAGAATTTTATTTTTCGGAGAATGTTCCCAGTGAAAATTCAAAAGAAATGTTACTCCAAGCTGAGTGCTTAGTACAGGTAAACAATGTGGCATATCCATATAGGTGTAATAGCCTTTTCTGAAAAAAAATGTTATTGCAACTTCGGTTAAACAGAAACAAAGGAAACAGCTGTTGTTAACACTGGACCGAGCGCTTAGTACAGGTAAACCGTGTCGCACATTTTTTTAAAAAAAATTTATCGCAACTTCGGTTAAAAAAAAGTCATGAAACCGTCTGCCGTTATCCTGTTAAGTTAAAAAAATACTCAGCAATTTTATTTTGCAGCATACGTTTTCTTAACAGTAATAAAAGTGGTAGCTGCCTAACTGCATTTATTTAGCATAAGAATTAAGAATTGTGTTGCAGCCAAACAATGCATTTGGCTTCTTTCACTTTTTATCCAGAGGTAGCTAAGGAGAGCTAGATAAACACAACTTCGACATAAAAATAAATAATATTGGCTAGGTTAAAAAGCTGTTATACCAAACTGAATAGTAATAAGTAAGGGTAGCTAGAATGATCCTAAAAAATCTTCGTTCCTAGCCATAAATCCAAAAAATGGTGCGTTTAAGATTTGTACAAGGCTAAAAAACGTGACAATATATTTATTTTAACATGTAAGAACATATAGATAACAAATATCACAAAATAAAAAGCTTTTAGAAGACAAAAAAGGTCAAACAGACCTTTAAACCCAGCACTGGCCACGACCACTTTCAAAACGTGCGAGCGGTCAAAACAAAGTAATTAAACTGTCAGTAAAACTGTCCTAATTGTTTTCTGTGGCTCCCGAGCAGAATTGGCAATTGAGATCACGGGGGTAATTATTATTAAAAATGGCGTATTTAAATAATGCGTTCTTTCAATCACCTAATTTATTTATTTAATTAAGATTGGTAAATTAAAATAATGAAATTTTTTAATGAAATAAATTAATTTCTCGAATATATTTTAATCAATAATAAGATTTTCGATTAAACAACCCCCTGGTTTTTAAAAATCGCGGAAAGATCAAAGGAATATTGGTAGCCATTTTGCGTGACGGACAGACGTATACGGGTATTATAATATAGACTAGCCGGGGTAAGCCACAAGTCAAGGTGTGACCCGGCGTTGAACACTCTGTGGAGTGCTTAATAAGAGCCGTAAACTGTGTCACACAATCAGGTGGAGGGCTTTAGTACAGGTATACAGTATGTCGTAAATCAAGTAAAGCGCATACACCATTATAGTGTTGGGACTGTAACAGCAAAAACAATCGGTCATTATTATTTTATTTTGCGGAATAAGTTTTTGTGAAAGTTAAAAAATTAATCGTGACACCGGGCTGAGCGCTTAGTACAGTTAAACGGTGTTGTACAGGCGTATAGGGATAATACCTTTTTGAAAAAAACTTTCTTGCAGACTCTGTTTAAATAAAAACACAAGAAACAGTCCATTGCTAACACAGGGCTGAGCGCTTAGTACAGTTAAACAGAGTTGCACGGGCGTAATACTCTTTTCCAAAAAAACTTCATCGCAACATCGGTTTAAATGAAAACACAGGATGCACTTTGTTGTTAACACTGGGCTAAGCGCTATACAGGTAAACCGTGTTGCTTATGTCGTTAACAACGGGTTAAGCGCTTAGTACAGGTAAACGGTGTTGCACATATGTTTAGACGTAATACCCTTTTTCAAAAAAACAGTCCGTTGTTAACATCGGGCTAAGCGCTTCGTACAGTTGAACAGGTGTATAGGCGTAATACCCTTTTCCAAAAAAACTTTCTCGCAACTTTGGTTTAAATAACAACACAGAAACAGCCCGTCGTTATACCCCATTCAGCTAAAAAATCCTTCAGCAATTTTATTTTTGGGAATACGCTTTTATGACAATAAAAAAGGTGTAGCTACGGAACTGCATTTTCATTAGGCGTAAGAAAATTTTGAAAATTTTGTTGTAGCTAGCTAGCTAACTGTATTTATTTGGCTACTTTCACTTTTTAGCCATAGGTAGCTAACAGCTAGCTAGATAGCCCCCAGTTGCAACTTAGTAAAATCAGATTGGTAAAAATAACACAAATAGAAATAATGCTGGCTAAGGTAAAAAGCTGTTGTATCAAACTGAATGAAAGGCTAGCTAGCTAGTAAAATCAGATTGGTAAAAATAACACAAATAGAAATAATGCTGGCTAAGATAAAAAGCTGTTGTATCAAACTGAATGAACTAGCTAGCTAGTTCACTTGAAATCTATATATACGTTCGTAGCCAAAATCTTAAAATTGGTAAGTTCAAGATTTGTATGTGGCTAAAAAACGTAACAAAATATTTACCTTAACATGTAAAAACGTATAAAAAACAAAAACAGCTTTCAAAAGACAAAAACAGACTTACCAACTTCACTTCAACGCCACAGCTTTCAAAATGACCGTATATCCATTTCATATTCCTTCCTCCGGGATTTTCCGAAAAAGCATTTTGAACAGACAGACAGACGAAATACGGCTATTATTAAAGAGATAACAAATTATAGTTGACTAATTAGCGAAAATTGATTTCCCCCCAAAATACAATTTGTTCAAACTAATTAGTTACTTAATTATTAACAGGAGTGTGTAGTAAATAACATGTAGTATTAGAGTACAGCGGCGGATTCACACATTGGCGAACTCGGCACTCGCCTAAGGAGAAATTTAGCCTCCCCGCGCTTTCTAGAATCGTTACAATTAGGTTCCGTTTTTTTATATTATGTTGTAGCAGTATCTCCTTCACGGTGCTTTGCCGAATCTGTAAGATTTTTCCTAGTGCTACGGTACCGATTTAATATTTTGTCCTATTTCATACTTAAGGCCTATTCCAAGTGACTCCATAGGCTACCGTAAATTTTGGTAAAGTCGGCGAGAAGCGACGACTGTGGAGTGCTTTTCGCCGACTTTGGATAAATTTACGGCAGTTTTCTATAGGCCGACAGAACGTCCACCTTACAAGGACAATTGTCTATTTTAACCGTTGACCGTAGCATATGACAATCTCGGTAAGATAGGCTGAGATTTCCCTATTTCAATTCTTTCCATTCATCATGGCTTCAGCAATGAACATGAGGGAACGCGTAGAGTCTGCTGTAAGTAGCAATAAAATCAACGATGTTAAAATTTTGCACGCGAAAAAGAAGAAACATTACTGGAAAACATTTATTCTCTGTGTCGCCTGTGATTGCAAAAGAAAAGCAGTTTGGCAGAAAAGCACAGAAAAGCAAGCTTTGACTACGCTTTCAGGTACATCTGTTTACTTTTAATTCCATTGATCTTAGAGTAAGATACACAATTGCTTTCTATTGCTGTGCTAGCAAGTGTGAACATGAAACTGTTTATAGTTTCACTTTCAACAAATTTGAAAAAGCTTTGTGTCAAATTCAAAAGAGCTTTATGTTGTCTTGGGTTTCTTTTTTATTTAAGTAACAAGACATTTTATAACATCACAATAAATCGAATAGCTAGTCAGCTGGTTACTTTTTGTAGCTGGTAAAGGTGTAATGTATATAACAATTTGTTGACTTCGTAACAACTTTGTATGTTTACTTTTGTAGATTCAAAGCTTCTGGCAGTAGACACTTTCCAAACGAATTTTTAACATGCCACAAGGCCAAGGGTGTGAACACTAGTTTTGGGAGGAAGACTTTGACAAGACTTATGATGTTTTGGTGTAAAATCTCGAGCCTCGTATCGAAATAATTACTGGAAATGGTGCTAATTATATACAATTCGAATAAGAAAAAGGCATGGCTTTATTTAATGGGTGAAATGACAAAAGTTTTTCACATTTTCACCAAAGAAGTTATCATGCTGATAGACTTGAAAAATGTTTGTGGTTCTACCAACATGGCGAACATGACTTAGCATATATACTTATTACAACCCTATCCAGATGGACACAAACACGTGTAATAATGTAGTTAACGATATCTGTTCTTGAATGATTTTGTTTTGTTAAAAGTTTCAAGTATTTATAGTAATTATCGCATAACAGCTAAAAGGTATTTTCAAGTTTGATTCAACATTTTAAGAGTCTGAGCCAGAAATGGTTACCGAAAAATAAAAACAGTGTTTTTCTTGCTATTAGGCTAAATATTTTTTGACTGAATGCTGTGCTAAATCAGTGTTCATTCTTTCGTCTTTGTAGGTTATTGTGTTGTAAGGTTGTTTTTAATTAGCTATATAATCTTGCCATTTTTATTTTATTGTATTTATCTGTTGTTGTTTATGTTGTTATTACTATGATCTAATAATACAAGTAAAGCCTATTTACATATGCATTTTTGTGTTGTTGTTTTTTGCTTATTTTTCTTTCAGGCCTCCTTTTTCATGTTATTAAATGTTTTGAATAGATTAAATATAAAAAATTTTTATTAGTAATATATACTGTTTTGCATTTGCATTTCTGGATGTGGAAGAAAGAAGAAGTTTTGCTGGTTGGCTAATTTTAGCCTTAATTCTTCTGGAAACATTATTTGGCTTTCATTTAAGAATTTTATGATTGTTTTTTTTTAAACAACATGTATGAAATGGATCTGTAAAGGTCCTGTCTGCTGCATTTTGGAGTGCTGAAATAGGTAAATAAGCTAAAGCTTCTGGGACTTCGCTACGTTGGCTTCGCTTCGCAAATCCACCTAAGGAGAAAAATTCCTATATCCGCCCCTGGAGTACTTAATGAAGTATTCTTTAGTAAGAATAACTATGTACTAACATCAAGTACCGGTGTGTAGTAATGTTAAGTTACAGCAGCCCTTTTAGTTAGAAACACCCCGTTTCCTTTCTTGGTGTTGTTTGATACCCAATTCTTCTTGACTTCTTTTTTTCCTATTTGCCATCGTATAATTTTCTCATTATGGCAAAATCTTGTCGTTGTGAGTAATTTTTTGCCGTCAAAGCTCATTTGCAGGAAAGCAAAAGTACGATGGCCCCGAAGGGTCATCTTCTACTCACTTTTTTTCATTTCCACTCACTTGTTTTTCATTTCTACCCGCCTTTTTTTTCCTTTTTACTAACTTTTTTTCATTTCTACTCGCTTTTCTTTCATTTCTACTCACTTTTTTTTCATTTCTACCCTCGTTTTTCTTTAACTACAACCTCATTTTTTCACGTGTGCCGTTCCATAATGGCAGCTGCAGTCACGTATGTCTCGTATTATACATAATGTAAAAAAACTTTTTCTAGCATGATTATGTCAATATGCCTCCTCTGATTCATTGCTAACTGCACGTAGTACTTTTATGATGTACTGTTTTCTCTGGCAGCTTTGCTGTAGTATTTTTTACATTGTTTTCAGTTTTGAAATTTATTTTAGGGACATTAGATACCTAGTCGTCCTAAACATGAATAACGTTCTGAAAAAAGCAATAAGGAACGAAGTTCAGTCGTATTGTGAGGGAAATCACAATGAGTCAGTCGCAAAGGCTGGGAAATCTGAAAACAGACTGTCGCAATTACTGGGAAAGATAAGATCAGGACCAAGTGGCTCTACAACCAAAAAGTTCAAAAAATTGCAAGTTAAATATGAACGTTATAGTTCAGACATTTCAGATTACAAAGTGGTAAGGCAAAAGGACGGTGGTGGGCCAAGATTTGTCGATGTGGAATATTTAAAACCAGTTACTTTCAAAGGCCTTAAGCAAACAATTAGAGCTCTATACTTTGATAACAACAATCTGAATACTTTTATGGAACACTTTGCTGAATGTGAAATTAATCTTGTTACGTTGGCTGGGATTCACCTGGCTGATGATGAAGATCTTTGGAATTATGTAAAGAGAAAAGGGTTGGTGATATCAAAAACAATCTTAGTTTTAAGATCTAGATTGATGGATTTCTCAGATTTACCCAAACATCTCAATTTGCCCGTGAAACGGAGAATATGTCAAATATGTAATTGCACCTATGATGGGGAAGAATGTCTGAGATGCATTCAAAATGAAGAATTCTTGGAGAGTTTGGAAAATGATAGTGCGAATGTAGATGAATGGTTGAATAATGTCAGTACAATTCCTGACAATAATGTCAGTACAATTCCTGACAATGCAGTTATAGATATAGCTGAAAATCAAGAAAGTTCATGTGCATCGATTGACCAATTCACTGCACGCAATTCCTGCGCTAGTGAAGTAGAGCATTCTATCACCAGTCCCGAGATGTTACGAGCATTACGAGTAGGACATTTTGAAAGAAAAAAACATGCATTCAAAATTCATCGTATGAAACTTGCCACTGATTTGATTGATCATTTCATGAATAACAAGGTATGGTATAATTTGTTAACAGCATTTTTTTAATATTTGTGAAAATCTTGTAAATATCTGGATAGGAAAAACAACAATTTTTTACAATATATACTCATGTTTCAAGCATCCACATAGACAACATGGACTTTGAGATTGTAAAGAAACTGTTCTATTTTCTATGGAGATACGTAGCACACCCTCCAAAGGAAAGAAAACTTGTACAAAGAAAATAATTCCTACTTTACTTTAGAAACTTTATCAATGTTTGAAGTGTATGCTTCATGTGTATAGTTGTTTATTTTTAGGTCAACGTTAATGATGATATCACGTATGTATTCATTGATCCAAGAGGAAAAGAAGAACTTGGAGTTGGGAGTGGTGTCAGTCGTGACATTTATTGTTCATTTTGGGAGGAAGTATCCAATAGTTTATTAATTGGTGAAATGGAACGTGTTCCATTCGTTAGACACGATATGTACAAAGCCGAGTGGATTGCGATTGGAATGATTATAGTAAAAGGATATGTAGATGTTGGGTATTTTCCTACCATTCTCAACCGTTGTTTTGTAAATTACTGCATGTTTGGCAGTGTAACAGAGGAAGAACTAATTCAGTCATTTAAGAAGTATGTGTCATCAGACGAATGTTCTTTAATTAGCAACATATTAGCGCCAGATTTCGATGGAGATCTTGACGATAATGAGGATTTGAAAGACTTCCTTGATGTTTTCAAATGTCGCACATTAGTAAAGAAAGAAAATGTGGACACTGTGTTGTCTGAAATTTCAAGGCAGAAGCTCATTCACAAACCTCATATTATGGCCTCCTGCTGGAAGGAAGTTTTCATTGTCCTAAAAGATAAATTTCCTAACTCAAAGGCAGTTGAATGAAAATTGTATGAAAAAATAGAACCAACGACAAAAAGAGTCATTAGTTTGTTTCAAGCTAATCCTATTACTGAAGGCGAGAAAGAGTAATTTCAATATTTTAAACGGTACGTGAAAGGGCTTCCAATGTTTCAATTGAAAATATTATTGAAGTTCTTGACCGGTGCAGATTTAATCGTTGTTGAAAATATAGAAGTAGCTTTCAACTCGAATTTATCTGAATTTAAGAGGCGCCCCATAGCTCATACGTGCACTCCTGTGCTGGAATTACCTTCTTCCTATAACAACTTTTGTCAATTGCGAGAAGATTTCACAGACATTTTAAATGAAAGTACATGGGAGATGAACATTATTTGAGAACTGATTGATAATTTATTTTAAGATACTTTCTTTTTGACTGTTAAATTTTGTTGCACGTTTTTTAGGTTTTTAAGCAAGAGATAGGTAAATGTATGTTCTGGCACAATCGCGCGAACGCACAGGGCAACGGGATCTTACCCCTAAAACCCCGATACCATATCTCTCCTGGGGTACCTGGCACAGTCGCGCGAACGCACAGGGCAACGGGATCTTACCCCTAAAACCCCGATACCATATCTCTCCTGGGGTACCTGGCACAGTCGCGCGAACGCAGAGGGCAACGGGATCTTACCCCTAAAACCCTGATACCATATCTCTCCTGGGGTACCTGGCACAGTCGCGCGAAACACACAGGGCAACGGGATCTTACCCTAAAACCCGATACCATATCTCTCCTGGGGTACCTGTGGTACCATGTCATGCTTACCCCCTAAAACCCCGATACATATCTCTCATTGGGTACCTGTGGTACCGGGATCTTACCCCCCAAAACCCCGTACTCAATGGTACCTGTGATACCTCAGAGTACATTATGTTCTGGCACAGTCGATCTCGGAAACGGGAAACAGGGGAATTTCCCCAAATATCCAGCGCATGCGCAAGCGCAACAAGTAATAGTGCTGACATCAACAAAAATTCGAGCATGCGCAGTAAGATGTGTTAGTTTTTGACCTCGTTGAAATCGAAATACTTTCAATAAATATAAGATGAGTTGGTTAAAGTATAACAGACTATTTCAAGACCCAGGAAATGTGCAATATGATAGTTTCAAAATGATCCATGATGCTCGATTTTGTTCCAGACCATTTCAAGACTCAGGAAATGTGCACCAGGGTAGTTCAAATTGATCCCATGCTGCTCGATTTTGTTCCGGACCATTTCAAGACCCAGGAAATGTGCGGCAGGGTCGTTGAAGATGCAGGATGCTCGAGTTTATTCGATTTCAAGACCCAGGAAATGTGCATTAGGGCAGCTCAAAATATATCCCATGATATTCGCGGAGGTTCCGGACCGCTTCAAGACCATGGAAATATGTAACAGGGCGGTTTGGAATAACCCATGGCTGTTTCAATTTGTTCCAAACCATCTCAAGACCTATGAAATGTGCAACATGGCTGTGGAAGCGGAATCCATACTACTCGGGTTTGTTCCGCTCCGCTTTAGAACTCAGGAAATGCTCGATAAGTATGGACTAGTAGTAGGGGATGAATATACCCAGGTTTTGACCTTTTGATCGTCAAACCCGCCAGAACCCCACCTCCTCCTCCACCCCTCCAAAACGGTAATCCGACGGCATCCGAAATCAAATCCGAACCGAAAGACAATATTCTAGCGCATGCGCACAGCTGTCAAGTAATAATGCTGACATCAACAAAACTTCGAGCTTGCGCAGTTGAGTAAGGGAAAGTCCCTATTCAACTCTTGCTGGCTGAAGTCTAAAAATGCATAAGATAAATGAGTTGGAAGAATGAAATTTGGGGTACACAACACGCAATCAGAGCCAGGTCTTTTCAAGACCCAGGAAATGTACACCGGGGTGGTTCGGGAGCACCCCGGGATGCCCGGTTTGTTCCGGTTTGTTCCGGAGCATTTCAAGACTCAGGAAATGTGCAGCAGGGCAGTTCAAAATAGCCCCGAGGTACTCATGTTTGTTCCCGAGCATTTCAAGACCCAAGACATGTGTACCATGGCGATTCAAGGGGATCCCAAGGCAATCGAGTTTGTTGCGGACTATTTCAAGACCCGAGAAATGTGTACCATGGTAGTTCGGGAGGTACCCTCACTGCTCGATTATGTCCCAAACCATCTATAGAGGGAAATGTGGACTAGGGTTGTTGACAAGCATCCCTGGATGCTCTACTACTTTCCACAACATCTAAGGACCCGGGAAATGCGTAGTAGGGCGGTTGAACAGGAACCCTGGTTACGCGAGCTTGAATAAATGGATCACTGTGAAGACTGTGAAGCGGCCCTCGACGAGTACGACAAATGTCGCTGCGGACGCAGACTCCTTATAAAGGCCAAGCTGCTCTGCTGGTACTGCTATCAAGAGTACATCACCTACAAAGGAGGCAGTTGTCGTTGTGCTAGGACAATATAGAAGACCCTAGCTGAGATTTCAGCATCCAAATAAAAAAGATGCTGAAATTTGGAGATAAAACTGTTAAGACCATGGAATTTTACACTAACGCGACTCCGCTAAACATTGAAGAAGTGAACATTGAAAACCTCGTGTTGAGTGACCCCATTCCAGCCAACAAAGACAAGGATGAGCGCTTTCGTAATTGGCTATCAGAACCAAGACGGCAACATGAAAAGGTCTACTCCAAGGGTGTCTCGTGCTACTCCGAGGGTTCCGCACTCACGATGTCATTCGATCTCTGTGAATACTCCGAGTGGGTAGAAAACTACGAGAAAATCCTGATCAAGGTGGCTTCCTTAGGGGGACATCTCTTAACCAACACCAACGTGAAAAAAGGTTGATACTTGAGCACCAAGCTCAAGATGTGGGATGGTAAGTCAGAACCAACTTCCACAAGAAGAAGGTGCCACAGGAAAGCTGCATATGTAAGGCCATCGTGAAACTGGCGAGTATCTACAGGCAAAGTGCAAACTACTACGTGCAGACCTACCTGGAAGAGTGCAATACAAAGAGGTTGACCGGTATACTGCCTGCTACTTTAGTGACTCTGATGAAGTCGAAGACGAAGGCTTCACTGTCTTGTGAGTATGCGTTATATGGTTATTCTCCAACCATATAAACAAAACATGAGGGTTCCAGAACTAATGAAAGAAGCAAAATCACTGGGTTTAAAGGGCTACTCAACTCTGAACAAGGCCCCTCTTCTGGAGGTAATTCGCAAGGCCAAGTATAAGGACGTCTCAAGTCAAACAGACGGTCCCTATTGCGAGCCTTGTACAAAAATGGCGTGGCAGAAAAATCTCGAACAATACTCGAGAGAGCTCGCTGAAAAAAAGCGACGTGTTATACATGATGGTGAACTGGTGATCGACCCTGATACTGGAGAAGTGCTCGAGATTGTCTAATATGTATGAACAACATATTAGACTCTGTAAGCGGGTGGAGACTCTAAGTAGAGCTTACATACTGTGCAGGTTGAAGTTTTTTCATAAGCTCTTCTTGGCTTCCTTACGCCCCTTTGCGACAAGCTGCTGTCTCTCCCGATCATTTGATCGAGTCCACGATCCTCTTTGTTCGTTGTCGGACTTGCTCCTTGAGCAGCATGTATTTTTGCTTCTCCTGCATGATCAGGCTGAACTCATACTCATCAACTTTCCCATTCTCCACGGCCTTGCTGATTAGATCGACAACGGAGTTGAGCTTGGTCTCCGCCAATAGCCTGATACTCTCGTGCTTCTTCGACTTGACATCTAGCCTCCTCCCTGCATTCCGCAGACCTGCTTGTCCCAATCCCACAGCGATCGTGATACCACCCATAGCGACAGCCAGTGGTACACCAATCCCTGACAGCATACTACCGATCCCAACACCTGAGGTGATGACACTTATAGCTAATAGCCCGTGATCAGTGAATCTCACCCAGGTACCATGCATCTTGAAGTTTTTGGCGAGTTTATCCCGCTCCTTTGATTCATTTCGTAGGTACTGCTCTACCTCCTCGATCTTCTTGAGTCTGTACACTTGGCTTTCGTCAGGCTCGTCAGGAGCACTCGCTAAGCTTGGATAAAGCTTTGTAATTTCACTCATATTTATTCTATAAGAAGATGCATCGTTAGCCCTATGAAGGCTACATTATTATCGTGATGGTGCTCGTCTGTCAGCAGAAACTCCAAGCGATCTGTGGAGCCCTTCAAAGGAAGGTAGATTGGAGTGTCAAAACTCCACGTAACCAGGTCCCCCCAAGCGTCAAGCTCCTTAGTGGGAAGCAGGGCGTGAATCTTAGATTTGCTTCCATCTAGCAGGCAGTCCTCTTCATCTAACTGAGGGCAAACGAGTCTTAGCCGCTGGTAAACATAAGTTTATAAAAGCTGTCATGGTCGCCTGCTGTAAACTTTACCTTATTATCAAAGGCCTGCCCCATAATGTCCTGCGTGGTTGATCTATTATCACAACGTACCCCTTGTTAACTCTAACCCTGCAGCGTCCGTTCGTGAGTACGAATAGCTTGATCCTGTCTCCTGCTTGGTTGTTGACAATAGCCGCGAGATCCTCGATTCGATACAAACCCGGCTCAATAGAGATGAGGACTTCCAACGGCCCATATTCAGATTGCCGCCCGTCTTATAAATGTTGATCTCGCTATTAGTGTAGATGTTTGACCACGTAGGTCGAATACTGATCGACTTTAGAGCGATCCTCGTGTTCTCCCTCAGATGGGGCTTTAATACAGCCAGACTATTTCAAGACCCAGGAATGTGCAATATGATAGTTTCAAAATTTGAACCATATGCTCGATTTTGTTCCAAGACCATTCAAGCTCAGGAAATGTGCACTCAAGGGTAGTTTCAAGATTGATCCCATTGACTGCTCGATTTTTGTTCCGCTGACCATTTCAAGACCCAGGATTTGGCGGCTAGGGTTCGTTGAAATGCACCCGGATGCTCGAGTTTATTCCGAACCATTTCAAGACCCGAGGAAGATGTGCATTAGGGCAGCTCAAAATATAATCCATGATATTCGCGGAGGTCCGGACGCTTCAAGAGCCCATGGAAATATGTAGACAGGGCGGTTTGAATAAACCATGGGTTTCAATTTGTTCCAAACCCATCTCAAGACCTAGTGAAATGTTGCAACATGGCTGTGGAAGCAGGAATCCATACTACTCGGGTTGTTCCGCTCCGCTTAGAACTCAGGAAATGTCTCGATTAAGTATGGACTAAGTAGTAGAGGGATGAATATCCCAGGTTTTGACCTTTTGATCGTCAAACCCCCGCCAAACCCCCACCTCCCTCCTTCCACCCCTGTCCAAGAAACCGGTAAATCCGACGGCATCCGGAAGATCAAATCCGAAACGACACCCGACAACTTCGTAGCGCATCGCGACAAGCTGTCCAAGTAATAATGCCTGACGATCAAACAAAACTCGAGCTGCGCCAGTTGCAGTAAGGGAAAGTCCTAATCAACTCTTTGCTGCTGAAGTCTAAAATGCATAAGAACTAATGAGTTGGGAAGAATGAGAATGGGTACAACAACACGCAATCAGAAGCAGGTCTTTGTCAGAACCCAGGAAATGTTACACCGGGGTGGTTCGGGAGCACCCGGATGCTCCGGTTTTTCCGGAGGCGATGGTTCAAGAACTCAGAGAACATGTGCGAGCAGGGCAGTTCAAAATAGCCCCGACGGTACTCATGCTGTTTCCCCGAGGCATGGTCAAGACCGCAAGACATGGTGTACAGGCATGCGAATTCCAAGGCGGATCCCAAGGCCATCGAGTGTGTTGCCGGACTATTTCAAGGACCCGAGAAATGTTGTACCATGGTAGTTCGGGAGGTACCCTCACTGCTCGATTATGTCCCAAACCATCTATAGAAGGGAAATGTGGACTAGGGTTGTTGACAAGCTCCTGGATGTCTCTACTCACTTTCCACAACATCTAGGGGAGGGGAGAGACCCGGAATGGCGTAACTTTGCTGAATGTGAAATTAATCTTGTTACGTTGGCAGGGATTTACCTGGCTGATGATGAAGATCTTTGGAATTATGTAAAGAGAAAAGGGTTGGTGATATCAAATCTTAGTTTTAAGATCTAGATTGATGGATTTCTCAGATTTACCCAAATATCTTAATTTGCCCGTGAAAAGGAGAATATGTCAAATATGTAATCGCACCTATGATGGGGAAGAATGTCCGAGATGCATTCAAAATGAAGAATTCTTGGAGAGTTTGGAAAATGATAGTGCGAATGTAGATGAATGGTTGAACAATGTCAGTACAATTCCTGACAATGCAGTTATAGATATAGCTGAAAATCAAGAAAGTTCATGTGCATCGATTGACCAATCCACTGCACGCAATTCCTGCGCTAGTGAAGTAGAGCATTCTATCACCAGTCCCGAGATGTTACGAGCATTACGAGTAGGACATTTTGAAAGAAAAAAAAACATACATTCAAAATTCATCGTATGAAACTTGCCACTGATTTGATTGATCATTTCATGAATAACAAGGTATGGTATAATTTGTTAACAGCATTTTTTTAATGTTTGTGAAAATCTTGTAAATATCTGGATAGGAAAAACAACAATTTTTTACAATATATACTCATGTTTCAAGCATCCACATAGACAACATGGACTTTGAGATTGTAAAGAAACTGTTCTATTTTATATGGAGATACGTAGCACACCCTCCAAAGGAAAGAAAACTTGTACAAAGAAAATAATTCCTGCTTTACTTTAGAAACTTTATCAATGTTTGAAGTGTATCCTTCATGTGTATAGTTGTTTATTTTTAGGTCAACGTTAATGATGATATCACGTATGTATTCATTGATCCAAGAGGAAAAGAAGAACTTGGATTGGGAGTGGTGTCAGTCGTGACATTTATTGTTCATTTTGGGAGGAAGTATCCAATAGTTTATTAATTGGTGAAATGGAACGTGTTCCATTCGTTAGACACGATATGTACAAAGCCGAGTGGATTGCGATTGGAATGATTATAGTAAAAGGATATGTAGATGTTGGGTATTTTCCTACCATTCTCAACCGTTGTTTTGTAAATTACTGCATGTTTGGCAGTGTAACAGAGGAAGAACTAATTCAGTCATTTAAGAAGTATGTGTCATCAGACGAATGTTCTTTAATTAGCAACATATTAGCGCCAGATTTCGATGGAGATCTTGACGATAATGAGGATTTGATAGACTTCCTTGATGTTTTCAAATGTCGCACATTAGTAAAGAAAGAAAATGTGGACACTGTGTTGTCTGAAATTTCAAGGCAGAAGCTCATTCAAAAACCTCATATTATGGCCTCCTGCTGGAAGGAAGTTTTCATTGTCCTAAAAGATAAATTTCCTAACTCAAAGGCAGTTGAATGAAAATTGTATGAAAAAATAGAACCAACGACAAAAAGAGTCATTAGTTTGTTTCAAGCTAATCCTATTACTGAAGGCGAGAAAGAGTAATTTCAATATTTTAAACGGTACGTGAAAGGGCTTCCAATGTTTCAATTGAAAATATTATTGAAGTTCTTGACCGGTGCAGATTTAATCGTTGTTGAAAATATAGAAGTAGCTTTCAACTCGAATTTATCTGAATTTAAGAGGCGCCCCATAGCTCATACGTGCACTCCTGTGCTGGAATTACCTTCTTCCTATAACAACTTTTGTCAATTGCGAGAAGATTTCACAGACATTTTAAATGAAAGTACATAGGAGATGAACATATTTGAGAAACTGATTGATAATTATTTTAAGATACTTTCTTTTTGACTGTTTAAATTTTGTTGCACGTTGTTTTTTTTAGGTTTTAAGCAAGAGATAGGTAAATGTATGTTCTGGCACAAATCGCGCGAACGCACAGGGCAACGGGATCTTTACCCCTAAAACCCCGATACCATATCTCTCCTGGGTACCCTGGCAACAGTCGCGCGAACGCACAGGGCAACGGGATCTTACCCCTAAAACCCCGATACCATAATCTCTCCTGGGGTACCTGGCACAGTCGCGCGAACGCAGAGGGCAACGGGATCTTACCTCTAAAACCCCGATTACCATATCTCTCCTGGGGTACCTGGCACAGTCGCGCGAACACACAGGGCAACGGATCTTACCCCTAAAACCCCGATAACATATCTCCCTGGGGTACCTGTGGTACCATGTCATGCTTACCCCCCTAAAACCCCGATACCATATCTCTCATTGGGTACCTGTGGTACCGGGATCTTACCCCCCAAACCCCGTACTCAATGGTACCTGTGATACCTCAGAGTACATTATGTTCTGGCACAGTCGATCTCGGGAAACGGGAAACAGGGGAATTTCCCCCAAATATCCAGCGCATGCGCAAGCGCAACAAGTAATAGTGCTGACATCAACAAAAATTCGAGCATGCGCAGTAAGATGTGTTAGTTTTGACCTCGTGAAATCGAAAAAATACTTTCAATAAATATAAGATGAGTTGGTTAAAGTATACACCAGACTATTTCAAGACCCAGGAAATGTGCAATATGAAGTTCAAAATGATCCCATGATGCTCGATTTTGTTCCAGACCATTTCAAGACTCAGGAAATGTGCACCAGGGTAGTTCAAATTGATCCCATGATGCTCGATTTTGTTCCGGACCATTTCAAGACCCAGGAAATGTGCGGCAGGGTCGTTGAAGATGCACCCCGGATGCTCGAGTTATTCCGAACCATTTCAAGACCCAGGAAATGTGCATTAGGGCAGCTCAAAAATAATCCCATGATATTCGCGGAGGTTCCGGACCGCTTCAAGACCCATGGAAATATGTAACAGGGCGGTTTGGAATAACCCATGGCTGTTCAATTTGTTCCAAACCATCTCAAGACCTATGAAATGTTGCAACCATGGCTGTGGAAGCGGAATCCATACTACTCCGGGTTTGTTCCGCTCCGCTTTAGAACCAGGAAATGCTCGATAAGTATGGACTAGTAGTAGGGGATGAATATACCCCAGGTTTTGACCTTTTGATCGTCAAACCCCCGCCAGAACCCCCACCTCCTCCTCCACCCCTCCAAAAACCGGTAAATCCGACGGCATCCGAAATCAAATCCGAAACCGACAAACCCGACAATTCTAGCGCATGCGCACAGCTGTCAAGTAATAATGCTGACATCAACAAAACTTCGAGCTTGCGCAGTTGAGTAAGGGAAAGTCCCTATTCAACTCTTGCTGGCTGAAGTCAAAAATGCATAAGATAAATGAGTTGGAAGAATGAAATTGGGGTACACAACACGCAATCAGAGCCAGGTCTTTTCAAGACCCAGGAAATGTACACCGGGGTGGTTCGGGAGCACCCCGGGATGCTCCGGTTTGTTCCGGAGCATTTCAAGACTCAGGAAATGTGCAGCAGGGCAGTTCAAAATAGCCCCGAGGTACTCATGTTTGTTCCCGAGCATTTCAAGACCCAAGACATGTGTACCATGGCGATTCAAGGGGATCCCAAGGCAATCGAGTTTGTTGCGGACTATTTCAAGACCCGAGAAATGTGTACCATGGTAGTTCGGGAGGTACCCTCACTGCTCGATTATGTCCCAAACCATCTATAGAGGGAAATGTGGACTAGGGTTGTTGACAAGCATCCCTGGATGCTCTACTACTTTCCACAACATCTAAGGACCCGGGAAATGCGTAGTAGGGCGGTTGAACAGGAACCCTGGTTACGCGAGCTTGAATAAATGGATCACTGTGAAGACTGTGAAGCGGCCCTCGACGAGTACGACAAATGTCGCTGCGGACGCAGACTCCTTATAAAGGCCAAGCTGCTCTGCTGGTACTGCTATCAAGAGTACATCACCTACAAAGGAGGCAGTTGTCGTTGTGCTAGGACAATATAGAAGACCCTAGCTGAGATTTCAGCATCCAAATAAAAAAGATGCTGAAATTTGGAGATAAAACTGTTAAGACCATGGAATTTTACACTAACGCGACTCCGCTAAACATTGAAGAAGTGAACATTGAAAACCTCGTGTTGAGTGACCCCATTCCAGCCAACAAAGACAAGGATGAGCGCTTCGTAATTGGCTATCAGAACCAAGACGGCAACATGAAAAGGTCTACTCCAAGGGTGTCTCGTGCTACTCCGAGGGTTCCGCACTCACGATGTCATTCGATCTCTGTGAATACTCCGAGTGGGTAGAAAACTACGAGAAAATCCTGATCAAGGTGGCTTCCTTAGGGGGACATCTCTTAACCAACACCAACGTGAAAAAAGGTTGATACTTGAGCACCAAGCTCAAGATGTGGGATGGTAAAGTCAGAACCAACTTCCACAAGAAGAAGGTGCCACAGGAAAGCTGCATATGTAAGGCCATCGTGAAACTGGCGAGTATCTACAGGCAAAGTGCAAACTACTACGTGCAGACCTACCTGGAAGAGTGCAAATACAAAGAGGTTGACCGGTATACTGCCTGCTACTTTAGTGACTCTGATGAAGTCGAAGACGAAGGCTTCACTGTCTTGTGAGTATGCGTTATATGGTTATTCTCCAACCATATAAACAAAACATGAGGGTTCCAGAACTAATGAAAGAAGCAAAATCACTGGGTTTAAAGGGCTACTCAACTCTGAACAAGGCCCCTCTTCTGGAGGTAATTCGTAAGGCCAAGTATAAGGACGTCTCAAGTCAAACAGACGGTCCCTATTGCGAGCCTTGTACAAAAATGGCGTGGCAGAAAAATCTCGAACAATACTCGAGAGAGCTCGCTGAAAAAAAGCGACGTGTTATACATGATGGTGAACTGGTGATCGACCCTGATACTGGAGAAGTGCTCGAGATTGTCTAATATGTATGAACAACATATTAGACTCTGTAAGCGGGTGGAGACTCTAAGTAGAGCTTACATACTGTGCAGGTTGAAGTTTTTCATAAGCTCTTCCTTGGCTTCCTTACGCCCCTTTGCGACAAGCTGCTGTCTCTCCCGATCATTGATCGAGTCCACGATCCTCTTTGTTCGTTGTCGGACTTGCTCCTTGAGCAGCATGTATTTTTGCTTCTCCTGCATGATCAGGCTGAACTCCATACTCATCAACTTTCCCATTCTCCACGGCCTTGCTGATTAGATCGACAACGGAGTTGAGCTTGGTCTCCGCCAATAGCCTGATACTCTCGTGCTTCTTCGACTTGACATCTAGCCTCTTCCCTGCATTCCGCAGACCTGCTTGTCCCAATCCCACAGCGATCGTGATACCACCCATGGCGACAGCCAATGGTACACCAATCCCTGACAGCATACTACCGATCCCAACACCTGAGGTGATGACACTTATAGCTAATAGCCCGTGATCAGCGAATCTCACCCAGGTACCATGCATCTTGAAGTTTTTGGCGAGTTTATCCCGCTCCTTTGATTCATTTCGTAGGTACTGCTCTACCTCCTCGATCTTCTTGAGTCTGTACACTTGGCTTTCGTCAGGCTCGTCAGGAGCACTCGCTAAGCTTGGATAAAGCTTTGTAATTTCACTCATATTTATTCTATAAGAAGATGCATCGTTAGCCCTATGAAGGCTACATTATTATCGTGATGGTGCTCGTCTGTCAGCAGAAAACTCCAAGCGATCTGTGGAGCCCTTCAAAGGAAGGTAGATTGGAGTGTCAAAACTCCACGTAACCAGGTCCCCCCAAGCGTCAAGCTCCTTAGTGGGAAGCAGGGCGTGAATCTTAGATTTGCTTCCATCTAGCAGGCAGTCCTCTTCATCTAACTGAGGGCAAACGAGTCTTAGCCGCTGGTAAACATAAGTTTTATAAAAGCTGTCATGGTCGCCTGCTGTAACCTTTACCTTATTATCAAAGGCCTGCCCCATAATGTCCTGCAGTGGTTGATCTATTATCACAACGTACCCCTTGTTAACTCTAACCCTGCAGCGTCCGTTCGTGAGTACGAATAGCTTGATCCTGTCTCCTGCTTGGTTGTTGACAATAGCCGCGAGATCCTCGATTCGATACAAACCCGGCTCAATAGAGATGAGGACTTCCAACGGCCCCATATTCAGATTGCCGCCCGTCTTATAAATGTTGATCTCGCTTTTAGTGTAGATGTTTGACCACGTAGGTCGAATACTGATCGACTTTAGAGCGATCCTCGTGTTCTCCCTCAGATGGGGCTTTAATATCGTGGGGTTGTATATATCGGTGATGTATAGTTGTCTCATCTTTCTCTAACAAGAAAAGATGAATATCTACTCCTACAATCCGAAAGCAAAGTACCAATCCAACAGGGGGAATGGCCTCTCGCCGTAACTAACTTGGAGCATCAGGACCTGTACGTATCGACGGACTCGCACATTTCCATATCATTCCCCGAGTTCACCCAATATCCCATCAAGGTGACAAGTACCTACCTGAACGACCCTATCATTCAGGGCTGGACAAGAGGTCAAGCCCTCGACTACTGGAACATCCAAGTGAACTTCGCCTGCCATTGCGCAAGCACGGCCCTGGGCATCTCTGCCAAACATTTAACAGGCTCCGTGCCCCTCGTTAACTGCATCTTCAAATTTCACGTGTACTATCACATGCGACGCATCCTAGCAAGGATGAAGGTACCCATGTCTTTCAACGATGGGTTCTCACGCTATAAGAATCCCTACTCACCAGCCGGATATGCGCAAGTATGTCGTGAATATGGTGCGGACCCCAATAGTCTCTACAAGACCAAATCAGTAAGTGCCTCGCTCACCAACGGTAGATGGTGGCCCCAGGTTGAGGGTGATTGGGCCAAATTCATCACCCCCATAAGTCAAGGCTTGACATCAGAGGGCCTGACCAAGCTAAGCGAAAGTATTCGCGTCTACATGGTCTTGTTATTAGGGTCCCAAGCAGGGGCAAAGGCATCCCTATTCGGCTCAGGTGCCGACAACTATACAGCAAGGCAAATATTGATGCAAAAATCTGAAGCCATGGTAAAGCGCCAAGAGAACGTAGGACATGACATCACGGAGTTCCAGAAGGTCTTGCAATATGCTCGGACTCCGGTGAATTTTGCCGTCATGCCAAGCGTATACATGCTACCCTCCGACCTTGAATTGCGTATCGGCAAAATGGTAGGGTACAACAACAACATACTAATAGCACCCGCCAATGTCAATGTGGGGGTCCAAGTTGATGTGAACAACAAGCCTACGGAGCGGGCTATCAAGCATGTCACGCCCCTCAAGTATACCCGGCATACCATGCCGCCCCCTAAACATCTCGAGCATACCGAGCATATCACGACCATTTCGCGTCATGAAATAGTAGTGTCGTCAAAACACTCCCCGGTCATGTATGCTAGGGGCGGGAAAAATCAGCACGAGGATAACAAAGCTGCCTTGATTACAACAGGGGTAGGCCTCATCCTTGCGTACATCTGGCTGAAAAAATAATCGCCTGACGACTCCACAGCTACTGCAAAAGCAGCGCAGGATGAGTAGGTCTAATGTGTTGATCAACACACTAGACTGAGGAGCCCTATGATTTTTTACCCTTCCCAACATAGAGCACGACAAACCCTGCAGCAGCCGCGATGGCCATGTACAGATGCCTTGCCACATATTCGACAACAGTTGCCGCTACTCTGAAAAAGAATGAGACCACGCTGACCATGATCCCTGGCAACGCAGCACCCGCCTTACCTGCAAGATATTTGAGGAATTTGCCGAGTCTTTCCAGCTGCTTCTCTACAAAATCCTTTCCACTTGCGGCACCTCCTCCAGCAGCACCTCCACCACCTCCAGTGACGGCGAGCACGATGGTGCTTATCAGTAGACCAACAGCAGAAACGATGCTCGCGATGGTAATCCCTTGTTCCTTGAAGAGAATTTTGAGCTTTTCCAGCAGTGACGTGTCTTCTCCAGCAATCTTCATCAGAGTGTCTTTGATAATCCTCAGCTGACTATGGGTCCCGGAGGAAAATACGCCGTGCACTATTCGTTCTTTTTCTTTAGTATCGCTTTTAGATCCGGATCTAGCTCCAGCCTCCCATTCCCGATAAGATAGTTGTAAAAGCTAACAACCTTCGACCTTTTCAGCCTTTCCGATTGACTTAGCGTGGTGTAGTCTCCTTCTTTCTCCAGCAACCTTTTCAGCCTTTCCGATGGACTTAGCGTGGTGTCTGTCTCAGTCGCTTCTGTCCCACTCGCTTGGGGCTCAGTGCCAGACCCTGGAATGTCCTCAGGCCGATCGCCTAGCGGCTCCACGGGAGTAAGGATCTCCTTGAGCTCAATGTTCTCTTCATCTCCGCGGTCAATGTCCCCCTCTGGAATACCTTTAAAAACTCCTTCATCTGGATTAATCGACATTTATTCAACCCGCAAGACCCTACTAATAAACATGTTCGGAACAATTTTAGATCCTTACACAGAAGTAAAGACGATGTTTGCCATGAAAGGCAAAAAGCAGCGTGCTAAAGTAAGCCACGTCCCCAGTACGATCAATCAAAATGAAGATTTGTACGTCGACGTACCAAACATGGGAGCTTACGGGGACTAATACTAAACGTACTCTGGTCAGCAACATTGGCAAGGCCTTGGTGCAGAACCTACGCATCACTTTGAATGGCAACGAGGTGCAGAACATTAGCGACTACAATGTGCTCGCTACCTACAGGGATCTCTGGCTCCCCAAATTTGATCGTGAAAACAACTTGATCCAAGAGGGGATTGACTCCTCCGATGGTACCATCAGAGGTTTACGAGTGAAAGCTAGCGATGTCTCGGGTAACGATGAGGAAAGAGCGATCGCTAAAGCCTATGGCAACACCTTTTGCATCCCGCTGGGCAAGATGTTCGAGCTCACCAGAGACTTACCTTTCTACCAGAGAGGACTGCATGACAGGCTACAATTCGTCCTGCACTTCGGACAGCACAGCGACGTGATCGAGGATACAGGCACACCCGTATCAGGGTCTACGCCAGCCAAAGCAGCGGATGCCGCATACAAGATTACCAACATTGCCCTAAGGTTTGACAAAGTACACCACGAGGGCCTAGCAAGTGCTATGATGTCACGATATTCGAGACTCGCTTTGCCATATAAACGGGTACTCCGCAGCAAGGTGGTCACCATGAAAACGTCTGATACCAGCTATAACCTCCAGATTGATACACCCGCCAAGAGTCTCAAGGGAGTGCTACTACTGTTCGTTGACCCCGGGAAAGTGAAGGCCTACTCCGGCTTAAACGAGACATTCTACAACCCAAAAATTGAAAAGATATCGAAGGCGAGCCTAACGAACTGTACAGCCACGCCATGCTGCCGGAGGATCATCTTGAACAAGTCGTGAACTTGTTTGGTAGCCATGACTCTGAGGTCACGATCGGGCAGTTCATGACTGAGAGATACGCGCTCTTCATCGACTTTAGGTCGTCCCCATATAATACCCTACATGATTCGGGAAGACCATTGCAGAGGCTAAGTGACGGCATCACGCTGCACATGACCAAGAAAGCCGACGGGATTGGCGACATTCGCTGTTACGTCTACTTGCTCCAAGACGCTCAGCTCAATATCTTGGATGGGCGCTGGCACTCCACGGAGTATTAGAATAAACATGGCAACCTTGGCAATTATGGCCGGAGGTGCATTAATCAATGCGTTGGCTTTTTCGGGGACTAATTATCTCTTTAGCAAGCTCTCGGGGCATGGGGAAGCCGAGAGAAAACGACATGACGAAGCAGTCGAAAAATTGAATACTGCGCAAGCTGCCTGGATACGGGATAGGCAAGCCAAGCTTGATTGGTTCGGTAAACAACGAGAGCTTCAGCGTCAAGCTGGGGAGAGCTTGAAGGAGCTCGATGACGATCTGTACCAGTACTACATTGCCTCCGAGAAGAAAGCCCCACAACTAAGGAATTTTTTACACACCTTCAAAAATCCAACAAGACGGTGAGCTCACGTTCATCGTAGGATCCCTGACTCTCCTCGGCTTTATAGCCTACAGGTATTTGTAGTAGAACGTGCGTTTCGACATGTGCTGACTGCGTCTAATAAACATGTCGAAAGTAAAGCATATCGTTACGGCTGAAGAAGCTGAAAGGCTAAGCCAAATTTACTACACTCCAGAGCATCTCTGGACCGGACGGAAAGCTATCAAACTGCTCGCGAAGGAGAGAGGCCTATCCCCAAAGGGGTGACTCATTGGCTGACTCGTCAACTGCTCTGGCTCCGACATATTCGAGGACCTAAACATATCAACTACCCGCATTTCACCATCACGAAGCCTAATGAAATGCATCAGTTTGACTTGCTCTACATGCCCCACGACAAACTCTATGGTAGCACCTACAAGTATATCCTCACAGGCATCGACGTGGCCTCGCGCTACAAAGTAGCTAGGCCCCTACGCACCAAAAAGGCCAGCGAAGTCGCTGCTATGATCAAGGATATTTACGCGAAGCCCGGTGGTCTCCGATATCCGAAGACCTTCCAGTGCGACAACGGCTCCGAGTTCAAGGCAGACGTGACAAAACTGCTAGAAAGCAAAGGGGTCGAACTCAAGAGGGCAACCACCAAGTACCACCATACATTCACGGCGTTTGTCGAGTCGTACAACAAGGTGCTCGCTGAGAGACTGTTCAAGCCTCAAGATGCGCAAGAGCTGGACTCTGATGAACAAAGTACCACATGGGTCAAGCACTTGTACACTATCGTCAAAAGTTTGAACAACACCAAAACCACTATGATCGGCATGAAGCCTTCAAAAGCGATCAAGCTAGAGCTACAAAAACTACGACTCTAAGCCATGAGCACATTCTAACAACTCACGCGTATCATCGTCAACCCCACAGCGATCATGTCTCCCATCGCCACAGCCAGTGGTACACAATGTCTAACAGCATACCAACATATCTCTGCCACAGCTCACCAATTTCTTCCGCGCTCTCCTGAAGGTCGTCCTCCAAGTTGGAGATGGTTACGTCCCTTTGTTCGCGGCCATGTTCAAGGAGCGCCAAGCTATGGCGCTGCTCTTTGATTAGCTTGCGCTGATCCCTGACCTCATCTTGTAATTTTTCGATACAAGACATTTTATCTTATAGTTTTGTGGCTCGATCAAGCTACAAAAGCGTTACCTACCGGTTCACACTCATTCCGCGAGTGCCAGGAGACGTTCATGCGTGTAGTGTTCGCCTAGCCTGAAATATCTCACACGCTCAGGGTTTACCTCGATACATCCACGCTCCCGGAGCCAGTTGTAATGAACAATAGAATTAGGGGTCTCTGCCAGTACCACAATCTCGCCCTTGGGGTAATCAACAAGCTTGCATCTTTGATAATCGTCGAAGGTGATCGATTTGCATGTGATGCACCTCTTGACGCCCTTGGCCTTGCGATCCCCGCCCTCTGGTGTAAGGCTCTTGTAGGCGTATGCCTTGGCTCTCAACGTAATGAACTCGGTCATGATCTTACCCCCTAGTTCGTCTTTCATGAGGCCTACCACCTTCTTGTTTTTCCCAATGGGGAGAGGGCTTCCATCATCGGTATTATAGGCACTTGTATCAAAGCGGGTCTCGACGTCGTTCGCGATATCCTCGTAAAAGTCGTGGGTTCGAATGTGGTACACGAACGAGTCCGTGTCCATATAGCAGAGCCGCAGTTTGCTAACATACTTGGGCTGCATGTAGTCGTAGTGGAACACGTACATAACTTGCTTCGACATGTCCAATATAGCTTGACCAATGTAGATGGGTTTGTTCATCTTCACCTCAGTCTTTCCCATTTCAACCCCTAGGAAATGCTTGCTGAACCGATTTACACCCTTGAAATTCGGCTTCATTACGAGCTTCGTGTATTTCTCCTCGCTCGTGACTAACTGGATGTTGTGGTGGTTCCTAATATTCTCCATCGTCCTGCCGAACACCGAGAGGTTCATCAATTTGTAGAAGTCCTTCTCGAACTCGTTCCTGGCTGCCGTTCTCAACCCCGTGTTGTGATCAATATACCCACGAAGCCATGCCTTCTGGTTGAACTGGATGACTCTATGGACCTTCTTCAATTCAAGCCCATGTTTTATAGCCTCGTGAAGGGCTCTGATATGTACCACATATCGACGTTTATGACCCAGATTCGGGACCAGCTTCTCGACTCTATGGATCATCTTGCGCTCAGGTAGGAAGGGTAACTCGTTGTGTATGTCATGTAATCTCTCTGGATAGTCGATGTCAACTTCCAACAGGTAGCCATGCTTGTTGTCTTCGACGAGCTTCCCGATCCTCCTTTCAGTGAATGTCTCTACCTTCGATAGAGATTTGAAACCATCCGTGGGCAGATCCTGCCGCATGGCCCAACCGTACAAATTGTTGGCATCGAGGTACTGGAAGTAGGAGGATTCAGCCTCCGGATTATACTGGTCTCCCATGTACCTGTTATTCGCTTTAGCATAACGATGTACCGCTTGACTATACCTCCACGGATACCTTTTCGAACATCAGGAGCATGTCGGGATCGGTGAGAAGCTCTAGCCTTATACCAGTAAATTTGAGTGCCGCCTTCCATGCCAGACCAGGCGCGCTGTAGAAGTGGGCAGGGTCGAGCTTGTAGTTATCCAAGCAGACGTCTCGAAATGTCTCGAAGACGTCTGCCAATAGTAGGACGTCTGTGCTGAGGTACACGTCATGGTAGTCCCCCATGGTGACGTTATCACCCTCTGGGGTGATGGAATTCCATACTTTTTTCGCGTGGGCATAATCCTCATCGCTGATACCCACCATGTTCGGCTTGCTGTAGAACGCCTCCTTGGGTGGTAGCTCCAACTCTTCAAATCGCTGCCAATCATCCATGTACTCGTAGGGGTACACGCCCTTCCTGCGCATGAGTTGAAACATGTCATCCTCATTGAAAAAACAACGGAGATTTTTACACTGTTCATCGTTGAGGTTGCTTGCCAATTTAGCCAGGCTGGATGCCATGAATCGACAGCTATCGATGAACCTGATTTCAATCTTCTTGTACGTCTCGCCATCGCCATATCCCATACCGCCAAGGGGTACATTGATTTTGACGTTGAAGCTGATGTACTTCTCCGTGTTTTCAGCGATGCATCCAATGTCCTCCGTATTGTACTTCTCACCTAGCTCTCGGATGAACAAGTGGGCGTCGTATCCTGAGAGGTTGTGGAAGATCACGGGTATGTGATCGGGTATCTTGTATTTGAGATTACAGCTGTTATGCGCTGCACCCCTGTAGAGCCCTGTATAGTGGCAATGGTCCCGACTTTGTAATTCTTGTCGTCATCGAAGGGCTTCATGCAGATATGACATGCGGCAGCCTCGTTGTGCTCCCTTTTTATCACCTCCGTTAGAGGCTTCATGTCCTGCTGGGGGTAGGTACGGTAAAGACGTTTGACCTCGTCCTCCAGATGGTTGACGAATCTCGACACGCAGTCATCACCCCTGTACACCGCAAGAGGGTCCGGAACATCCCCATAAGCAAAGGTACTATACGTGCACCAGCCACATGGTACGTGCTTGTTAAGCTTCTTCGTCTTGGTATCCATTGGGATTAGTAGACTTTCAAAGTCGGCATAGATGACAAAGGGTATCTTGAACTGCTGCTGACCATCCTTGTAGTATAGCCATTTCTCGGCCTATGATGGCATCTTGATTTTCACAGCCTCGTGATCGATGCAGTAGCGGTGATGCTTGTCTCTAGACTCGATTGTTGGGAATGCCTGCAAGCAGTTTAAGCAGAAGTACATTTTTGCTGTATTTTTCGAGGTCTCCTTGCCTAGTAGTCGTGATAGGTTTTTGACGGCTGTATAGTGAGTCTTTTTGTCATCCGTAATGAGCAGTAGATTCACTTGTTTGCTACGCCCATTATGTAGAGATCGGCGTAGGATGTTGATGCTCTTTCCTGTCACGTACATGATGTTGACCGCAATGTCGGGATTCTTCTTCTCAAACTTGTAAATGCTCTTGGTGCTGGTGGGGTACTCAATACCCTCCCAATTGTAGAGGTCTACATAGGGTCTCATCTGAGATATTCTGGTCGGGTTCGTCCCAATCTCCTCATGATGCAGGGATGCTATAATGGCCCACTTGAAGCACTCCTCGTCTTCATTCGCTGGGTTGATGATGGCCTTCTTTGACGCTATCCACTTGGGTGCTTCGATGTACGATGAGCCCCTCGTTAGTCGTAGCTTATGGAAGTCTACATCGAGGTGTAAGATGCGAGAGATCGTGAAGCCACTTTTGGGTAGTGCCGGATTCTCCACATGTGTTTTGATTTGGGCAAACACCGTATCCAACACATCATCTACGTCGCTACCTTGGAAGACTGAGACCATGTTAGATTGGAAGACCTTCTTCACTTCGATGTACTTCCCGTCGTTGGCTTCCTCCATTGGCTTCTTCCACAGGATCGATAGTGACAGCTGTACCTTCGCCGACCCCATCTCTTCTACTTGCCCCACAACCAAGGTTTTCACGTTGGGTCGCACCATCACTATATACCCGTCAACGTCGGCCCCTTCCATGCCGGGGATGCGGAAACTTTGGAAGGTTCTATGTTGGGCATGCTTATGTTCTTGGGGTGTGAAGTCATGCTCCTTGTAGAGATTTTGAATGTCTTCCAGGTAGTCTTCCTCGGTCTCTTTTTCTACTTCGTCATGAAGCGTAGGAGGTCTTACGGCTGCCCCGTTATATAGCCCCATCACCCTATGTTTAAAGGCTGCATAGGTCCTTTTAACCCCCTCCTTTATAGGCTTGGGGACAGCCTCAACTAACCAGTTGTACCATCCCCGCATCTTGGTTTCACTATCGAACGATTTTTCGCCATTTCCTGTCTCTCAAAGATATCCATATCCTCCGGTGTTGGTGGTATAGCCTCCCTAGGTTGCTCCTCCAATAGGGTAACCAAATCAGCCTTGCATAGCTTGGAATATCTCACAAGTCCACGGCCTTTTGCGATATTTTTTAATTCTTTGACTGTGTGCGCGTTCATCTTATATTTATTGAAAGTATTTTCCGATTTCAACGAGGTCAAAACTAACACATCTTACTGCGCATGCTCGAATTTTTGTTGATGTCAGCACTATTACTTGTTGCGCTTGCGCATGCGCTGGATATTTGGGAATTCCCCTGTTTCCCGTTTCCGAGATCGACTGTGCCAGAACATAATGTACTCTGAGGTATCACAGGTACCATAGAGTACGGGGTTTTAGCGGGGTAAGATCCCGGTACCACAGGTACTCCAGGAGAGATATGGTATCGGGGTTTTAGGGGGGTAAGCATGACATGGTACCACAGGTACCCCAGGAGAGATATGGTATCGGGGTTTTAGGGGTAAGATCCCGTTGCCCTGTGCGTTCGCGCGACTGTGCCAGGTACCCCAGGAGAGATATGGTATCGGGGTTTTAGGGGTAAGATCCCGTTGCCCTGTGTGTTCGCGCGACTGTGCCAGAACATACATTTACTTATCTCTAAGCAAAAGAAAAACGTTTTTGTTTTATATTTTGTTTTGGTCTGAACAGACTGCGTTAGTCTGTATATTTGTGGTAATTTTGCTCATTCAGCAGATTTTTTACCCCAAGGGTATTTGTTTTGTTTGACAGCTGGCCTTTCTTTCTTTTAAAATCTTTTCTACTACATATATGGGTTTCCTTATTGCTTGAAGTCCCTGGAGTAGTAAATTTTGTATTGTTGAGTTTCAGAGGTGACGATATACAATCCTGATGTAGAAATATTTTACGACAGAAAGATGTTTAATATGGTAGTCTAATACATCTAACACAACTTGTACATATATTAGTAATACTTATATGAGTTTGCATATTCAGGAAAAGTCTTTAATTTTCTCCAATAAGTAAACGTAAAGATTGAGAGCCTCTTCAGGTGTTGTTGGTTCACTCAGTGCATCTTGTTTCATGAAAAACTCCGCAAATTCTTGAAATTCGACAGAGAAGTCGCATGCTTCATTTTCAACTAAATTGGAAAACTCGTCAATGTCATCTTTGTCAACCTCTTGTAAGTAACTCTGTGTGTGATATAAATGAGGAAGAAAATACATGCAGTTTGGTCTCCCGCGAGCACCACCACCATGGCCTCTAGAAATAATATGCGCATTCCATTGTTCAACAATAGAATCCAAGTCTTTTCGAATCAATGCCATAAAACAATATCTCACACAAAATGCTTCATTATGGCCCCTTTTAAGACTTCCGTTAAATCTGCCATATTGACGAAATATGAAGAGAAAACATTGGTAGCTGTTTTTATTTGTCAAAATAAGTAAGCAAAAGCAAAAAAAAAGCGCGCGTAGAAGTGAAAATTATTAAGTGAATAGAAGTGAAAATTATTATTTAGTGAATAGAAGTGAAAATTTTCTAAATAGAAGTAAAAATATTGGATACAGAACAAAAATTTTCGTAATTAAAACTAAAAATTTAGTGAGTAGAAATGAAAATTTAGTGAGTAGAAATGAAAATTTAGTGAGTGGAAATGAAAATTTAGTGAGTAGAAATGAAAATTTAGTGAGTAGAAGATGACCCTTCGGGGCCATCGTACAAAAGTTATTTGTCATTCTTTTTAACTAATTCAGAGGGCTGGTAACGTATAACATAAGTTGTTTTTTCTGTGTATTGGATTTTTCACGCATTCTGAAAGGAAGTGTTGTTTGGAAAGCTCCTTTTTCCTTCCTTTTCATCAACGAGAAGGTACACCACAGGCTTGGGGAGGAAAAACTTAAGGTGATCAAACACCCTATTTTTCTAGTATTTATTATGGCGTGAGGGGTGAGATTAATGAATTGTGGAGTGCAATGCAGTTTTTATGATTCATAACAATGTAAACATATATGGCCAGGAAAGAAACTATAAACATAGATTTATGCCGAGATTTATGTCTCTGCTGAAATATTCTGTCCAAATGAAGTTTGAAGAGTAAGTTTAGTTTAGTTTAAGTATGAATGAACGATCTATGGCGTGTGATGCATAGCATCAAAGGAGGCACGCAATGAACCACATACCGTATTATAAGATAGATAGTGTATGGTCGAGGTGTGAGAGTGATCGCACACCATTACCCTCCAGGCTTGTATCACATAGCTCATTCAAGCTTCTGTATGAATTTCCATACCAAAAGAAAACACTCCACCATATTAGCTTAACTGTATAAATTTTCAAAAGAAAATTGTTTTTGAAGTTTCATGTTACACCAATCTCGTTTCCAGAGATCTTTGATGTAAGTCTCTTCACGTTCTTGTTTTTTTGAAAAGTACTGCAATTCCTTCTGGTTTCATTTACTTTGTTTTCTTTTTTTGTGGAAAAGGTTGCTCGTCAAATTCAAGTTCCCCTAATGTTTAGGTCTTATTTTACAAGAATGGAAAGGAGAGGATCGCAAAGAAGCAGTACTGCTGTCACTTCATCAGGTTATCTACTAATTATTTCTGTTATGTAAAGTTTGAAGAAAGATAGTCCTTTCATGTTCTGCACATCTTCCCATAATTCATTACTTTAATTGTTGGTAATCTTTCAGTTTTATGTGAAATAACTTATTCTAGGGTCTTTTGATGAATTTATAAAAAAGTTCTTACTGAAGCTTGAATTAATAATTGAATTTCTCACAACAACTTATAGCTTGTCGACATGAAAATACATCAAGCGATATAGCTTGTCGACATGAAAATACATCAAGCGATGTGTCGTCATCTACAATATCACCAGCATCATGCACTTTGAACACTCCTGCTTTATGTACTTTGACTACTACTTTAAGTAAGATTCCAAACTCTTCGAAGTCCTCTATATTGGGTATATAACTATGCAGTCATGTCCAGTCGTTCTCCATGGCAAACAATCTCCAAAAGTTATCGAACAATTGCGTCAAAATCAATGCTTTTGTTGCAATCAATACATAATAAGTACAGATAGAGAATAATTATTTTATTGTTTTGTGTTGGAGCAGCATACAAACTTTTGACACAAACATACTTGGTACTTGACAGTCCATTTTAGGATCAGAAACTTTCACGAATTTTTCTGTTGCTCGTAAAAAGAAAACGATAGCAGTCTAGCGAAAGTTTATGGTCGCAAAAATTATTTTATTCTATTCATGACAGTTAATAAATCCCTAATTATTTCCTTCTTACCTGGAAAACACAACAGGAACAAATGTCTCTCTTAATAACAAACAAAAAGTTTATTTCTATTTGTTTCACTTTATCGAACCACCTACACGTGTTTCGATAGAGTGAAACAAATAGAAATAAACTTTAATAATAAACGTGGATATAATGTGTCCTATGGATATCAAAAGCCTAAGCATAACAGGGTCATAACAGGTCGCTGGATGGTCCAGTATGTTGAAACCAAAATGTTGGACCTTCATTTTGATTGGATTTACGCCTCATTTCATTAAACATTTCAGAGCTTTTCACATGTGTATACATGTGTCTTGCACTTGCAGCAAAGATCCTACTGTTGTTCTAAGAATTTATTACATTTATTTTACTTCGACATTCAGCCCAACCAGCGTGTAACATATCAACTACAAGTCGTTCAGTTAACACAACAGGTGACGGTTTTATCTTCTGTGAGGGTTAGGACGCAAAAATATCCTGTTGTTGTTCTAAGAATGTATCACATTTATTTTACTCCGACTCTCAGCTTAACCAGCGAGTAACATTATATCAAATGCAAGTCAGCAAGCTCGTTCAGTTAACACAATAGGTGAGAGTTTTCCCCTTCCTGGTGTTTTTTTTGTGAGGTATCATATTAAAATCTGTTTCTTTGCTAATACTTTCATATGATTACCTCTAGTTAGCCGACTAGACTTGCACTTTTTCGTTTGAAGAAATTTAAAGAATCAAATACTACATATTTTATATCTTGTTTAACTTGTATGTTCAGAAAAAATCGTTTCTTTTTGTTCTGTTTTTTCATTTCTATCTACTTTTACTTCACAGAATTAGAACATCGCACATGTGAGATTTGTAGCCGTACCTACCAAGGGAGCTGCTTGAGGTGTGAGCAGGACAATGAATACCAAGAAAGTCTACAAATCGATCGAGAGGCTTCCGCAAATACTTCCGAATTTCACAATATTGATGAATTGGAGGATTTATCTACAGTGGATCTTCGAACGGCACGCCTTGCATTCTTATGCAGAAATGATAAATTTGGAGATAAAGAAGATGAGCGTTTTTTTGATCAAGAAGTCTCTAATGAAAACATCGAGGTTGTTGAAACGCCTGCTTTTGGATACTCCTCTACTTCTGAAGACGATTTATTGAAAAAGCCTTTTCTGAATGCGGCATTGGATAGACCAAAAAAAATCATTATTGTTCAAGGAGATCAATGAAAGTTTTGGTCTGTACTGTTTCGCCAGTCATTTGATTTAGGTACATATGTACCGAATATTAAATTCTCTGGCGAGGCAGGTGCAGATGCTGGTGGTCCTCTCAGAGAATTTCTCAATTGGTAATGAAGAGAATACCATCAAATTCATCTATGGTATTTGGAAATGCAAAATATTTATGCTACACTGCAAATGCGGATTCGGTGATGAATAAGCGATAATTTATGCTGGGGCAAATTTTAGCTTTGTCAATAATTAAAATGGTCGTGGCCCTGAGTGTCTCCATCCAGCCATGGCCAGGTCGACCCTGAACAGATCAAACAAGAGCTGAAACGTTTATACATTGTTCGTAAATTTGATTGTGAGATAACAAAACAGCAAGCTGTAATGATGGAACTAGTCTACTGACTCTTTTGTTTTTTGAATTGTAGAGGTAACACCCTCTAGAGATCTATATTCAGTGCAAGATCTCCCTTTTTACAAGGATAGTCTGCAGAATCAAGGTAATTGAACTAAAGACCCTCTATAAACATTACATCACAAACACCTACTGACAGTTACAAATTGCTATACAACATAGAAAGAAACAAATAAATATAAAACTATAAATATAAAACTATAAATAAGAGCAGACAACCACCCATGCGCCAGGACTTGTGAACCTGGCCGTAGCTTTCCACATGTGTTACGGGATCCCAACACTCAGCCTTACACAGGTGATTGACGCTTGGGACCAGCCCTATGTCAGGACCAGCCTGAAGTTACTGGGGTAAAATGCGTGGGCGTAAATCCACGAAGACCCGAAAAAGAAATTTCAAACCCCCTTGCAAAGCTTCTTATAACAATAACTGTGGGTACATCAGGATCGTTAACCCTGTAGACAAAGTGAGCAAACTTGGCCTCCCTAATGGACTGGGGTTAAAAGTGGGGCCGTCACACCCAAAGACAAGACAGATTGTCAAACCCCCTTGCTTAGCTTCTTTTAATTACTCTGTAAGAGAGTGGGGAGTGAGCAAACTCCTGAATTACGGTGGGCTGCCGGTGAAAATGACAGCCGGATTGTTTACAAAATATATGCAGCGATTGCTCAATATTTTTTTGGCATGGAATCTGTTTCACCATCATTGACATTTCACTCTTTATACCCTATCATAAAATCATTGTTAGAATATCATGTTAAAATAACGTATGACAAAATGATACCCCTCTTCTTTTACGAAGACTCGGACACCTGTCTACCAGGATCAAACATATACTCCATCCTTCAAAATTGTATTGTAGAGTTCGAGCTTTTCCTGTCCTAAATTAAGACAGGAAGGGTGATGTTAGACGAAGCAACACCATTCAAGTTCGATTATTTGGTCGAATTTTGCACTGGCGTTGACAGCCTTACTGCATATGAATTCAAAAAAAAAATTGATGTAAAATTCAAAGAAGTCACTTTATCCAAAGCATCGACCTGCGCTCTGACACTGACACTACCCACGACGAAATTGAGTAAGAATATGATCACTGCTGTTAAGTTTGAACAAGGATTTGGGGTTATATAGTTTGGCATTTTTTAAAAGTATTTTCTCAAGAATGTTCAAACTAGGAGAATCTCTCCCAATCCTTGTTACAATTCATAACAGACCGTTCCACTTTTAGTACACTGTTTTTCATCTAACTTAACGATAGGTCAGCGTTTTTTTTTTTAATTTGATATTTCAGTCTTCGGTATATTTTTACCTCTTTTTAACAAAATGATACCTAGTATTTCTATTTTGTGCTTAGTTATGATATCAATGTCGAGGACTCAGTTGCTCAACCTTCATTCCACTGGGTGTTACTCCTTTCGTCCTGGGCAACAGCAAAATAGTACTTTTACTTTAGTTTTGAATTATTATATTTGACGAAAAATATTTGATATGTTTCACTCGGTATACTTTGTTTGCTACAGATACAGCGACATTTATTGTGAAGATAGGGCTAATTTTACCTTTTTTGTACTTTTATACGTTTTCCTAAGTTTTTGCATCATTTTCTTTATTTTTGTTTTTGTACTATTTTTTATATTGACCTAGGATTATTTCGATAAATTAGGTGGGCGTTTATTAAGCGGCGTTTACATGAAGGTTTCACTTCGCCCAAAGTCAAAATTTAATACTTTTATGCGCTATGAAAACACTGGTACTGTTTACATGAACAAGGAAGTGTGTGTCACTACTTCTGTCTGAAAGACAGAAGTGAAATTTCACTTCGCTGGGTAATTCATCGTGTAAACAGACCGTAGTGAAAAAAAGTCAATGCGCACTGTTCAAATAAACATTGAGCATGCGCAATTAAATGTCAACAAATCTTCGCGCGAAGCTTTTTCTGTCCCTCTCTTCTGCATTCAACTCATCCAGAGAAGGAAGAACTAATAAAAAACCCATAAAAAACATGTCATCTGATTCGACTGACAATTTGAACGCCGTTGGAAGATTTCAGCGTATTTTTTAACAAATTTCCAGCACTGCTTTTTATTCCTAGTTAGTTGGGGAATCAGGACAGGCTCTGGTAATATTTATGAGGACCTTTTTACCTCTTTCCCTCTTCAACAGGGTCGCCACTTTTCTGGGAAACCTAAAAAGGCCATGAAATAAAATCAGGGAAATTTGATCCAGAAGTCAGCAGGGAAAAGTCAAACAATTTTGTTTAAAATAAATTGAATTTTTATTGGCAACCTTGTATCCAGTAAAATAATTGTTCAAAACTACAGTACAACATACAACCCCCTAGTTCAAGAAAACACAGAAATGATCTTAATTATTTGGAAGTCACTTTTTCTTTTTTAGCTCTGCTTCTTTAAGTAAAATATCTTCCAGTGATTCACTAACGATGGCTCCATTATCGAAACGTATTGTTGATCATAACTTATGCACGATAAATTATGATGATATATGTGACAATACAAGCCAAGTAGCTGCGGCACATCAATTGACGAAGCCAAAAAAAACTGAAAAATAAAAAAGATGGAAGTGATCTTATGACATGGTAGAGACACAGATTAGATTACGCACAGATTAGACTGGGAATGGCTATCAAACTGACTATATGGATCGAGATGAGCTGTTAGAATATAAAAGGAAAGTGGACCAGTTGTCGAAGCTAAAAAAAGATGGGTACAGTAGAATAAAATAAAAGTTACAGAATTAGGATCTGGAAAAAACAAAACTGCTATTGATAAAGGGACATGATCTAGCTCTGCAAGAAATTTGAGATGGTTCGCCACCTGTCACATGTATTACAAATGCCCGATGTAGTTTAGGAGACACAGATGCGCAATTTAGTGACAGTGATTTGGGTGATGATGATGATGAAGAAGGATGGAGATGTTGATCCTACAACAGATGCAATAACAAACGAGCCACAACAGCTACCCAGAGACAACAAACGCGATAAGATGCAAAATAAACTTTCGCACACCAGAGAGACATGATACAGGTGAACTTAACAAAGAAGGAACTGGAATTGAACAAAGAAGCGATTGGTATAATGAAAGAAAACTCTAAGCCAACATCAGAACCAAAGCAATGATTAAATCGATCTCAAATATTGGTCAGGGCATAAAGGATTGTCTAGCTATGCTGGCGCATGCAATGAGCCAGTAAATCATCATCCAATGTATTTTGAAAATCAAAACTACATGCGCCAAAGTACGTACAGTGACATGTTATCCCCGCCAGGGACACCTAAAAATAATTAGGGTTGAACAATGTTTTTGTATTTGTATACAGTTATTATAATAGAGTTACTTCTTTTATTTTTAGTTATTGTACATTTACTGTCTGTCACATAAATACCACGACATCTCTTATTCGTTTACCACGGGCGGAGGAGTAAGAGTACAATTTATCGACCGTTTCATGATGCTCACAACGCTGCATACGATTTTCGATTAGTAGTTGTGTTTGAATAGCTTCAGGATTTATGTCGACACCATTAATCTCGCAATCGCAAAAGTTGTGCAGCATGAAACATGAGTAAACGAGGTTAGTAGCGAACTCTGTATCCACATCAACGGTTTTGTTAAGGATTCTTCAACGGACCTTCAACCTCCCGGAAGCACACTCAACCTGATTGCGTGCATATTATTAAAAGTGATTTCCTTCTGATTTTTTAGCGATGCAAACTCCTTCATTACAATGGGTAAACGTGGATATGCAGGATCTCCAAGAAGTAAGGGTGGTACTGATTGATTATGAGATAACAAGACAGCAAGCTGTGATGATGGAACTAGTCTAACGACCCTTGGAGTTAAAATTGTAGAGGTTACACCCTCTAAAGATCAAAACGCAGTGGAAGATCTCCCTTTTTGCAAGGATAGTCTGTAGATTCAAGGTAATTGAACCAAACAACCCTCTCTACACAATACAATACACATTCGTTACACAAAAACGACAACATGAAAACAGAAGACAGACATTACGACAACAATACAATAAAGAATTTACTATAAAAATAAATAAATAAACAAATATAAAACTATAAATATGAGCAGACAACCACCCGAGCGCCAGGACTTGTGAACCTGGCAGTAGCTTTCCACACGTGTTACGGGATCCCAACACTCAGCCACGGGTAGTTGTCGCTCTGGACCAGCCATTTGCTTCGGACCAGCCGTAGGTCAGGACCAGCCTGAAGACAGTGGAGTCATGTTCGTGGATGTAAAGTCACGGAAACAAGAAAGATAGAAATGAAAACCCCTTATATAGCTTCTTTCTAACATCAGGTATAGCAGGATCGTTAACCCTGTAGACTAAGTGAGCCAACTTAGCCTCCCTACAGAACTGGGGTTATAAGTGGGGTCGTTACACCCAAAGACAAGGCAATTGCCAAGCCCCCTTGCTACGCTTCTTATAATTGCTTTCTAGGAAAGCGGCGAGTTAGCGAACTCGTGAATAACGGTAAACTGTATCTAAAACATACAGCAGGGGTAATTTCAAACCGCTAGGAAGAAGAGATCCCTCCCCCTTTTGATAAAATGTACTCCCGTTTTAGTGCGAATTCACACTATTTAAATTTTGACAAAAAATGACACATAAACTGTGGAGTTATTTAGATCAGATGGCTTGACACTAATCACTGCCCTATCATCACATTTTAACCATGTATTAACACCTTGATCTCTTATGTAAGCCCAATAGTGACCAGCTGCCAGTGTGCCTGAATGATTAATAGTGGCTGTTAATTTATATTGGTTTGTGAATGCTATATCCTCCGCAGGATGGGAATAAACTTTTACGGTGTCGACACCGTGGGCGAGGCAAGAAACAAATTTATTATTTTTCACAGATCTTCCTTGGAGACAGTTAAACCTTTTCAGTTGGATGATCAGTATATCTCCACACTGGGTGAAGACAGTTTCCCGGGTACTGTCTTGAAGAGATGAGCACTGTGGGCACATCCATCTGTCATTTCCAGACATATATTCTGGTTGCAATAAAGCTTTAATGGAGCCTGTTATGTTGTTTGAGATAGGGAGTGGCAGAATGGACATACTTTCCTCCCTACTGGAAGACAAGAGGCATGAATTACAAGATATTGTTGTAGTTACTTTGTTGGTAATAATATTGTTAGCATAACTGATGGCCCTGTCAACTCGTTCAATACATGAGAGGAGTTCCAGATATGGGCTGGGTAATTCTTTTGACACAAACATCTTATATACATTACTATTGGTGTATACCCTAGCATCATAAACACTGCCAGGCCAGGGGACGTTGATGAATAAGCGTTTCTCGTTTCAAATTGCCTAACAGTTCAATGAGTACTTCATCTTATAGCAAAATAAGTCCTGCAGATTCTCTGATGGCATTTTGATAGGGAAGTGTGTACCATCTACACGTCCTATAACTTGTGGAATTTGAAACTTATTTTCGAATTTCGAAGCGCTATGTTTCATCTTATCTTTAGTGGATGGGAATTTGATGTTCACTGGAACAAGGACACTGATACCAATGCCTTCGAAACCCCAAATGTAAAAGCGGTCATTCCAGTTGAACCTTGATCCTTCAAGTAGTAAAGTGCTATTGCTAGTCGTTTCCCTGCGCAGACGACATCTTGTCGAAACAATCAGGTCTGGATCAGGTGTAAAGGTGGATTTCCATAGAGCAGCATTTTGCGCCGCTGCGATTAAATCACCCGGGCGGAATAGACAGAAAAACGCCGCTGGTTCAGAGATCTTTGTGATCCAGCGACAGAAAAAAGCTCCCTCGCAAAGTAGAATGAATTCAAATTTGTGAGGGAGCTTTACAGCGATAGCCAATCAGATTGCTTAAAAAAGGAAATGATTATATCATCCTTCGTATCGCTTGCGGCATTTGAAAACAAAATGGCATACTTGCTGGAAGTAGACATAAACACAACAAACTTAAGTGCTCTACTGAATTATTGTTCTCAACAGCAAACGAGTCAAGTTGAAAAAGAAGCTGAAAGCGAAGAACAGCTGCTTGAACCAGCAGCATCCCCGCAGAATACTGTAGGTTATGAACCAGATGCATTAATTAACGAAATGCGTAACTATCCCAGCCTATGGAATACATCAGCCAGATCACATCACGACCAAAATATTCGTCAAAATTGCTGGGAAATATTATCTGGAAAGTTTGGAAAGCCGGGTAAGTGGGTTTTTGCGAAATAAACACTTATTGGTGTGAAAGAAATGTGTATATACATTGTATTTGTTGCACAGGCACTAAGAGGTAGCTAACATTTTTGAGTTAAAATTTTATTTACAATTTTAGTGGACTTTCTAAAGAAAGAGTTGAAAAACATGAGGGAGAATTATAAGCGGTGTCTCACCAAAAGATCTTCAATAACGAAGTCAGGTGCCGCGGCACACACTTTAACAAAGTATAAATATTTTTCACAGCTACAATTTATTCATGACAAAGTCATGAACAAGGAGACGGAAAGCGACATATTATTGCCAATTCCCACACCTACTGTTTCGTCAACCGGATCTGGCGAAGACAGTGAAAACTTTTCACCATCGATTAGTGATGAAATTAATAATGAAAATGTTACACCAAATATTATGAAAACACCCATGAGAAGAAAGGAACAGAAAAAGGAGCCAAAAAATGTAGGTGCAGAAATGAATGTGCAATTTTTAAACACCTTAAAAACATAAATGATACGACAAAGTCGTTAGAAGCCAACACAGAGCATCGAGAAAATGAAGACATCCTATTCTGTCGTAGTCTTGTTGAAACGTTGAATACGCCAAAATAAAGATTCAACAAATTCTTTTTGAAATTGAATTTCGGAGTAAATTCACAGAATGACATTGAATGTTACATATACATTATAGTTTATTTATGTGAAATACCTTGAGTCCACTAATACTTCAGTATAAAAAATCATCCGTAGTAATATTTTCCTGTCTACTTTTTTCCTTTCAATATTTAAAATTTTTCTGAAGGATCATGTGATAAAAAAGGATATAGTGATATTTTAAGAAAGAAAGTTGTTTATTAAATACATTTTAAAGCATTTTTAATAAGAAACTTTAAGCTAAGGGACAATTAGTAAAAGTTTCGTAATTTCTAGGGCTTCACTGGAGAAGATTTCTTAACAAGTTTCTTTTCTTCCCTTATATCATGTTCATTGAAGAATATTGCCATTGTCTAAGTTAATATGATATGTATAAATTTGGTAGTTTATTTTATTAGAAAACATATCTTTATTCTACATCAAAGGGATCAATTGTCCTGGTGATATACTACCATTGCCAGCTAATTATCTTGGCCAATTCGTGGGTATGGTTTTAGCATATAATGAGTCATTTGAAACGCATCATCGTAAGGATAGGATTTGTCACTTGAGTTTATTGTTGATGGTATTGGTCGATTGATAAGGTTCTCATTTATTGCTTGACCCAAGTTACTGTTCTTATAAACCCCTCCATGGCTTTGGCGACTTGCATCACCGATATCTACCATAGTGAAAGTTTGCATCGCACACTGCTAAAAGAACAATGCTGTGAGTTTTTTATAATTAAAGTAGTCAGAGCCGCCTCTAGCAGGGGCTTGCATGACAATATGTTTGCCATCAATTGCTTCTAAGCAATGTGGGTGGGAAATTCCATTTGGCTTCGAATTGTTTTGTGACTGTCTTCCATTTCTAGTTTGGTGTTGCCAAGTAGTTTCTCTCCAACAGTTCTCTCCATATAACACCACAAGTTTCAGATATGATACGACCCACTGTTGGAGGGCTCACTCTGTGTTCTGCCACTACAGTGACTTCAGCATCACCTGTGGCTAAATACCGAAGTGTTATGCACAGTCTCTCACTCGGTGTTGTAACATCTCGTATTTTTGAGGATTTATGAATTAAAGGCGTTACCCATGACAACAGTTCTTCAAATCTTGTTGGTGACATGCGGAAAAAGTATGTATGACCAAAGAGCAGGGGGTCTTTAATCAAGATGTTATATAAGCCTTTTCTCCGTCTTTGCAAAAATAGTGGTCTAACCCACATAGCCTTCTTTCTACTTGTCAACATCCGATTTCGGCGAGTCCTACGCCATACAATGTATGAAACCACTATCAGCAGTTGTTGCCTCAATAAAATCCTTTTAATAAACGCTGCCATATTGTTTGTTTTGTTTCTACGGTCTCGCGCCAAAATACGAACTTTAATGGAAATCACACAAGCGATAAAATCGCCGTCGCAAAACGCCGTCACATTTTGCGCTCAGGCGAAAATATCTGCTCTATGGAAATCTACCTTAATGAAATCCCTGCAAGTTTCATGAAGGTGGGATAATCCATGTGTAAATTCATGCACCATTCTCCAGCAGGCATTGTCCCTTTCAATAAATTCCTCCATAACTCTGTCCGGCCGGGGCTTTTCCAGAATCTTCTTTTAATCCTAAAACAATAAGAAAACAATCAATATGCTGTTTCTTTTCTTTTAATAAATGGATCTTCTAGGTAAGATTACTGGTCGTTTCAAATGCTTTTTCTTTTTTCTTTTCAGAAGTTTATACTGGAAAATTATTCCTTTCAGCTCCAATTCATTTTGTTATTGTTTTGAAATTAAAAGAGGTAGTACACTGGCTGGCATCTGAACAAGAGAGCTTATGGACGACATCAAAAATCCCACCAAACTCGCGATCGATTTTTTCAATTTTTTTGTCGTTGTTTGCCGCCATCTTGAATATATTGGAACAACTTTTTAGCGAAATTCGGTCATTTAAGACGGACCACCCCCGAAGTGAATATCTACTACCCGAATTGAAATGCCATGTAAACACTGACTTTTTTTACTGTGGCGTGAAATTCACTTCGGGCTTTATGTAAACGCTGCCTAAGATTCCAAGAAAGGTGCTTGTTTCAAAATTCAAACAAGAAAACCTGTCGGTTTGAACACACAATCCAATCTTAATAAATCGATTAAAACATGGTTATTAAAATCTGCCGATGCAAGAAAAATAACTTGTACAGGCATATGAAATAGATTTATTTTAGGGTAAACTTGACTGCACTATAAATAAATACAACATTATGAATACTTATTTTTCCCATTTACAACATTTTTATATAAAGTTCAAGAAATTGTGTTAACGGGACGGACATGATTAACCAACAATAATTTGTGTCTTTTCTAATCTTTCTTGCAATTATTCCTTGGTCTGCTGACATTCGAGTTAATATGCGAGATAATAATTCTGCATTTCTTTGTAATGCGCCGACTTATTGTATAGACATTTGCATAGCGAGTAATTTAGTCAATTGAATAAAATCAGCATCACGCACAATAGTGATCTTGTTGGTTTTGTGTATCTTTACGACATGGCTAAGCAATAGGACAATAGACAATTCCTTACTTCCAAGAGTAAACTACACCATTTCAGATAATGTGTTGAAGGTGTTTTAGCGTAGGAAGCATAAGAACCTAAATTGAAATTAAAATAGAAAAAAAACATGAAGATCAGTTGTCTTTGAAACTGTCGGAGAAACTTTATAACTTACGCTAAGTTGGCTATCAGATTTTGTTTTTATTGCATTTGATAAAGCAGCATTCTCAGAAGGTAGCATGCGTATGTTACCTGTCAAACTAAAGTGAAAAACAAATAAAAATAAATATGAACTGTTTTGTATTGTCTGCAAAATACATTCCCTTCTCCCTATACGAACGCGCTCTATTAAACATATTTAGAAGCGGATACTCACCGTAATATGATCACTCTGCAATAAGGGATATTAGATGTTGTGTATACAAAGTAACATTAGCTTTAATATCCCAGCCAACAATGCTTTCCGTTAATTTCTTTGTCTCTGATTTCTTGAAACATTTGCAATATTTACAAAACAACATATCACATAATTTATATTTTTTAGCAAACTGGGAAAATACAGAAAAAATGGAATTTATAAAGACCACATCATGTTTGTATAATTAATTTGACTACTCTAGTGGGTCCTAGAGTGGATAAAACAAAATTGATAAAACATAACATAATATAACATGCTGAAAATTGAACATAATAATTAACACAAATAAGAACTATTCCATAATATACATACATAACTAAAATATTATATATACATACATTTTATATACAATCATATGCATTCAAATGTACCATGCAAAAACATTTTCAAATCATTTTATTGAAAAAAAATCGCAAGTTTAGAAGGTCATCTGGATTATCTGCAAAAAGACTATTTTGACAGCCATCTATCTCATAGTGTGACTAGCTTCATTTTGCAGCTATACTAAATTTTACAGCATCATGATCAGAGAAATGCACACATTTGATGTAGCATTTCGCAGTGCAAGACAGCAATAGTGTGTTTCTTATGTAGACACGATCTAAAGTGACTCCTGCTAAATGTGTTGATTCAGAAACAATTTGAGTATAATCTTTCAAAACCTCTGATAACTCTTGTGGTTGAGCTTGCGCGTTAACGTTGAAGTCTCCAAGAATGAAATGCACATTTGTATTTTCAATTGCTCGAGATAAATCATTATAAAAGGTGTGTAGAGATTCATTGCATTTGCGATAAAGTAGCAAGGCATTGAATGTATCTTTTGAAAATGATAACTTTTGAAATTTTAACAGGATAATTCCTGGCCCAAACTGATAATCATGATGATGAAGTGACAAAACAGCTGGCTGTTGTGATATAGCTTGTCTAATGACGGCTGGTTAATTATTAGAGGTTGTAACCCTCTGAAGATTCTGCATAATAGCAAAACCCTCCCTTTTAACAAGGATTCTGTCAGAAAAAATACATTGACCATTAAACAGGACGCGTAAAACAGTGGTAAAGCACAAAATACTAATAAACATAAAAAGACAACAAACAAAACAATTAGGCAATTCAAACTGAATTAATAGGCACACATAAAATAAATAAAACTTATTATGACGAAACTATCCTTAAACGGATAAATCTTAAAATAATTCCTAACGGAACAAATGTAAACTAAAGCAGGCAACGATCTGTGCGCCAGGACTTGTGAACCTGGCTGTAGCTTTACACGTGTTAAGGGCGCCCAACACTCAGCCTTACACAGATCATTGCTGCGGTGGGTCAACCTAATGACAGTGCCAGCCTGTCATGACTGGGGTGATGTGCGTGGGCGTCAAACCACGAAGACAAGATAAGAATATCAAACCCCCTTGCAAAGCTTCTAAAATGACTCAGGGCAGCAGGATCGTCCATTCTGAAGGCAAAGTGAGCAAACTCTGCCTCCCTACTGGACTGGGGTAACAAGTGGGACCGTCAAACCCAAAGACAAGACAAAAAGTCTAGCCCCCTTGCTATGCTTCTTACAGGATCTCAAGAGAGAGAAGGGAGTGAGCAAACTCCTATTTCACGGTAAACTAAACGGCCAAGGTTAGCTGGGGTAAATTAGAACCGCTAGGGAAATTTATTCCCTCCCCCAAATTGTTTTTATGGCATGGAAAAAGTTAAGTCCTGGTAAAAAATAGTATGTAACAGGATGAATTGTTCAAGTGAGACGAATTGACTTCTGAAACGCAGCGGTCGTTGCACTTAAGCCAAGTGTTTCGTTGATCTTTAATAAATGCCCAGTAATGTCCTGCTTTTAAGGTACCTGAATGGTTAATTGTGGCGACTAATCTGTACTTGTTGCTAAAGGAAATTTCATCAGTAGGGTGAGAAAGCACGATTAGCTCGTGGTGTTTCGTAGGCACACAGTTCACCGATCTTGTATCCTTGAAAGAGGAACCATTAACTGAGGCATACCTAAGTAACTGAACAACAAGGATATCGCCACAACTGGAAATTTGTGTTTCAGTTGTGCTCTCCTGGTGTGATGAACACTGGGGGCAAAACCACCTGTCGTCGCCTACAAGCTGTTGCGACTGCGAAATTGCCTTGAAAGAGTCCCCTATTGACTTGCATGTTGGTAAAGTAAGAATTGTCTCCTTTTGTTCTTTAGAAGAGGAACACAAACAAGTGTTGCAAGATGTTGTTGTTGTTAGACTAACAGAGAGAAGATTGCTAACCAAGGAAGAAGATCCAATTAGTTCGTCAATGACTACGTGGAGCGTCTCAGGGACGTCTTGCTGAATGTTGTAATGAAATTCATTTTTATTTAGAGTATGCATTCTGTTCTGCAAAGCCCGCAGGAAATTGGAAGGATCGATAGGTGAACGGGAGCGATGTAAAAGGGACATATTTAGGACTATTGACTTCACTAGTGGCGATAAAAAAGAGGACTCTGATGGCAGTTGAGACCAAAGTCTTGGAAGGACAGTTAACACTTGAAGGATGGAGTTTGCATAGCATGTGTTACCTTTGTTTATCAAACCGGCGTGGGCGTTGTTAGCTTTCTGCTTGGATTTGGTCTTTAGGTCAACTGCGGGTTTTGGTAATGATGTGGCTGAATACGGACCGTTATCGACAAAAGAGTTTGATGCCAAAGAAGACACTTGGAACATACGATCGTTTGAGGTTGCGGATGTTGTTGGACTGCATTCTTGGGACCATTGCAGAGAATCTCTAGCAAACCAGATGCAAAATGATGTTTTCATGCATATGTCACCAAGTTTGCGTGCAGTTATAAATGCAGATTTGTTGGAAAAACCGAGAGTCTTTAAACAACATGTAACGGACCTAGAACAGTAACCTCTAGCACCTACTTCAACAGCGTAAAGATGTGGAGACCAACCGTTACTACGTATCACTTCGACTAAAGAGGAGTATTTAGAAAGTTTGGTACAGTGCCAGGACTCCATATTCTCCTCACAAGGACATGTAAGTTCAATGAGAATGGCAATTTTGGAACAGTTGGAATACATGACAATGTCTGGTCTTAGTGATGTAACAGCTATATGACCAGGGAACACAAAGCTATTGTTTAAGTCAGACAGTATCACCCAGTCACTGGCGTGATGGAATAGACCTGTTGGTTTTGATCTTTTCCCAGAGGTGTATGTACCTGCTTTAACAAATGGTATCTTAAACAATTTACTTTTCGGAGATGGTTTAAGTTCTGACAAAAATTCTTTGAGGCTTAGAAGAAGCTCACAAAGAACAGAATCATGTCGGAAAGTAAATCGGCCTTGAGTAAGGGCAACCTTGCAAGAACCTAAGACATGTGCTGTGGTGCATAAAAGCTTTCCACACAAGGAACAACTGGATTCAGTGCAAATGTTCCAACGATTTAAGTTGCTGGGTGACGGTAAAACATCATAAGTAGAAGCTAGGCAGAAAGAAAGCAAGTTTGGTGGCATGGCCAGAATGCATTTCCAGGACAGGTCATTTCGGATGTAATTCTCCCATCTGGTCCACTGCCCTTGTACTTGCAACTGCATGGCTCTACTCATGTTAGCTTCCTCGTCTATATCTCTGGCTGTGTTTGTTATCAACTTTCTGTAAGCGTGGCACTGTTTGGAAGTGGGAACCTTCAAACATTTTTGGATGCCTAGGCCAGCTCTACCCAGTTGGGGAGTACCTATCATGGATCGAACTGTTACTTCTGTCTCTGCCGTCGTAACTGCGTCCTTCACCTTCCATTTACCCGATTTTAAGGAGGGGGCACTAAGTGAGACTAGTGGGTCTTTAGAGTCTCTTAAAAGCAGATGGCCACTGATTTTGGAGGACTTCAGTAGTGATGTCAGACTTTTGATTGGCAGGGGACAAGGCGAACAGGAGCTGTACAGACAGATGTTAGTAGTGGATGGGTGAATTGAAAGCCATTTTCTGATAAAAGCAGATGTCTTTTGTTCCAACCTTGAAACCCGAGATATGGGAACCTCGTAAATAAGCAGTGGCCATTGGATTCTAGGGATAAGTAATGTATTGTATCTTTTAAACCCAATGAGATGCTTCGAAACTTGTCATTGAAATTATGAAGTGCACTAAAATCTGCTAAGCAATTATTCACACTTTCGTTAATGATATTAGCCAGCAACTGTGTTTCTGTCAAACATAAAATATCATTTAGCATAAGTGTATCGTCAGAAGCAATGTGTGTAGCATGGCGAGATAATGATCGACAATTTAAAAGTGTAATAGTTAATGTGTTTCTAGATGGTACACAAGGATCTTGCAGAGGTTGAAATTTACTTTCTTTTCTTAATCGGTCATATTCCAATGTAGCTCTTGAATCAGATTTTATTGCAGAATCACAAAATGTGCCAGTTAAGAACATACCATTTAGAGATTTAACTCTGCTTAGAGCAACATACATCTGGCCATAATTGAAGGAACGTTGTCTTTGTAAATCAAAGCTTATAACAACTTTATCTAATGTTAAACCTTGAACTTTGTGTACTGTACATGCCCAGGGTAGCATGAGTGGAAATTGAGTACGCCTAACCACAGTTGATGATTCTTTGTTAACTTCAAGTTTAATTTTTGCTTCTGTTCGTTCAATTGGTACCCATCTATTTAATCTTCCAAAGCCATCTTTAGACATAGCAGCAATACCAGCCTGGGAGTCATCAAACAACATGTATATTTTTGAAACATGATTTGTGTTGTTCACTTCCACATGTTTAACTGTTCCTATTTGACCATTTATTAATCTGTCAGCAATATCAATGTTGACTGTTAGCATTACTCTAGCACCAACTTTGATTTTCAATTCCGTAGCAAGACCTCCTGTTTCACTCTGGTTTTGATTCAATGCTTTGTCAATTATATTTTTGGGAACATTATGAGGCAGTTGGTCAATGGATTGTATACTGAAACAGGTTGCATCCACATATTCTAGCATTAAATTGTTGTGCACTTTAGCAGGTGCATTCTCTGCAAAAATATGGAGTGCATCTAAGGGATAATTTAAGTCTGTGGAAAAAATGATTCTAGATTTTAGTAACTTAATGTCATCAGCACTAAGATGGGCCAATCTGACATTATTTAATAAATCAATTAGGTTGTTATCGTCTTTTTGTCTCATTACCTCAGTAAGTTCAGCAAGCTTAAAGAGTTTCCACAAATGCACTAAGTTGAGCCAGTCACTCTTAAAATCTGCATACAGAGGGCGTTGTTGTACTGGCGGAAGCTGATAAAAATCACCACATGCAATAACTGTAATACCTGCAAATGGAATTTCATCTTGACAAGCAAATATTTCATTTAAACGGAGATGAATATAGAATAACTGCAAGTTAGATACCATTGAAATTTCATCTATGATTATAGCTTTAAGTTCACCCAAGTTGTTTCACAAAATAGATCTCCTTTTATCATTTAAACGTGGCAGGTTTTTTCCAAAATGTCCAACAGGTATCCCAAAAGTTGAGTGAATTGTAGTGCCATTAATATTGATTGCAGCAACACCAGTAGGAGCAACAAGTAAAACTTTAGGTTTATTTAATTCTTTGGATCTATACGAAAGAATTTTAGACATTGTTTGATACATAGTTTTAATAAGATGAGTTTTTCCACAACCCCCAGCACCAGTTACAAATATATACAAAGGTTGGATTACTGTTTTTACTATTGCTGATAAGTTTTTAATTAATCTACAAGCCCAGTCATACACTAAATCGAATAACTGTCTTTGCTTATCATTTAATGACAATATCATAGCATTTAATTCTTCATCGTTCAAGAATTGTGAATTATTACATTCAACATTAACTGTATTGTTAAAAAGTACTGCATCTTCAACAACATTCTCATCATATGAAATCTCATTCATTGAATCAACAACTTGTTCTAGAACTTCATCATTTTCCTGAGCAGCATAGGAATCTTGATTAGTAAGTATATTTGAGCGCAAATTCAATAAGGCGGCTTCAATTAAATCGCCAAACGGTTCAAAGGTTTGCTTGTTACGATTGATGACTGTTAGTATCCCAGGCTCATTAAGTTTTTCAACATAACTTCCAGAATTAGATTTTAAACGTGACTCTTTACGAAATGGATAGTATAGCATTAGTAAATGATGCGCATATTCTTCTGGGTATTTATCTCTATTTGGTGAATGCAAACGTAAAACTGTTTTAACTTTGCGACACTTCAGTTTTTCATCAGATGACATTAATGATATTACTTTCGGAAAAGAATTTGTAGGATGGTTAGCTTCAAAATTGTCATCCACAAGTACTGTTGGTTGGTTATCATTTTGAATGTCATATTTACCAGCTAAGTAATAATTTGCAAGAAATTGTGCATAGCAGAACTGATCAAGTATAGCATATTTCGCCTTGGCAAATTTTGTGTCAGGTCTATCAACTAACGATCTAACACGTTTCTTTTAAACACATCACAGCTATCTTCAGGAAGCTCATCAATCTCATCTTTGCTACGGCACATTCTGTAACGCTTGCCTGGCAAATTTGTATTGGCAAATAAAACCGCTGGGAATGTTTTTCTAAGCCAAAGTTCTGGCATTAGTAAATATACAGCTTCCTGAACAGAACACTCCCTTCTTGTAGTGAAAGCTCTTGCAATAAATCTCATTTGCTCAGAATAGGACTTATTTGAATTGGAAGCTTCCTTGGCAGCTTGTTTCATAGCTTCAGATGTTTCATCTTCACATTTCGAAAAATAAGCACACATATATGTTACAGCTTTAGAGTGGTTAAAAACAGGTTGGATATCAATATTTGCTTCCCATGCCCTAAGACCATCATCAAAGTAGTTATTAATAAAACATGAATTAGGTGGCCTTTTTAAATGAAGTTGAAAATCGTTATCAGTAGAAATACTCAGAGCATCGTAATATTCAGTTTCCGGAATATCAAGTTCATCTAAAATTTCTGTAATACTGGAAATTTTTTCATAGTCCTCTTTTTCAGGGTGAAGGATATTTTTACGTTTTGGATTTAGATGGGTATCAATGTAAGTTTTGACCTTATTCAATATTATTTCACGTCTTTGCAAAATTTCACTACGTTTATCCTGATCTAAATCTTTTGAAAGAGGTGAAGCAATAATGGTCTTTTTAGAAAAAAAACGACCAAAATGATAGCGACAGCTTTGATTTTTATATTTCCTACATGACTTGGAGTGTGAATGAATCTGATAAGTTGTTACCAAATCAAATAATTCTGGGTCTACTTCTCTGTCTGGAACATATGCCTTGATAACTGAATCAACAAATGTTACATATTCGTTAGTGTTATGCTTTGATAAGATGGGTGATCCAATACCCATAAAAGAGAATGAATATGTGGGCTGCCACGTATCTGAAATTCAACTCGAATAGCATGATATATAACTCTACCATCGTTCAAAGTAAGTCATTTCAATTATTTCTTTATCTGAAAAACTTGCACCGTTTAAGTTTGCAATGATCGAAATCAGTTCATTCCATCTTAAATCAGCACAACTTAAAGTCATAAAGAAAGTGGAAAGACCGAGTTGTTTAACCATAGACAAAACCCCAGATAGAAACCTTTTCCAATAAGCAGGCGTTCCTTTAATTGGACTCATAAATTGAAAGCATTTATCTTCTGCAATAAAAGATTTGACAGTTTCAGAGAATTTTTTTGACAACATACCTGCAGTCACAGAATTTGTGCTGACCTTTTTCATAGCAATATTAATTTGACTAGCTAGATTGAGTTGTTGCATAGTAGATAGAGCATAGAAAATATAATCTGAATCTGATGCAAACTTTTGCTTATAATTGAGGAGCCGTTGATTAAAATATTTAGTAGGACTTAATTTTATATCACGTTTAACTTTGTAACCAAATTTTCCTGTCGGAAAAAGAAATGGATGTGTTAGTTCCTCGCAGTGCTCATCAGTTATCGTAGAAACTGGTATCTGACCCTCTCCTGGTGCTATACAAATATCTTCTGGCTGTAGTACATTTGATAACAACATACTTTCATTTGAAGTAAACCTATAAGAGTCCAAGGGATTCTCAGTTTCTTCAAGTTCGTTAGTGTTTGGCAAATCTGTACCATTTTCATCTTGAATAGGCTCACTTAAGTTTGTAAGTGATGAGGGGATCTGTAGTTCATCAATTATTATATCAGTATATAATGAATTATGTTCTTTTAAATAAAGTAGGGTTGATTTTAAAATCTCTGGGTTTACAGCTTCAAAATATACATGTCCACGGTAGGAAAGTTTATGCTTCAATTTAATGATCACAATGCCATTGCTATCTGCACCATGAGGTAGAGTGTTAACAACATTTTGACAATCAACTGGGACATTACAAATAGTTCCTTTCAACTTTGGAGATTGGCCCTTGGGCATAATACTAACCTTTTTAAACAGTATTCTCCGGGCATTAATTGTTTTCTCTAGCCTATTTAATGATTTGAAGTCGTTTGGCATGTCAAATATTTCCAATTTATTCCAAACAGCTTGACAGGGAATTTCAGATTTCAGTAACTTTTTATGACATGTGCAACAAATGTAAGACTTCCCATCACTACTCAAAACTAAATGAACAAAGTCAGAGACAATTATTTGATATTTGTTAGCATGAAATAAAACTACAGACCGTTTGTAAAGACAACGATGACATATAACACAAATAAACGCTGGGCCTTCTTTAACAGCATTTTTGAATTTTTCAATTCTATTTGAAGTATTTTTTTCATTCCAATATTTATTATATCTTTTTTTCAACAATTTTTTATGTTCTGGGCTATCTAGTAGAGTTTTGTAGTTATTCCTTCTTTCATGTAACAATTTTTTATGTTCTGGGCTGCCTAATACATTTTGATATTTCTTTCTTTTTTGCTTTGAATCATGGTTATTTACAGAGTCAAGGTATTTGCGCTTACAATTTTTTGGACGAGAATTCTGAACAATCCCATTCATAGTTTGTACTGCATTTTCCGAAATCATAACTTTTATGTACTGGATATCAAACTGTGTATTATTAAAATCATCAGTTTTATTAACATATACTTCTTCTAGATATTTCTGTACATTCAGCAAATTTTTAAATTTCAAAAGAACAGAAAAGCCCGATTCACAAGATTGCCCATTCATATCTCTACTATGTGGGTCGAACAGATATATATAGCTTTTGTCCCAAATAATAGCAGAACTATAACCACATGTACAAAAAATGAGTCCATTACCAATAGCATTTGAAGTCATTATGTTATGAGCTAAGAAATAATTTTTATTACCCAATAACGCTGAAAATCTGACTAGGGGTGTTAGGGTGGGCACCCTCTATGTCTATGGTGCTTGGTAATTCATGAAATTCTAAAGGTCTATTTAAGTTTAACTTTTTGAAATTGACGTCACCATATTTCAATATGTAGTCTAAATCATCTTCTTTCCAAACTGAAATTTTTTTAATACTTGACCAACATATAGCCAATAAAGAGTTGCACATACACTGTATACCACTAGTTTCACCAAACCTTGAGTCTCCTTGGTTGAACGAGCCATTAACTGACTTTAATATCTGGAACGTTGGACCAGGGTTAATTTCAACAACTCCAACAAGCAATAACAAAGTGTAAGCATATAAATTACAGAAATAAATGGCTAAAATATAACTAGATTGCATTTTTGAACATCACTGGGACATTAACACAACTAATTGAAAATCATGTGTACAGTTATTACATTGATGATAGAAAATAAAATAACTAGCTAGCTACTAGCAAGCTAACCTTCTTTGGCAGCTAACAAATAATACGTTATGATTGGGACAATAAAGTCAACAAGTCAGTAGGTCAATAAGTAGGTCAATAAGTTAAGCAGCCTTGTAATATTAAGTATAACATGGAAATTAAGGATTAAATTTACTTAAAACTAAAAATTATGTCAAATTTTTATGAGCTGAAACCCAATCTCAGCAACGCAACACACGAGGTAGAGCTTATAATGGGCTTTTACTTTGTGTAAAACAACATAAACTCCCTCGCCCCTCGCCCCTCGCACAGGTTTTATGCTTTTCAGAAAAAATTCGCCTCGGTTCGGTTTCGAGAAAATACAGGGTCGAGCTCATTGACTGCGCACGAAGTATCTCTTTTGTATCTAATTTAGCCAATTAACTTTGCATTTTTTTGAAATAGTTGCTACTTCGACACTGACTGCAAACTAACATGAAACACGTGAGACACAAGCGCTCTCTTTCTTGTTTATTCTTTATCGAGTGCAGACCTACGATTTTTTAATGATGAGTTCAACACCAACGAAAAAAAGAAGTTCCTCAGGTATGACTACTTTTTGCAGTATAATTTTGTGTTAGACTATATTAGTGAAACCAAATGTTTCTTCTTATATTTACTATGATTTTTGCTAGATCTAATTGGCATAAATTTAGATGTTTGGCTACCTTTTGTCTGATTTGGTCATTTGTTTTTAGAGTTCAATAACGTCGAGGGATATGTGGTAACCTGTGAAGAAAGCGAAAAATTCGAATACAAAGTTTTTCGACATGACTTTTTAAACCCAAGAAAAGGAATATCGAGCTGTTTGTTTCTCCCCTGAAAAATATACCCGTTTGGCTAAATTTAAGGAGGAAAAAACAAGCTGCCAAATCAGTAATGTGCAATTCACTCAAGGCAATTCTGGCGAATGTAAACTAACTAATTATTCGACTGTGAAATCCAAGACTGTTAACTTTGATTTTGTTGGTGAACGTATAAATATATTCAAAATTGACACTGTAGTTCATGAAGTTGAACCAATGAAGTATGTCCACATAGAGTGTAAGGTTGTGAGTAAAGCAGAAATGATCGAACGAAAAAATCTAAAATTACAGGAATTTGTAGTGGCTGATTCGAGTGGTTCAATGATGTTAACAATGCTTGAGGAAAATATTAATTTGGTAGACGTAGGCTATTTTTACAAACTAACAAATGTTCAAGTAACAACATTTTTAAATGAAAAGCGTTTACGCAGTTCTCATTTAACAGAGGTTGAAATGATCGATGAAATAGACTTGGGTCCTATTGATATTAAAGAAATTAATGAAAGTGAAATGAATAAAGAAAACATGCAACAATCAGTAAGTATTGTTACAGTTGACGAGGAAAGTTTAGAAAAAAAACGTTTCTGTGTCAGCTGTAACACTGCATTAGAAGGTGGAGAAAAACTGGTTAGATGCCTTAAATGCAGGAAGGTGCAACTGAGCTCTCTATGCACAGGTGAAATTAAAGTTTGCTTTACAGATGGAGCAACTGATTTTACATGTTCTTCTAGTAAATTACAGGAAATACTGCCGGATGATTTGTCAATTGGAAATAACGATGACTTCATATTATTTTTATTATCCAAAAAGTTTAACATAACACACAGACATGGCTTTGTGTCAGATATTGTTTTAGCAGACTTTTTGTGATCTCTGTTAGGTTATATATATATTTTCATATTTATTTATTTAAGTTTGTATATATTTATACACATATTTTAAAGTTTTTATGTTACTCATCTTGTTTTTTACAAATTGTTACAGTTAAGAGATTTATGTTATATTTATTTGTATAACATTGTATATATTTATTTATACATAAGTTTGTTTATTTGCAGGGTGTTTAGTAAACACTGAATAATTCATCTTGGTTTTAAACAAAAAATATATAGTTTTCATAACTTTATACTTAAAACTAACAAATCGCAAGTTTGTAAATTTCCGGTGAAAAAATTAAAGCCCTTTACATTCTTTTTTAGCAGCAATGTATATAGAGATAAAGCTGCCGTTATTTTGCTTTTTATAAGATTTATGTATATATTTGCCGAAATGCATTAAGAACATTACACCATTGTATATATTTGCCGAAATGCATTAAGAACATTATACTATTGTCTGTTTTTTGTCTGCTCTTAGTTTTTTCCAACATCAATCTGTTGACGTTTAATCATTTCAATCGTCACTTTACAAAACCTAAGAACAAATAATTACTGTTTTAAAGCAATTCACAAAAAGTTTTTACGACACCCAAAAAGTACCACAGTTTACTTGGAATTTCTTGAGCACAACACTGCCTTTAAAATTCTCAGTCCTGAAATAATGGAGTCCTTTTGTTTTAATCGTGGTGCTAAGCGAGTTTTGTAAGCGCAATACTGTTTTAACGACACCTAAAACTTCGTGCTAAGCACTACTGTTTTAAGCGATTAACAAAAACTTTTGACACCAAAAATTTATGCTAAGTACCACAGTTCACTTAAAATTTCGTGAGCACAACACTGCCTTTATAATTCTCAGTCCTGAAGTAATGGAGTCCTTTTGTTTTAATCGTGGTGCTAAGCACTGTTTATGGAATTTTGTAAGCGCAATATCATTTCAACTGTCAAAGTCCTGTCCTTTAGTTTTGATTCAATCCACACCAAATTGTAATTATTTGACAATATTCTTTTAATTAACCTCGACAGCAAGTAGTTTTAAGGTCCTTTAAGAAATCAAAGTCAATGCATCACATTCTTTTATTTAAACATGGGAAACCGGAAAACCCTAGTCCTCATACATACTTTTAAAAATCGAAAACCTCGATGTTGACCCGCTTTATAAAAATTTTTTTACCGCCTCGGCTAGTTTTTTATGTAATCTCGCACATAAATTGGCTTCGCGTAAAATATTCACCACTGTGTTCATTTTTTATTCCGAGACGAAGAAAGGCTAAACCAAACACACATTCCTGCGGATTGTGTGAAAAACAGGCACTGTAATACACAAGTGTAATATAACGAAACAGAAATTTAATAATGAGAGAAATGGTAGAAAAAGGTATTAGCTTTAGTGTTATCGACATATTTTGACATAATTTGAAATTACGTCAATGATTTTGATTGGTTGTCGCTTCCATAAACCTAACTTGAGGGTCTATAAAGAGGTCCAGCTTGCAGGCTTTCAGCAAAGACACCTCCGAGACCTGACACTAGACACAAGCTGCCGTTTTGAAACATTCACATTACTTTTTTTTCGGATATATTTTCATTTCGTTTTATATAATCGTTCTTGCATCATGTCAATAGCGATACTTTGAAGTTGTGGTCATTTCACAGCCGCTGTTTGAACTTAAGGAATTTAAAAAATTGTTTTAAAGGAGAATTGAGGTCAAAATTGACTTTTTTGATTTTTTGTTATAATTTCATTCATACCATAAAAATAAAAATGTTCCCAAAAAATTATACAATTTTATCAACTTTTGAGGGAGATATGAGGTTACAAAGTCATTCGGTGATGACGTCACAAGTGCGAGAGCGGCTGAAGAGCGCAAAACACAACGTCGAATGTTTATATTGAAAGAGTGCAGCACGACAGAAGGATTTCTGAAACGCAGAAATATTGTTATACTTAGTGTATTTGCTTAGATTTGTCTTTCACCTTATTTTTTATTTGTATACTTTTTAATATATCTTCTGAATCAAGGCATTCGGATGTTTTCTCACTAACTGGAGCGAATAAATTAAGAAAGAATAAATATCTGTCCTATGCCATTTGTTTAGTTGTTTTATAAAAATTATCTGTCTTTCAGACCTAATAATAATTCAATTGTGGACGTAAAATTGTCAAGTTGTCAGGCATGCGGTTTCTCTAATACGAGCGGAAGATGGCTCCATAACATTGGGACAGGACATACTACTAGTAAATTCAAGTTTAACAGTAATAAAGTTGTATGTAGCACTCACTTCCCCGATAGTTGTTTCGAAGTAGATAAAAAGGCAGCGCATGTTGAAGTCTGGAGCAGTGCCAACAATTTTCAAGCACAAAAAAACACAGTATAGTGAATATGGATGGCGAAACAGTTGTTACAAGATCAAGAAAACGTATCAGTGAAACAGGACAACGTGAGGTTAAGACTTTGATGTTCTACCTTCAGAATTTATTTACTGTGTCGTTTTTTGTTATTTTTCTGCCCAGATCGATGAAAAAAAATTTCGTAAGGGCTTATGCACACTAAAAATTCATTTATTTGTTTTGTATTACAAAACAAACCCCCTGCTTTTTTAAATAACTGCCTCCTCGTGTACACTGACCTTACAAACACACGAGTATATAGATATGTCTAGACAGTTTTTTCCTTCTTTGAAAACTGGTTTCTATTATCACCACAATAAATGGCACTTTGTATACACTTTTTTATAAGAACAATCAGGCTAGGAATGCCTAAGAAATAAGAACAATGTAAATTCTTTTTATAATTTCTCATTATTTTTAAACACTTTTAACATTGATTGATAATGAGGTGACAAAACAGCAAGCTGTAATGATAATACTTGTCTAAAGACAGGTGGTTATGGCTATGTAGAGGTTATACCCTCTAAAGATTCCGAAATAATCCAAAATCTTCCTTGTTGCAAGGATTTGGCAAATTATACGATGACCACTTTGACTAACATTAAAGTAACACAGTACACAGGAACAAAGAAGAACAACCTTCGAATACAACAGAAAACATTAAACAAAACAATGATAAAAACAGCTACAGTTTAGAGACAATAAAAACAAGCGATTCAGTGCATAAAATAAATAAAACTTATTAAAGTGAATATCCTTTAACGGATAAATTTCAAAGGAATTCATTACGAATTCGTAGATAAGAAAAAGCAGGCAACGATCTGTGCGCCAGAACTAGTGACTCTGGCAGTGGCTTTACACGTGTTAATGGGCCCAACACTCAGCCCTACACAGATCATTGCTGCAATGGACCAGCCTAACAACAGGACCAACTTGTCGTAATTGAGGTTTTATGCTACAAGGTCGAAAAATTAGCACAAATAGAAAAAAAAAATTATAACCCCATTTGGCTCTTTTAAAAGGAACTCGGGTCAGCAGGATCGTCAATCCTGAAGGCCAAGTGAGCGAACTTGGTCTCCCTACTGGACTGGGGTAACAAGTGGGATGGTCAACCCCAAAGACAAGACAAAGCGTCAAGCCACCTTGCTATGCTTCTTACATGGTCTCAAGAAAGAGAAAGGAGTGAGCAAACTCCACTTTCACGGTGGGTTGACCAATCAATGGTCAGCCGGGGTAAATTGCAACCGCTAGGAAAATTTCCTCCCCCGATTTACTTTGTTGCAGAAAAGAAGGCTAACTTCTACTAAAAAACAGTGTGTAAGCTGAGCGATTGTTAAGTTGCGATGAATCCACCGCAGTAATGGCACGATCGTCACACTTAAGCCAGGTGTTATGCTTGTCCTTGATAAAAGCCCAGTAATGGCCTGCCCTAAGAGTGCCGGAGTGGTTGATGGTGGCAACTAAATTGAATGTGTTATTGAAACACACATCCTCAGAGGGATGGGATGGTACCTTCAAGACGTGATGTTTCTTTGGAAGGCACGAAACCAACCTGTTGTCTTTAAACGATGACCCATTAAGAGATGTATACCTTAACAATTGGACAACTAAAACACTTCCACAATTTGATATTTTTGTCTCGACTGTTGCTTCCTGATGTGACGAGCACTGGGGACAATACCACTTGTTGTCGCCTAAAAGTTGCTGAGGTTGGAAAAAATAATTAAAGGAGTCCGATATTGACATAAGCGTTGGTAAGGTTAAAATGGGCTCCTTTTGGGTTCTTGAACATGAATAAAAGCAAAAATTACAGGACGTTGTTGTGGTCAATGTTACCGAGAGAATGTCGTCCACCAAAGATGAAGATCCGATCAACTCATCAATAACAACTTGTAAAATTTCAGGGACATCTTGTTGGCTGTTGTAATAAAACTCGGTCTTACCTAGAGCATGCATTTTATTTTGCAAGGACCGCAAAAAATTTGATGGGTCAATTGCCGAACGCGAGCAACTTAAAAGGGACATATTCAATGACTATAGATTTCTCTAGTGGTGACAACAAACAAGTCTCTGATGGCAACTGAGCCCAGAGCTTTGGAAGGACAGTTAATGCTTGAAGAATGGAGTTCGCATAGCAAGAATTGCCTTTGTTTATCAACCCAGGGTGAATGTTGGAAACAGCCTTTTTGGTTGATGTTTGATTAGGATGCGTGGGTGGAGGTTGGGCATTTTGATGCGGTTTTAAAGTTGAAGAATTTGCAATAGGGAAGTGATTGTTTTGTGATAGAGGTGAAGAGGAACTACTGCCTAAAGGCTCCTGGGACCATTGTGTCGACTCTCTGGCAATCCAGATACAAAAAGATCCTTTCATGCTCATATCACCAAGCTTGCGTGCAGTTGAAAATGCAGCACGGCTGATGAAACCAAGAGATTTTAAACAGCAAGTTACAGACTTTGAAGAGTAACCTCTAGCACCTACCTCAATGGCAAATATATGTGGCAACCACCCGTTACCGCGTATTACCTCAACTAATGGACCATATTTATAAAGCTTTTTGGAGTGCCAAGATTTCATATTTTCCTCACAAGGACAAGTAAGCTCAATTAGGATGACGTGCTTAGAAGAGTTAGAATATATCACAATATCCGGTCTTAAAGAGGTGATGGCTATATGGCCTGGAAAAACGAACCCGTTGCCTAGGTCTACTAAAAAGACCCAGTCGTCGGCAAGGTGCAGGAGACCTGTTGGTTTTGATCTTTTGCCCGAGGTGTAGGTACCTGCCTTGACAAAGGGTACTTTGCGGACACACTGTTTAGTGGATGGTATTACTTCGGAATAGAACTTTTTGAGATGGAAAAGAAGCTCGCGAAGGACAGAATCATGCCTGAAAGTAAACCTGCCTTGCGACAGGGCAACCTTACAGGCTCCTAAGACATGTGCTGTTGTGCACACCTCCTTTCTGCATAAAAAGCAAGAGGATTCTGACATAATTTTCCAGCGCTTTAAGTTACTAGGAGAAGGAAGGACATCGTACGTAGAGGAAAGACAGAAAGACAACAAGTTTGGAGGCATGGCTAGAATGGATTTCCATGACAGGTCGTTTTTGACATAATTCTCCCATCTAGTCCAATGTCCCTGCACCTGTAACTGCATAGCTCTACTTATCTCAACTTCTTTATTGATGTTTTTTGCTGTTTCAGAAATCAACTTTCGATAAACATAGCACTGCTTTGTACTTGGGAATTTTAAAGCTTTGTTCGTACCTAGTCCGGCTCTGCCATATTGCGGAGTGCCCATGACAGATTTAACTGCAACCTCGACCTCAGCGGTTTTAACTGCATCCTCAACCTTCCACAAACCTGTTTTCAAAGGAGGGGCACTGCCAGACACTAATGGATCTTTCAAACTCTTAATAATAAGTGACCGCTGATCTTAGAACACTTAAGCAAGGTGGTGAGACTCTTAATAGGCAAAGGGCAGGGCGAACAGGAGCTATAGAGGCAAATATTTGAGGTTGAACTATGGAGGGAAAGCCACTTTCTGATAAAAGTAGATGTTTTTTGCTCAAGCCTTGTGACACGGGATATTGGAACTTCGTAAATAAGTATTGGCCATTGGACACGAGGAATAAGGATGTTTTGTAAAACCCAAAGCTTCTGGCTGCCTTTTAAACACGAAGCATTAAGGATGTTAAGGCCGCATGTTAATTTATTATCTAGTTCATCGATTGATCTAGCATCAGAAATGGAACCGCAATGATGCGTCCCAGAAAACGGACAGGTGATGAATGAATGGATGGAATAATGGATGAAAAATCGGTTGGTTCGGATGTCTTAAATACGGAAAAAGGTGTCGAGTTCAAAGACCTTCCCTTTAAAATTAATATACTTCTTGATTTTCCACTACAGAAACTCATGCCAGCCCATTTTAAAGCAGTAGTGCATCTTGAAAGAAGATTTTGAGCGCCAGAAACTGAAGATGACATTAGGTTAATATGGTCCATAAAAGCTCTAACCAAAGGAAGTGAAACACTTTTGGAAGTGACGAAATGTGGCGCAGGAGCAAGGGTAGTGTACTCAAGGATGATGTTGATACCGGCCAGAAATAGGATAATAGAAAGTGTACAACCAGCAAAAATGCCACGCATATTTATGTAGGTAGTCAAGAAACATTTGCGGCAGGACTGTGTGCCACCGCAAAAAACTTTAACTAATCTAATTGTTCCCGTGGCAAACAAAGTTACACTCACAACTGATGAAACACAAGATAAAAATGAGATAGAACTCTCGGAAACTGATTTTGATTTGAACTTATCAGTTTCGACAATGATCGATGATGATACTTTTCAACCTGGAAATTCCATATTTAGCGAAGGTGACATTTCCGTTGAGGAGCAATGTTTCAACGAGGAAGAAGTCGATTTTGTAACTGATAGGAAATTTGTTATTTGTGAAACTAAACAAGTTGCTAAACAGAACTGGATGTCAATTTTGTAGGAAAAACTCAATATCAGCCTCTAAAACTGTAAGCGGACGAATGTGAGTATTAAGATGCGTTGCTCAAATGATCATGAAGTTCTGGATTGGTCTAGTCAACCCCACGTTGGAAAACTGTCTTCGTTCAACTTACTTCTGTGCTCTTCTGTTGTTTTTTCAGGTAATGGTTTCCTTTTGTAAGAACACGAACCAATTTTATAAAAAGATAGAAACCGATTTTGTGAAAAGGAAACATCTCGATTTCATTGGATTGAAAATTCCCAATGAAAATACATTTTACAACATACAACAAAACCTTGTCCTTCCTGCTATCCATAAACTCTACTACGATAATGTCAAAGTCGCAAGGAAGAAGTACAACAATTAGAAGGCTCAGTCATAATTGGTGACGGTCGCTTGGATTCACCAGGAAAGTGTGCCAAATATTGCACCTATTCCTGCCAATCAGCAGTGACAAAAAGAATTCTCGTCACGTCAACATCTGGCGGAAAGGGTTCGGCACCATTGGAACTTGCTGGCTTCAAAGAGTGTCTAAAACATCTCGAAGAGAACGAGTTTCAAGTCCAAACCATCGGAACGGATAGGAATAAACAAGTATATATTTTTATAATAGAAATGAGTATGCTCCGTACTTTCGCTATTTTGCGTACGTCATTTTTTTTGTTTCATTCAGATAGCAAAGTGGATAAGAGAAAACAAGGCTGATATTAATCACCGATATGACCCGTGGCACAGGCGAAAAACGTCAAGAGTAAACTTTGGCCCATGTCCAAAAGAAAAGGCTGTGCTATTCTTGGCGATCGGATAAAATCCGTTGGTACCCATCTATTTTTTTGTGCGCAAAATTGTGACAGAGATGGTGAGAAACTTGAAGAAATGTGAAAATCTTTACTCCATCACGTTTCGAATATGCATATTTTCGACAAAGTGTATAGCAAATATTCCAAGTGCAGTCACCAGAGTTATTCCAAAGAAGAATCACGAAAGAAAAAGTGGATACCGAAAGATTCATTGGGTTACGCGCAGTTGGAGAACGTCATTCTCTACAAAAGAAATTTGGCTGACATGCTGATGCTTGTTAATTCCCATCATACTGGAAGCATTAAAGTTTTTCATTTTGTTGTGAATACGTATGCTAACAAGCGCACAGAATTTGACCTCAATGTGATGGACGCAAGAATAAAATTGGCAGCCATTGCTTACAATAGCAACGTTAACAGGAAGAAAGCTGTTGTGGTTAATCCAAGGCGAGGCAGTGCTATGCTAGGTGAAAAAAATGGAAGTTTCAAGTTGCGAAGCGATCTAAAGAGTGGGTCGCAAAAGAAGTGAAAGAGAAAAAGTTGCACTCGTCGACAGTTTATTACGGGAGGTTATAAATTTGAAGACTTCGGGTGTTCTGGTTGCAAGAAAGGCTAGTGATACTGATTTTGGTTTGGAAAGTCCAAAGAATATTGCTGCTAGTGAAAGACCAGAAACTTCATCCATAAATTCTTTGAAACCTGTATAACTATCTGTCTGTGATGGAAATTCTCCGCGGATTCTACTAATGACGCATGAAGGAATGACAATCCTTTTCCCACGTCCAAGTCTTTCATAATATGGACCCAGGCAGAATTTTGGCTATAGGCAATGAATCTATAATTCCTAAATAAAAGGCGTAGCACCGTTGACAGTAATAAAATACTTTCAAATAGTTGATGAGAACCAGGTCTTCTATTTCTATATTTGAAGAATTGTGCTTTTTGTATTTATATTCGAAAACGATAAAAACATGCAGGTACATTATTACTTAAAAAAGGGTTATGTTATAACTAAAACTACCTTGCATTCATTTTTTTTACTTCGGTGAATTTGGTTTTATATCGACGGTGTCTTATGAAAGAAGTTTCCAGAGCGGATATATTGAGGTATAATAAGTCGGGATGTTTTGTTATGCTTCCAGAATCAAGTTTATCACCAAATAAAGTTTCATATTCTGTGCAGTATTTTACATTTACATCTATAAATGTCGGCATAATCGTACAAAACGTACATTTGCATTTGTTTTTGACCTCAGTTCTCCTTTAAGTTTTTATTTTTTGTAGTTCTTTTTTATATTAATTCTTTTTACATGTATTAATATAAATTTTCTTACAGCTATGTGACTTGAGCACAACGGCCAAAGAGAGAATAAGGTAAAAGTTGAACAAAACGGTTGTGTCCATGCTGTACGATGCAAATAATTCCATTTTTATTTAGAAGCGTTTAAAAAGGGGATGTGTTTCGGCAAGGGATGTAAGTGTTTTTCATCTTCCTTAAGGGCAGAAATTTTGTCGAAAATTTTATTAGCCAGATTAGAAAAAAGTCCTCCAAATTTAAGTTGATTGAAGGTTCTCTACAGACCTCGTTTAAAAAAGAAGTATTAATGTGAAAAGCTGAAATGGTAGCCGGAAGAGAATTTAAAGTGGCAAAAAAGCAAAAAAGAATAAAACACAATAAAACAATAAAATTTTAAAAAACGTCAAATCATCTGTTACCAAATGAGGACAGCAAAGAAGTGTTGAAAAAATGGAAAAAAGGTTAGAGCAATGCTATATCTGGCGCACGGCGGGCATTTTGCAACGTATTTTTTAGTCAAAATTTCGTCGGAAGAAATTTTTACGAAAATGACGCCCGGGAGCGAGATTTGTCGTTCATTAAAATTCTGAAAGTGGTGTTTTTTAAAACTCATCTGGTCTTCAAAATAGATTGTTTCACCAACAATTAAAAAAAAATTATGAAAGTCCGAGGCCTGATCTTTGTGTCAGTATCAAGTTTATCGTGGTATGGTGTGTTATTTGTTGTTTTTTTAATCGTTTTTGAAGGGTAAACTACGAGATTCTGAAAAATTAGACAATTTTGATTGACTTAAAATGTATACAGCCACTCTTTTTGAGCTACAATGTTTGTATATTTTCAAAATAGGATATCTAAACTACATTTCTATCGTTTTAGTTTTTTGAATTTCAATCACATGAACTTTTATTTGCATTTCCCCCCATGCTACTTTTGTGATATCACTGCTTACTTCCAGTTGTTTGTATACTAATATGATGGCACCTCAAAATGGTTATTAATGTTTTCACATATATTTTACTGTTTAAAAGCTCAGAGGAGAGGCTGGTGCTGGGTGTTTTGTGTAGCTAATGCCACTGTATGTTCAGCATAATGTACTAGCTAGCTACACGTTTCATTTTGTCAATGACCCAAATTATGTATTTTTGTTTCCTAAAATTTCTCCAGTCCCCATTTCTGATTTATATATATAGCTAGCTATAATATCCTTTGTTTGTATACAGGTCATTATAACATTATGCCATGGCATTTAATTCCTATGAAACTTTAAAAAGACAGAAATTGTGTGCAGCTGACCTACTGACATTCCACTTCAAGGAAATAGGTAATTCAATTAAGAGAAAAATTTCTACGCGAAGCATCAGAAACCCTGGAAAATTGTGTATCAAGTATAAAATTCCACCAACGGTTTATCGGGAGTTGTTTAGAGCTGTTCGCGATCACTCAACGTCATTTGGATACGTTCTTGAAGTAAAGAAGAACAAAAAAAAATTGTCACCCAAAAAAACCTCCGCTTCACTCACTTAGGTACACTGAAGTTTCACTTTGCACAGGTAGCAGGTATTATTCGAGGGAAAATGGTTTTGACATTTTGAAGTATCGGAAACGTGGTGTCAGCTATTTACCCAATATTGTGGAAGGTGACTGCAGTTGCTCATTAAACAAAGTTGAAGGGAAGTGCAGATTATGTGATGATTCAGTCATGCAAAGTATAATCAGAGAAATAGAATGCTTGATTTGATCAAGATTTGCTCAATGTCTTGAATTTTACTGAACTTTCAGACATGCTGGGGATTGAGTTAATCACTTATTGATTACTTTATTTATTGTTGACTTGTTGTAATTTATTTAGTTACGGTTGTTACTTCTTTTGTGTATTTTTTTACATAAACTTTGTAACATATGTTTAATTCATACTTGATAATGACTACTTTAACCAGAGAAACTTTCGCAAGAGAAACTTTCGCGAGTGAGGGTCCTATTCGCGAAAGTTTATCTCGCGAAATTGCAAGAATTCAGGTTGAAACCTTGCGAAAGTTTCTCTCGCGAAAGTTTCTGTCGCAAAAGTTTCTCCGGTTAAAGTATATACAGTATGTAGTCGAAACGTTGGAAATTTGAGCGTCTTCCTTTTTTTTTGGTGTCAATTGATCTTCGACCACTTACTTGATGTTCCTTATTTATTATTATTTGGTACAAGTTTTCTTATGTTGCTTATATATAAGAAACATGCACTTTTCTGCATCATTATGCCTGTTGTTTTTTTGTACAATGTATATATATGTTATGTTGCGACTTCGTGATTTTTTTGAAACTTTGCTGTTGTAATTTTGAAAAAGTTTGCAGTTTGTTTCTTGTACGATATATATATCTTATGCGACCGATTCTGATCCCAAAGGAAACTTTTGCTGTAAGAAACTTTTGCGACTTCGTGAACTTTTTGAAACTTTGTAGTTTTTTGAAAAAGTTTGTTTTATATCACAGATTGATGATTTATAGTTTCTTTTTTCCAAACTTTTATTGTATTTATTTGTTTAAATACATGTTTTATGTGTATTATACACGTTTATGTTTTTAGACAACTGCTCCCTACGGCCTTATTCATGTCACATGATCTACGGTGTTGTACTTTCACTGTACTCCGTAATCACGTGATCATTTCTACAAAAACCCGTTGTGCGATAAGTTCAAAAGGGTGATCAGAGCTAGGCAGCTAGCTGGCTTGAAGTAATAAGGAAAAAATGTAAACGAAACAACAATATAAGAGGAATATAACTCAATATGGACTTATCCAAAACTATGCTTTATGTAGCATTCACTTATTCTGTCAGTTCAGTTCACACAAAAGCTTTTTTCTAGCTAGCTAGCTACCCTGCTTGTGCAGCTATGATTTTTCGTTTTTGGTTGTATGTCTCGAACCCATGGTATCGTAACCACTTCTTCCAAACTTTCAAAAATGTATGATAGTTCTTTTAATGATCAATTTACAACCAAAAATATCAATAATTATCAAAGGTTTAAAAAAGATCTTCCATCAACCACATCATAAAAACAAAATGCTTGCTTGCTTGCTTACTAGGTTTAGGATTTGATGAAAGAATTTTTCCGTGTTACCGACGTGGTAAAGGAAGTCATGTATGTGTACAAATGTCCTAATGTAAAATATTTATAAAGGACAAGCTTAGTAGACCTTTGATCATGACTCACAAGTCTAGCATAACCGATGCAAAATTTAAGAAAGCCAACTTAAAGCTTTTTTTCTTTGGTGCAAATCGGATACGCACAAGGCACTCTTACCTTTTTTTTTTGCGTTACATCACAAAAGACATTCAAACTTAAGTGAAGAAGAGTGAAAACGCATTTCGAGCCGGCAGCAAAATCTACACTTAATTATTCAGAAAACCAAGAGAAGGTTAAAGAGAAGCTCAATGAAGACACAAGTGATAAGTGGAAGATTAACGAAGAAGATGAAGACACAAGTGATAAGTGGAAGATTAACGAAGAAGATTATTTTGTGATCTTTTATGGAATTCCATGATTGGCTTTTGCAGTAATGGAATTCGATATAATATCCCCTTTATGAGATTTTGCCATTCGATTATGTGGTTCCGATATGCGGTTATGTGGTTTCGTCATTCGGTTATGCTCCTCGTCGCCCAACGCCCTATATAGCGCATAGAGAGGCACGCTTTGCTTATTGGTGTCAAGTGTCTAGGCGATCGTATAAGACTTTTGTGTCGCCAACAACAAAGAGAAAAAGCAACAACCTTATCTTCTTAAACACAATTAGCATTAACAATACGGCAACCAAACTGTTTAAATGCTATTCAAGAAGAGAGAAGTTTATTATTAAACCCAAAGAGCAGTTTTCTTCGAAAAAACAAAAAACAGGGCAAATTAGCTGATCGATTTGTTTAAAAAGTTCCTACTTCCAATGAAAAGATGGTTTTGCAAAACGCAGGGCTGGGATATAAAAAAATCGTTTCTAACCTTAACAATCTGACGAACAAGAAGATCATGAGGAAGGGGATTCCAATACCAATTCTGTGATGAAAAAAGATGTGTGCATGATGTGTATATGTATTGCTGTAGAGAACTTAAAACGCACGGTTGGTCAGGGTAAAATATATATACGCCCAGTTCATTCCTCACTTTTGTTTTTGATTTCTTGATTGTTTTGGCAGGAAAGATAAAAACATATTTACACACCGTCTGGTCAAAAGGGTGTTGGCCGATGAGGCGCATAGAGTACGAAGACGGCACATGAACAGCATAATGACGAAACCGCATAATGACGAACCCACATACCGAATGATGAAGTCCCATAAAAAACCACATAACTGCAAATCGGAACCAATAATCGAATGGCAAAACCTCACAAAGAGGATATTATATCGAATTCGATAACCGCAAAAGGCAGTCATGGAATTCCATAATCTTTTATTAAAACTCTGACGATTTGTTCAACGCATTTCAGGAAAATATGGCTTGTTCAATAGGACAAGACACAGATAATAGAAATGTTGCGCAACAACATAGAAATCAGGTTGCTGCAGTATGGCATGTACTGTCGGAAGATATTGAAACGTTTCCAAGCTATCCATTCACGAACATCCATCTATTTTGTGTTTTTACCACTATTCAGCACCTAAAATAATGATTGGTAAAAGATTTGGCGTGCAAGCTGGTACCTTGCGATACAGATTTACTGCGCTAGGTTTCTTCATCCAGTTCTTGCTTAAAAAAACTTGTGTATGCTAACAAATGCACCTGCTGGAAGGGAGTATAAAGGATTATCCTCCCATGAAGACGTGTTGATATCAGGAAAATCAAAGTTAAGCAACTAACACCAAAGCACTTCTCTCTTTTTATTCCAAAATTAAAGAAAATTTGAGAAAATATGGCAAAAGGATTACATAATAAACTTTGTATCTAATTTTGAGATCATTTGATGACGGCAATGGTATTCGCGTTTCTAATCTAATTCAGCTCAGCAGAATGTTGTGAGTGGATACGAAGGTCATCAAGTTATATCTAAGATAAACTATAAGACCAGCAACATCTATGGCGAGAAATTCTTAGTGTTCCCGACCTTTTTTTAAGCATTACGAGTTTTACGGCACTCACCTTCGTGATAGGATATTCACTGTACGTTCAACACTGTGTTTCTTTCGGGCTCTGGTACTATTGCTAATATGACCCACACTAACGTATCTGCTTCACTTACTGCTAGTTTTCAAATGGCTAAAGTTTTAGGTAAGGGTGAACATCAATATTGAACGAGTGTTGTGCACAAGAATTCGGTGTGGCATAGCAACGTTTGCGTGTAATGATAGTGGCTATGAAAGTTCTTACTTTTCTTTACATTTATAAAGAATCGAGAAGAGACCATAAACCTTTAATATAATTTGTTATCTGACTGTCATCACGCCCTTCATATAGCGATGAAATTGTACAAATCATTTTCAACAAACAAAGCGCTAATCGTTGATGATGATGGAGTTAAAAATATCGCAAGTACCATTCAAGATGAGCACAAAATACCAGACAGGGATGTTGTTATTGGTTGGTTGACAAAAAATAATTCTGAGTTGTCTAAGAAAGAGATTGAAGATTTTGGCGTCACTTTAAATGAACTTAAGAAGGTACAAGAAAACAAATGTAGTAACTTCAACACGAAGGTTTTATGAACGTGAGTTTTCGGTAGGTGGAAAAATGTATAAAATGTTTTCTTGGTTACATTAAAAAATAGCTATATGTGACATTAACTAAGATGACAGAAGTACTGAGAGAAGTTCGTCTATGGAGGTTGGTTTACATTTTTCTCTTCTGCTTCTGTGTTTTTGTTAAAACTGAGCATAAATATTCAGAGTTAACACATTTTTCTTAACTATCCAACTTCGTTGAAGAAATACAGTATGACACTGTATTTCTTCAACGAAGTTGGATAGTTACCAAGTAAAGATCACGTGCACACATTGGTCTACACCAATCCGACACTGATGTGACCGCGTTCATTAAGGAGGCCTGGAATCCATGAGGGGGTGAAAAATTCCAAAGCCGTAGGCCATTTTAACTTGAGCTAAAAAGGGACTATGAAAGCAAATTAAAATTTGACAACAAAACTATTCCAGATCCATTTAAGATACCTTATAGATGGCGCGATGAAGCTGAGGGCATGGCCTTTTGGCCTTTATTATTGTACCCTGACATTTTCAGTTATTTAATGTTTTATCCCGCAGAACTGGGAAGTAAGGATTTCAGTGACTATAAAAATTGCAAAGCTTAGAGTTACTATACATCTGGTTGGTTAAAGCCACTCTTATTCCATGAATTAACTGGAAGCCCATATTGTATATTTAAAGGACAATGCAAGAAGTCACAGAACTTGACTGATCCACCACGTAAATTGTGGCCAATTATCGAAAAAAACCTGTTACAATATGAAGTTGTCATTGTACGTGTATGGCAAGTATGAGCCAAACTTGCAATCATGTAGCCGTTGCAATGTATCGAATTGAGGCATCAGTAAGAATGGGACTGACAAACCCTGCCTGTACTAGCAAAGCTAATAAATGGCTGCCAAATCATGCTGGGGTAGCTACCATAAAAGTGAAAGACATGAAATTAAATCGTGACGACTTCGGTCAACGAGGGAAAAAAAAGCGTGTTCTAGTGTCAACACCAAAAAATACTTTCGATGCACTTGTTGACTGTAAGAGAAAATTGCTGCAGCTTACCGATATTGCCAATGCTGTTTAAGAAATGAAGAAGTGGACTTTTGTTGTGAAACTTTAGGCAAGCCAGCTGAAGAACCCAAGCTCATTCCTAGCGTAAAAGATGTGTTAGACATTTCGAACGTTACAAACGAAAATATTAAGAAAATTGAAGAACTAACGCAGGGCCAAAGTACTAACGAAATATGGTTTAGCTACAGAGAAGGTGCAATCACTGCCTCAATGTGCCACGAAGTTTCCACAAAAATAGACAAAATTAGTAGAGGTGGTGGTGTCTGCGTAAACATGTGGCCATTGAACCAACGAGTATCTGGTTTAACGTTTGTGAATCCAAACATTCCAGTCTTAAAGTATGGTAGGGATATAGAGATTGAGGCTGTAAACTCATTTTACGAACTAATGAAAAAGAAACACCATAATTTAAAGTTGAGTAAGTGTGGTTTGTTTTTAGAAAGATCGGTACCAGTAATAGGTGGAAGTCCTGACCGAATAATGACATGTGATTGTTGTTTGCCAGCATGCTTGGAGGTGAAGTGCCTATTTAGTGTCAACCATATGTCACCAACCGATCCGAATGTTAGGCTACCCTACTTAGTGGTTGATAAGGAAGCCGTGGTTTTAAATATAAATCACAAATATCACACAGAGTGACAGGTGCAAATTACAGTAACTGGTTACAAACTTTGGTAATTTGTTGTTTGAACACCTCATGGTACATTAGTCAACACTATAGTTTATGACATACCATTGTGGGACAACGTGAAATCTAAATTTGTTGCTTATTATAATGATTTTTACTTGAAGTCAATATATTGTACATGATGTTTGTAATAAACAACTTATTTTGCACATTTACTTCTGTATCTGTGTTTTTTGAACCTATTTATTATCAAATTAAATTGTCCTCAGGCAGCAAATGAAACAAAATTAAGGTGAAAATAAATAGAATCACTACTGTCAAACAACGCGCAAAATTCAGCGTAATCCTGACGCTTTTTTATAAAAAAACGTTATGCACGCAGGCCCAAATCAAAACGCTAAGACAAACAAAACCGGCTAATAGGTTTTATAAAAAAATTGAAGCTGTATTCGTTTTTTTTTGTAAATTAGTTTACAAAACTAATTAGTTTGTAAATAAAAACTTGAAAGCTTTTAGGGCAAGGACATTGTCGAAAGAGAAACAACAACAAATTCACGTCCAGCTAAATTTTTGCAAATCGAGATAAGGAAATTCTTTCTAGAAGCTTTGTAAAAAGATTCTAGAAAGAATTTCCTTGAAAAGTACTTAAAAACCAGAAGAGTAAAAAACGTTTCCTGGAAATAAGTCCTAGGAAGTCCTGGAATTTATATTTTAATTTTGTGTGGTCACCACATATTAAAGTATAAGAATAATACAACCATAGAAACCTAAGTTTGTCTGTTAAAGGGAAAACAACAACAAAAAATGAATCACTTGTAGCTACAACAACATGCATTAAAAGTATAAAAAAGAATAAATAACTTGTACAATTATGTTTATTAACGTCTGAGCTTAAGATTACATAAAGCAGCACATGCCTTGACAATGTCATCAGCATGCTGCAGCATAGTAATAGGTAAAACTGTTTTTAAGATGCGGTAGAACTCACATGATTAATAGCACGCTCCACATGTCTTCGTAGAGTGGCAATTTCTTTAGTGTTCTTGCACTCAGTTGATGTCATCTGACTTTTAATTCTAGCAGCAGGTGGAACACTCAAGCTACAAAATTTTAACAGTACTTCTTCTCTTATTTGAAACCCTCTATCTGCCATTATTTCGTCGTCCCGTTCTAACAATTCATAAAACCTACTATCCTTTGATATATATCGAACACTGGCCCGACCAACATAAAAGTCAGATAAAAATGTTATGAAACCTGCAGGTGATATACCAATTGAAAATTTTATGTGTTGTGGTGCTTGTAATCGGACCATGTAGTTGCTTGGTTAAGTAAAGATTTTGTTCTTGCAATAAACACCTTAGTACAGTCAATAATTACTCTGCATTTCGAGTGTCCAGTTTTAATTCAGGCATCAGGTAAATTGTCTCTAATCGCTTCTCTTGGTAGCCATACAACAAGAGCGTTGCCTAGAATTATGCTTAAAAGCTGTATCCATGTCGTGAAAGTGTTCGAACAAATAGTGGGTGAAATTCTGAAGCGGTCGGCATGATTTTCATTTACGATCACGATGTGTAAGGATTTTGCTTGCTGGAGTAGAATAAGTACGTTTGACTTTGCTGTAGCTATTTGCACATTTAGGGCCTCTCCAGTATCTGATCTTAGATAAGGAGGAGTTCGAAAGTTGAAATACTGATTCAAACATGGCAATAGATACTAGTTAAGAGAGTCAAGGTGTTCACACGCAATCGCCACAACTGGAAATTTGTGTTTCAGTTGTGCTCTCCTGGTGTGATGAACACTGGGGGCAAAACCACCTGTCGTCGCCTACAAGCTGTTGCGACTGCGAAATTGCCTTGAAAGAGGCCCCTATTGACTTGCATGTTGGTAAGGTAAGAATTATCTCCTTTTGTTCTTTAGAAGAGGAACACAAACAAGCGTTACAAGATGTTGTTGTTGCTAGACTAACTGTGAGAAGATTGCTAACCAAGGAAGAAGATCCAATTAGTTCGTCAATGACTACGTGGAGCGTCTCAGGGACGTCTTCTGATTGTTGTAATGAAATTCTTTTTTGTTTAGAGTATGCATTCTGTTTTGCAAAGCCCGCAGGAAATTGGAAGGATCGATAGGTGAACGGGAGCGATGTAAAAGGGACATATTTAGGACTATTGACTTCACTAGTGGCGATAACAAAGAGGACTCTGATGGCAGTTGAGATCAAAGTCTTGGAAGGACAGTTAACACTTGAAGGATGGAGTTTGCATAGCATGTTACCTTTGTTTATCAAACCGGCGTGGGCGTTGTTAGCTTTCTGCTTGGATTTGGTCTTTAGGTCAACTGCGGGTTTTGGCAATGATGTGGCTGGATACGGACCGTTATCGACAAAAGAGTTTGATGCCAAAGAAGACACATGGAACATACGATCGTTTGAGGTTGTGGATGTTGTTGGACTGCATTCTTGGGACCATTGCAGAGAATCTCTAGCAAACCAGATGCAAAATGATGTTTTCATGCAATGTCACCAAGTTTGCGTGCACTTATAAATGCAGATTTGTTGGAAAAACCGAGAGTCTTTAAACAACATGTAACGGACCTAGAACAGTAACCTCTAACACCTACTTCAACAGCGCAAAGATGTGGAGACCTACCGTTACTACGTATCACTTCGACTAAAGAGGAGTATTTAGAAAGTTTGGTACAGTGCCAGGACTCCATATTCTCCTCACAAGGACAGGTAAGTTCAATGAGAATGGCAATTTTTGAACAGTTGGAATACATTACAATGTCTGGTCTTAGTGATGTAACAACTATATGACCTGGGAACACAAAGCTATTGTTTATGTCAGACAGTATCACCCAGTCACTGGCGTGATGGAATAGACCTGTTGGTTTTGATCTTTTCCCAGAGGTGTATGTACCTGCTTTAACAAATGGTATCTTAAACAATTTACTTTTCGGAGATGGTTTAAGTTCTGACACAAATTCTTCGAGGCTTAGAAGAAGCTCACAAAGAACAGAATCATGTCGGAAAGTAAATCGGCCTTGAGTAAGGGCAACCTTGCAAGAACCTAAGACATGTGCTGTGGTGCATAAAAGTTTTCCACACAAGGAACAACTGGATTCAGTGCAAATGTTCCAACGATTTAAGTTGCTGATTGACGGTAAAACATCATAAGTAGAAGCTAGGCAGAAAGAAGTTTGGTGGCATGGCCAGAATGGATTTCCAGGACAGGTCATTTCGGATGTAATTCTCCCATCTGGTCCACTGCCCTTGTACTTGCAACTGCATGGCTCTACTCATGTTACCTTCCTCGTCTATATCTCTGGCTGTGTTTGTTATCAACTTTCTGTAAGCGTAGCACTGTTTGGAAGTGGGAACCTTCAAACATTTTTGGATGCCTAGGCCAGCTCTACCCAGTTGGGGAGTACCTATCATGGATCGAACTGTCACTTCTGTCTCTGCCGTCGTAACTGCGTCCTTCACCCGCCATTTACCCGATTTTAAGGAGGGGGCACTATATGAGACTAGTGGGTCTTTAGAGTCTCTGAAAGCAGATGGCCACTGATTTTGGAGGACTTCAGTAGTGATGTCAGACTTTTGATTGGCAGGAGACAAGGCGAACAGGATCTGTACAGGCAGATGTTAGTAGTGGATGGGTGAATTGAAAGCCATTTTCTGATAAAAGCAGATGTCTTTTGTTCCAACCTTGAAACCCGAGATATGGGAACCTCGTAAATAAGCAGTGGCCATTGGATTCTAGGGATAAGTAAATTTTGTAGAGTTTTTGAGTGCCTTTGAAACAAGAACTATTTATTATTGTAAGCCCAGTTGTTAACTTATTCTCTAGTTCCCCGATTGACTTTGCGTCTGAAAGTGAACCGTCAATAATGCGACCAAGGAAACGAACAGGTGAGGAGTGTACTGATGGGATATACGAGGAAAAGTCAGTTGGTGTAGATGGAGGGATAACAGAAAACGGGGTAGTGTTTACTGACCTACCTTTTATAAGTATTATGCTTCTTGACTTACGGGGACAGAAACTCATCCTTGCCCATGTCAAAGCAGTAGTACATCGGTTTAGGAGTTTTTGAGTTCCCGAAACAGAGGATGACATGAGGTTGATATCGTCCATAAAAGCTCTAATTACTGGTAGGGATACCTTCTTAGAAGTAACAAAATTGGAGGCATCAGATAGGAGAGTGTATTCAAGGATGATGTTGATGCCAGCGAGAAACAAAATGATGGAAAGAGTGCACCCAGCAAAAATGCCACGCATGTGCCTGTACCAGTTGCTTGGTGAGGACAAACTAAACGATTTGCTATAAATACCGATGTAATAAGTCTTGATGAACGATATCCAGTTGCTAAAGAGGAGTAAATTTTACTTGTAGTTTATAATGATTTGCTTCCCCAAACCTCGGAGTTAGCATTGTCAATTATTCCATCATTTTCTCCTCCAAAGAAAAAACAGCAGTAAGTATTGTCAAGAAATAAATATTGAAGTATGTATAAAAAAACAAGCGCTAAAACGAAGGAGTTTCTATATATGTATATACATATGGATGAATTCTGAAGATAATAAAAAGTTTTTCTACAGCAATTGAACAATCTAAAGGGCTAGTATATTTTTTTATACATACTGTATATTGAGACATATTTTAGATGTCTTAGTGATTATAAAGAATTAACTTATTCTTCAGCCTTGCTAACGATGTGTCATTCGAAGTTCCTGACACACAGAATCTGAGTTTTTTAAACTTGTGCAATGTGGATAACAGGTAAGGTCTCATCTCATAAATAAGTTTATTTATTATATTGTGATTGTTTAACACCCTGTCTATAAAAAACTTGTTAAGGATTCAATTTCATTGGCATTATTGTTTACTTTTAATAGTTCGGCTTTCAATAATCTGTCATCAATATTGACACATCAGCCTTGATTTAAAGAAAGTGGAAACACGTACGTTTTTGATTTTATTATTTTATTCGTTGTGTGATAATATGTTTGTAATGTGAAAATGTATGTGTAATGTTTTATTGAGTTTTTGGGTCATTCCGAAGATTAGTTTCCGAATTTTTATAGCTCTCAAAGTTCATCAAAAAAACCATCATTAGACTCGTTACAAGGTATAACTTTTCTTTGTAATCTTTGTAAACGTCCAAACCATGTTTTTAATTTTCCTTTGTTTAAATGGGTTTGTTACATTTTATATACAATTTAGAAACATGCAATCAGATTCTGGAGAATCAAAAGAAAATGTGCAGGTACCTTGTTCGCCTGGAAAGGCGAATAGATGGTATGGAAGGGCAAAACCAGGTACCAGTTGACAAAGGCCTCTGGTTCAAATTGACAACAGGGAAGAACTTGAGCTTTGCGAGGAAAGTTTGGGAAATCCTGAAGACTTCACGGCAACGGTGAGGTTTTTATTGGCCTGATATCCCATTTTAACATTGAATGATATTTTTATTATTTGATCATTATTATTTAATGTCGACATCATGACTCAAATCGGAAAGCAATGTAAAATTGTTCAGTTTTAACTTTATGACTTTAAAAATAAACATCTGTTTATCGATAAACGCATTGGTGGGAACCAGGCTTTAGTGATTTTATTTATATTTTTAATTTTGAAACTAGCATTATTGTAATACCTTTAATTTACACAATCTAGTTTATCTTTTTAGAAACAACAAATATCACAAATTGGACTACAGAGATGCTGTATGTCTCGCAATGAATAGGTAAAGGTATAATTTTTTCTCCTTAAGGAAATACACTCTCCTGAGTAGTTTATTTCTACTTACCTTTAATTTTAATTTTAATTTTCGACAGGATCTTCACCACTACATTCATGGCGCAAGCCAATTTAAAAGGCAAGAAAGACAAAGTCCCGCTGGAAGGGAAATTAATTTATAGAATTATAGTAGGTAAGTGTATTAGCTGATGTATTACGTTGTTACCCTTCTATGTATGGTGTGTTTTCTCTTAGTTTTTGGATAGAGAGATTGATTGAGAAAGGCACGGTTGATTCAAGTTTCAATGTTTTAAGAATGTTCTACTGTGCTACAGTCATTTACATAAATAATGAGAATCTTTTTGCTATTACATAGTATGCAAATGATCGCGTTAGGTTCATTGGTCTATTTCTCAAACATTTACTGACTACGTTTCTATAAAAATCTATTATTTATCTGGAAATACCTTATTCCATGAAATTAACGAGTCAAGAAATTAACGCGGATCAAATTAACCGTCATGAAATTAACGCGGTTCAATAAAATTATTTTGAAAAAGGCATTTAATTAACGTGGTTGAGCAAAGTTGTTTTCAAAAATGCATTTAATTAACACGAATTTGAGAATATGCGATATCACACGAAGCAAAAATTACGGCAACAGTCGAATCCATGATAGTGAAGCGGTTTCCTCTATTACAAGGCGGTTTGGAAATCGAAATAAAAATTTTAGTTGTTTGGAAAGACAATGTTAAAAATTTAAAAATTTAAAGAAAAGGTGCTTTCAGTTAATTTTCCACCTGGATCAGAGTATGATGATTATACAAAAGCTATTTTAAAAAAGATCGGTGAAAAACAGAACACCGTTGAGCTATTTATTGTCCGATGAGGAGGAAATAGTAGACAATTTGTAGAAAAAATTGTATTTTTATGTGTTTTAGGCTTTTGTATATTATAAAAAAGTCACCAAATTAACAGTATTTTAATTAAGGAGTCACGAAATTAACAGTCTTTAAATTAACACTGCATTTTATTAACGGTCATTAAATTAACGCGAATTTTGAAAAACCGCGTTAATTTCATGACTCGTTAATGTCATGGAATAAGGTAAGCTATTTCTTTCTCTCTAGAATCTGTCAACGAGTGTTTTAAAGATGCGAACGAACAAGAGATGAGACGCATAATTGGAACCAAACTGCGAAACGCTCCCAGTCAAAGGATCAGGGACATAAGGGGTACCTTAAATGTATAAATTTCCAAAAAACAAATAAAAAGCCCTTTCGACTTACCTTATTTATGAATGTCATTTATACATTTAATATATCTCTTTTTTTTTCTTCTGAACAGACTTCCTTATTATTTCCAATATTTATTTTGTTTATTTCGGCCTTGGAAGCGTTACGACGAATTTCAACTACTAGCAATTTTCACAAAATTTTTAAGGTGATTCTTTCATATGGCCTAAGCTCAATATGCTTAAGATTTTTTCGACTAGAGTTCCAATTTATGCTTTAAATAGCATAGATAAGTTCATAGGTAGAATTCGTATTACAGATTATTGTAATGATCAAAATTTGTAAATATGAATATATAAATGATTTAATTGTATAGTGTTGATTATTAATAATATTTTATTTATTTATTTCCGGTTATATTTAAATTATATTTATGTAATTATAAAATATATTTATTGTACGAGTTTGATATAAAAAGTTCAAAATATTTTTATCGCAAAATATTTGTCGTCTTTCATGTCGTTATTTCTGCAATTTATTAAAAATGTACATTTTAAAACGTTAACGTAAACGTCTTAAATTTATTTTATCAAATGCCTATTTTTCTAAAGAGTTAAATAAAAACAACAACAAAAACATAGGAAGACGTCTTATAGATAGATAAAAGAAGTCTTTCTCAAGATGCATTTAAAAAGTTACATTGAAGATGCATTTTAGTCGCTTCTACATCTGTAAAAGGTCTAAAAGACGTCTTTAAAAAGACGCGTCGTAAAAGTTTTTCTAAGTCTTTTAAAAGATGTCTAAAAGAGATCTTTTGGAATGCATCTTTGAAAAGACCTCTTTTAGACGCTTAAAAAAATGCATTATAGACGGACAAATCAGCGCTAAAAAAGACGTCTTTTAGACATGTGGAAGATGTCTAAAAGACGTCTTTTAGACATCTTTGTGCCGGCTGGGGAACAACTAAGATTTTGCCAACAAAACTAGAAAAAAAAGAAAGTAGAATCAATTGCACTAACAATGCAACCCTTTCCACAATTCTTTGCAAATAACCACTCTTTTTATCCTCCCTTCCCGTCAGCCGTTCTTCCCAACTTCGATCCAGACTATCGCGCAAAATAATTGGATGTTGAGCAACATGGAAATTCTCAACATCAAAATCTGATCGCATTTTAAAACATTTTGCTCAAAGATTGATGCGACGGATTTTTCCACTTTCAGAAAGGCAGGGACCCAGCGTGTATGGCACAAGTATTGTTAAAAACGGACAGTAAAGAACCTTTAAATGTGGCTAAAGTGGAATACATTAAAAAAAAATTCTATATAATATTTATTCTGTTAGTGAGGATCGGAAGAAAGCTGTTTGGTGTGATGTTAAAAATAGCATAATAAATATTTAAACAGAAAAAAACAAAGTGACATTGATTTAAATTCAGCATGATTGTATTTTTTTGAGAACTTGTATATATACAAAAACTGTTTTCTACATTGTTTCTTAATATTCTCGACTCTATAACACAGCAAAATTAATAAAGATTTTCGATGAATTTATATTTGACTAACCGAAACTACATTTTCAACGCACAAAAATTGACGCAAGTGAGTATAAACAGTGTTCCGAAAATAAACACGTAGCAATGCGCAAGTTACTAAAGCCTCAATTTTAAGCTGCATACAAACAAATTGAGACACATAAGTAACTTTTCTAACGTGTTATGTTCATTCATTTTTCTAAAAAAATATTTCAATAGCCTTCGTGATCTTTAGAGATTAATAGTAACAAAGCACGTAGTGCGATGACAAAACTCGTCTTTAGACGATGTCGGTGATTTGACAATAATATTTCAAAATGACCTGAATAGTCATTCCCCTTATTTCAAGGTGTATCCGATACACATGTTACGAATTTTTCCTCCTTGGACTACACAAATAAAGCTTATGACAAAAAAGCGAAAAAAAAACAACAAAAAAAAAACGGCGATTAAACTAGGCAATTCAAAACGAATTAAATAAACATACATGGAATAAGTAAAACTTATCATAAAATTGACTATCCTGAAACGGATAAATTATTTAAAAATCCTAAACGAAATAAAGGGTAAATCATGCAGCCAACGATCTGTGTGCCAGTACTTGTGACCCTGGCAGTAGCCTTACACGTGTTACGGGGCCCCAACACTCAGCGTTACACAGATCATTGCTGTGTTTTCCAAAGGACCGGCCTGGAAGGTGACTGGGGTAATATGGGTGGGTGTCAAACCAGACAAAACAAGTTAGTGTTTGCCCCCTTGCAATGCTTCTTATGACAGACTTAGGTCAGCAGGATCATCAAACCTGAAAGTTCAGTGAGCAAACTTGAACCTCCCTACTGGACTGGGGTAATAAGTGGGGTCGTCACACCCAAAGACAAGACAAAATATCTAACCCCCTTGCTGGTTGGTTACAATTTGTTACCTAGGGATGTAAAAAAGGACGTAGACCTGGCAACTATTCAGAGATGATGGGTGAATTTTTTGGACCGATATATCGTTGCATTGTAACCAGCCCTTAGATTTTTGGTCATATAAGTTTGCCCAGTAATGTCCAGATTTTATGGTACCTGAATGGTTTATGGTCGCGACTAGAGAAAACTTGCTGTTGAAGGAGATGTCATTATCCAAGCAAATCTGGACATTTAAAGGGTTTTCGCTTTCGGAAGAACAATTGACCGAACGGGTGTCTTTGACAAAAGTGTTTTGGGCAGCAGAAAATCTAAGGAGCTGCACAATCAGCACTGACCCGCAGTGACTGATAGATGTTTCTTTTGTGCTTTCCCGATGTGTATTACACTGTGGGCAAAGCCATTTATTTTCCCCTGATAGTGACTCGGGTTTAAGAAATTGGGTGAGTCCTTGTGAAATGGATAAAGAAGTGGGAAGAGTTAAAATGTTTGATGTATCCTCTCTTGAAGAGGAACAAAAACAGGTATCACATGTTACGGTTGAAGTGGTGGTCACCCTAGACATATAGTCAGCGCGTGAGGAAGAGCCTTTTAACTCATCCAAAACTGTATGGAGAATTTCAGGAACATCTTGCTGCGTGTTGTAGTTAAAAGCAGTGTCTCGTTCTGATATTTTCCTTTTTAAAGCCCAAAGAAAGTTTGATGGGTCGATGTCGGATGGAGAACGTTTCAGCATAGACATATTAAGTACGACAGCCTTTGAAATTGGAGAGATGCAAGAAGACTCAGACGACCATTGAGAGCACAAGAACGGACACACACTCAGAGCTTGCAAGATCGCATTTGCATAGCAAGTGTTGCCTTTGTTAATAAAGCCTGGTCTTCTCGCAGATCCTTGATTTAAAGAATTTCGGTACGGTTTGGTGGAATGTGAAATTCGGTTGTCAATTTGAGTGATGGTTATTGATTTTGCAAGGTCGTTTTTTGTCGGTGCTTTTAGAATGTTCACGGTCGCTTTTACAGGGTGTGGTATCGTTGGACCATTCTGTAGTGTTCCTTGCTAACCAAATACAAAAAGAGGTTTCCATGCTTTTGCGGCTTAGATGTTTAGCTGTGCGAGTGGTTAGTGAGTTTGGAAACCCGAGACGCTTTAAGGAGTAGGTGACAGTGTTCGCACAATACCCTCTAGCTCCTACTTCCATGGCGAAGAAATCGACAAACCAACCGTTTGTTGCAATGACATTCACTAAGGATGAATATTTTGTTGTTTTGGTGGAATGCCAACTGTCCATATTTTCCTCGCATGGACATGTTAGTTCTATAAGTATTACTCTTTTATGGCAGTTGGAAAATATAATTACATCTGGTCTTAATGAGGTAATTGCAATATGACCAGGAAAAGAATATGAGTTGTTTAGGTCGGATTCGACTTTCCAATCAGAGGCAAGATGTAAAATGCCTGTTGGCAAACTTTTCCTTTTGGCAGGTGCCTGGCCAGATTTTACAAAGATCTGTTTGGTGATGCGCTTTGGTGCGGTTGCTGGAATATCTGAAATGAAAGCATTTATTGACTCCACCAGAGTTTTTAACACAGTATCATGTCGGAAGGTAAACCTTCCTTGTGTCAAAGATATTTTACATGCGCCTAGAACATGGGATGTTGTGCAGACTACCTTACCGCATAAATGACAGTTAGCTTCTGTGGTAATGTGCCAGCGTTTCAAGTTAGATGGGGATGGTAAAACATCGAACGTAGAAGCTAGGCAGAAAGAAAGTAAATTTGGAGGCATGGCAAGGATGGAGCTCCACGAGAGGTCTTGCTTTACGTATTTCTCCCATCTTGTCCATTGACCCTGTACTTCTAGCTGGATTGCTTTAAACATGGATAATTCGTCGTCGATTTGTTTGGACGTGTCACTGACCAGCCTTCTATATGCATGGCACTGCTTTGTTGCGGGTACTGCAGGGTGTTTAATACTGCCAAGTCCGCTTTTCCCAAATTGAGTGTGACCCTTGATTTTTTAAAGTGGAGTTCTGCTTCAGCTGTTTGAGCTGCGTTTGCAGCTTTCCATGATCCTGGACTCAACACGGGTGCATTTTGGGACACCAAAGGATCTCGCGAATCGCGCAAAAGCAAATGGCCGCTAATTTTAGAGGCTTTTAAAATATTGGTCAGACTTTTTATTGGTAGCGGGCAAGGCGAATTTGATGAGTAAAAACATATGTTCGATGTACAGTTTTGAAGTTTCAGCCACTTTCTGATAAAAGTGGAAACCTTTTGTTCTAACTTACTAGCTGCGCTCATAGATACTTCGTAAATTAGAAGGGACCATTGTATTCTTGGGATCAGCAGATGTTGTAATATCCACAGTTTTTGCGTGCCCTTGAAAAAAGATTTGTCTATGACACAAAGGCCGTCTAATAGTTTTGTGTGTAATTCGTCAATTGCTTTCCTATCAGAGATCGAGCCATCCATCAGGCGACCTAAAAATTTGACAGGCGTAGAATGAATTGATGGGATGTAGGGAGGAAACTTAGTTGGTTCTGGTTTAGTAACATAAAATGGTGTACAATTCATGGATCTCCCTTTAACTATGACGAGGCTATGGGATTTTTCCGCTCCGAATTCCATGCCTGCCCACTCGAGTGCCTTGGCACAGCGCGTAAGAAGTGACTGAGTTCCAGAAACAGTTGGCGACATCAGGCTAATATCATCCATGAAGGCTCTGATAAGAGGTAGTGAAATTTTGTTTGACGTAACAAAGCCTGAAACAGTTGTAACAAGTGTATATTCTATGATGACATTGATTCCTGCCAGAAAGAGGATAATTGAAAGCGTGCACCCCTGAAAAATGCCTTTGAGGTGTTGATGCCAACTACTTGTAAACAATAACATGCATGTCACAGGCAGCTGTGTACGTAGAGAACAAGTCATCATCATCATCAGGAAAGGTAATATTGTTTTTTCGCAACATTGTCAAAACACTTGGCATAGCATTTGAAACACCTTCATTATTACCAGAACTTGGAAAACTGGACATAATAAATAGTAACTGAAACGAGATGGTGTAATTTTAGACGGAGAATTGCGGAAGCCACGTATTCCTAGTGATAATAACAAAGTCAAACTATTTACCAAAAGAAACAGCATCTTGTGTAACTGGTGCATGTGCATGTGCGATTGTAGACAACATATCATCGAATTAAAATAAAAGAGCCTTAAGTCCAAATTTTTACGTTTTGAAAAAATTGTGTTCAAAGGGTTCAAGCAGTTGCTATTTATGGACTGTTGTAAGCACTAAGGAAGCTTGTTCTTGATTTTTTTAAGATAATTTAGAACATTTTTAAGGGGTCTTTGAAAAATGACTGTAACATGAAAATACAGACGGGAAATGACGAAAATAGGACTTAAAGGTACTATCCGGTAGAAAATCAAGCACTCCTTGTATGTTGTATCATATTTCAAAAATAACGAAAAGTGCTCTCTTATACCTTGTGTATTCTCCAGTTCGTGATACTCTGCATTTGTTTATGTTTCCTTTGCTTACTTTCAATATGGCGTGCTCCTGTAACGCGGTTGAGGTCTGGGTAAAAAAATTAATATGCGCAATTATGCAACTGACGTAGTTACAGCTCCCATTTTTGCACAGATTAAGATGACCCCCCTGGTTAGTTGTTACTTTGATTCAACGATGTAAAAAAAAATTTACATTGTTTACATTTACACTGATACAATGTCGAGGTCGCATTACGTGATTTAATTTATGAATAGGTCTATTTGCGCTATCTCGTACAAGAAAACACTTTTCTACACTCTCTATCCCACTCCGTCATATCATTAAAAAAATCATATGAATTATAGTATAATGTAGAAATTACGCATAATCAGTCCAGTCGATTGCCGAAAATGACAATCTAGTATTTTAGTAATTATCAAAAAATTGCCGTTTTGAGCAATTTTTACTAGATTGTCATTTTTGGCAATACAAAGAAGTTGCCGAAAACGGCAATAAACCAAATAAAAAAAATTCTTGTCTTTATTTTCATGAAATCCCACTCGTACGAAAAGTCAGTCATCTTTGAACTATTCACTGGGCATGCATGACTTTCATGGCCACCAATTTTGATGAGGGCGCTAAACCTTAAAAGATTATGGCATGGGCAACCTCGACCCCCAGGCTCTTTGTCTCTTTTTTATAACGGGACGACAGAGATATAAATTTCGGCAAAAATTAAATTGAGCCAGTACAGTTTTATTACTGATACAGTATGCGCAGTCATCAGATAAAAATGAGTTTTAATATCGGTTCTCCTCTAATGAAAAGCATGATGTTATTGAATGAGGTGGACGAGGGGCTTCAAAAACTAAATATGTCATTTCAATCAAACGACGCCGAAGTTCCTTGTTCGCCGATTTTTGACCCTGATGAAGATATCACCAGCAAAAGCGTTAATGAAATGGTGGAACAAATTATAAATGACCGCGTTGCACAAACCCCGGCATCGTCGGTTGAAATTTACACGGAAAAGCGGAAACGCAAAAGGCTTACAGAACACTTAAATGAAAAAGACAATGGAGCTTTATGCCTATACCGGTCTTTCGGTAGTTACAATCGTCCGGGATAAGCTTGGACAAATTATATCGACGGGATCACCAGACTTCGAAAAGCTGTTGTTGATCGAAAATCCACTCTGTGAAAGAGGCCAGCAATCAGTGCACAAGTAGGTGGATGAAAACCTATCATTACCAAAAGAGCTGACAGAAGTAAAATCGGTGTCATCTCCTATTGTAGAAAAACTTCCGGAACAACTACGACATAGTATTCCTGGTACTGCACAAGCTGTGAAAAATTTAATAGCTGATTTTGTAGTGGAACAAGGGTCAAGTAACGTGAGAACACTCTCACCAGTAAAGGACACGCTCCCAGATCCTGCGAAAAAACTAAAAAGAAGATTGCTAGCATTGGATTGCTCATTGTCAACCAAAACAAAAAGAACATATGTGCGAAAAACCAAAAAAGTTGACGAAAAGAGACCACCCTCCATGCGATTTATACGAAAAAGAAAATTACAAAAAATTATTGCTGCTTTACATCGTGTGAAAAAAATGGCCGGAATGTACACACGACGAGCGCTGATAGAGTGTTGCATTTGTAGCAAATGGCCGTGCGATGGTTGCGCAAAGATAAAAAAAAAATGAGAAAAAGAGAACATTGAAAAACTATACATTAACACCCAAAAACTTCGGTGGGACAAAATTTCGGATTTTTTTCTGTCCGAATATTAATCCATCCAAAATTCTGAGTTGTCCGAAATTATTTCCTGCCGAATTTTTTCGAAAACAGTACTTTTATTTCTTGTTATAATTTCTATGGAAATCAATTCAGGAAATCGAACTTCTTTTATGGTACAAAGAAAAACAACGCTGAAATAATTATTTGTGCATGTAATCTGGGAACTAATCAATACAAATTACATCATCAGTTTCGTCATCAATAACATGATCGCTACCACTGGCGTCGCCCGATTGTTCGTCCCCTCTGACAGTTTTCATATACACCTCTTGATTATCAATTTCAATGCCTTATGGAAAGTCTACATTATAGTTAGTGGATATAATTTCTTTCAAGCGCTCCATATATTTTCGGTTTTCATCGGCTATTTTAAATTTGACCATCAATAATATTTCAAGTCACCCTTTAGGAATGTGAGAGGGATAACACTGTTCCTCCAAAACTTGCCCAATTACTTTGCCGCATCTCAACATGAAATAAAATACAGCCCTTGGAATTTCCTTGGGAACATGTCCAACTACGTCACAAGTTATTTTACTGTTGTTTTTTTTTTTCCAAGCGATGGAGTAGGGATCATCTTCTAAGGCTGTTTTGTTTGTTTCTTTTTCAGCAAATACGGTCTCATTCTTTTCTGGTCGTTTCCACGTATTCTTTCCGTAGTAATGCCATCCACGACTTGCAATTTTGCAACTCAGAACTGACTCCATTTTTAATTCTCGATGTTTACATCAGTTGGCTTGAAAGGAACAACAGTTTCGAATACATTTGTGTTATGCACTCCTCAACAGCACGAGCTTTTTTTTTTAACAATGCCACGCATGTGCCATTGAAACAATTAACAATGAAATACAAAAACAAATGCGAAATAAAATAATTCAACAAGGAGGAGAGCAGATTATTTTTGTTGAAGAACGTTTGTTATATTCTTTGATAACTGAAGTGAAAAGAAGCAAACTGAACAAAAAATATGTCGTTGTTAAATTATTTTCAAAAAGTTCCAACAGATGCTGCTCGTGTTATTACATCAGTTTCCTCCGAATTGACGGGTCAGGAAACAGAAGAAGTTTCTAAAGAACTAAAAGGTACAAGACAAAGGGAGAAAAAGGAAAAAGTATTGTGTCTGGACACCCCAACAACGGCTTGAAATTGGCGAACATGCCGCAAAAAAATGGAAATGTCAGCACGCTCCGATTACTTTCTACAAAGTATCCGCGTTTGACAAAATAATCCATTACAGATTTTAACAAGATAGCTGTACAGCTATGAAGCTGTGGAACCAGTTAAAACGGAGCTGGGTTTTTTTTGTTACTCTAGGATACACAAAGCCTATTTCTAATCATCGACGTATCGCAAGCCAATAAAAAACTTAAGCCCGACTAATTATTAAATATCGTTTTTTTAAACCTTTTCACAAACGCAAGACTGAAATATAATGAAAAAAAGTTACATCATTTTTTGAGTAAATAAGGTTTCTAATAAAAGTTGTACCAATAAAAGCATGTTTTAATAAAACAAAATCCCTGCATAGGAGCTAGTTTATGTCAATAAAGTATATGCAGCATCAAGAAAACACTTTAAAGCATGGAAGATAAGAAATTCATTAAAGCAACAAAAGGTTAGCATTGCAATTTAGGTTGACCATATAGTCCAGTTAAACCATTTCGCACAACCAGTGTGGAGTGCTTCCAGTAAAACTCTTACGGAGGTCTGCTATAGCAAAAACTGTCAGACGACATATTTTATTTCACTTAATCTGTTTCCCTATAAAGGTATAATGTTAAACAATGACTGGTCAAGCAGTCAATACAATAAACCACATTGACCATCAGGATACAGGTATATGTGTTACTTTTAGAAATGCAGTTTCAAAAAAAAAACACCCATGTAACTTCAGATCAAATAAAATAATAAACAGGCTACAGTCTGTCGTATACCATGCCAATTAATTACCTCTCACAGACAAGATTGAATATATATACTGTACACGCTGTTTTTTTTATAAGACACCAGTTTTGACTACTCAGGCTCAAGTTTCTTATTTTTTTCTGATTTTGAGGCTAAAAGTTTCTTAACAGTTTCTTAATTTTGACGACATGGAAGTAGATGAGCTTACCAACGATGGAAACATTTTTGACCTATTTCTTTAAAGTTCAAATGATTTTGTTTGTACATAAGTGATATATACCAGTGCTGTGTTAGTAGTATGAGTATTGCTTTCTGATAATTCATATCGCTTTTGGAAATGAAGGGTTGTTTCTTTCTTAATATATAGTTCTAGTTTTGTCTACTATTTGATCAATTAAAAAAAGTGCTAAGAGCTCACTAATATTTTCTGTAATAGTTTATGGTCTGGAGGAGCTTGAGGTATATACTTAATATTTTCAAATTTTGAGCCTCGGGTTTCTTATAAGCATGTTTCTTATAAAAAAAAAGTGTGTATCACAAAAAACAAGCTCATTTGAGCTTACATTGAAAATATTTTATTCATAGCATAACTATAATGGGCTTTCGTTGCTTGTTTTACAGAGGAAAAATTAAACAGGCTGGCAAAATTGTAGAACCCCTCCTGTTTAGTCACTGAGCAGCAAGCTCAATAATATACGTATTTTATTCAAACTGGTAGCCGAATTGTCATTTTGTGCTGAGGACGCCCGAAAAAGGGATGGCAAGTCTAAAAATATCTGAGCCATCCCTTGTTTCACGGGTTGAAGGCTAGTCCAATAGAACGCCCTTTCAGACCAGGTCTGCAGAAAATTTCTACAAATCTGAGCAATTTCAGACTAGTTTCATATATTCCCAAGATCTTTTGTGCAAATCGACAGGCAAAATAAACATGCAATAAGCCGTAGAGCAACCAGCCTATTACAATTTTTGCTTGCAAATTAATTTACAACATAATACATCAGTGAAAAAAGGCTACTAGCCTAACAATTTTTTTAATCATAACTTAACCAGTCGGGAAGAACTGATAATTAGCCTGATAATTAGCCTGTAAAGGACAGTTAGCCATTACAGGAAATTATACGGTACACAGTAAAATTAGCTGCTTATGTGGCTAATTATACGGTAGAGATCTTATTTCCTCAATTTCTACACTTTTCTTCGATATCGATCTTACAATAGTCATCTACCTAGTTTCATAGCATGTTATGCTCCAATAAAAAACAAAATAAGAACAAGAAACGACTGTGCATGAAAGATATTCATTTTCAAACTAATACCGGCTAATTAACCATATAAATACGGACTTTCCTGGTACTTCATGGCCTCAGTTCCATATTTATAGTGTATATTATATAACTAGCTGATTCAATTTATGAATGCTCTTGAAACAAAACCGATTTGTGTTATTGCGGAGAGTAGCGGAGCCCATTTCCTCATTATATAAGCCAAATATAAGGGAAAAGAAGTACGATGGAGAGTTTATAGCATTTCTATGCGATTTCGTCCCTATACATCCGAAATATAAAAATTCAAACAAAAAATCACAGTAATCCAGCAATTTAATGTGGTCATTCTTTAGTACAGTTTATAGTAAGCGAGACAACGTGTTTATCAAGGAGCAAAGCGATGGAGTGTTTGTTGTTTTTTAAAGATGGTGCCAAGCGGAAAATGGGGACGAACTGATATTTTCAAGAAAACGAAAGAGGGAAGTAGGAATAGCTAGCTAGTATATCACTATTTTTTTTACATGTAATGAATCTCTTCTCACCCACACCTAACTAGCAAATAACTACCAACATATGTGGCAAAATAAGCTGGTATAACACTACCAAATTGGCTAGCTAGGCAACGCCATGAAATTACCAAAATAAAATTAGCTATTATTAGATTAGCAGCATAAACTAGGTAGTTAACTAGCACAAAACTGTTTTTCTCACTAGCTACTTATCTGACATAAAACTGGCTACTTGGCCGGCATAAAATTAGCTATGTAGCTAGATTTAAATGATCCTTAACCCTATTCGGTCCGGGGGGGGGGCGGATTCCGCCCCCCCTGACGGTTTTTTTTTAATAACTCCTTATTGCTATGTTATATGGCTTTGAAACATACTGAGTTTTAATATTTATCTATTAGACACCTGCATGCCAAATATTTAGGTCCCATACCCTTCAGAGGCTTTAATATTGGCCATTACTCGAAACTACCCCTAAAAATCTCTATGAAATCCTTATAATGGGGAAAATTAATAACTTCTGTTAGGATTAACCTTAGAACTTGAAACTTGCAACACAACTTTATTTTATTAAGAAGAACCATTTTGCATAATTTGGACACGTGATTAATCCGATTTCCCGATTTTTTCGGATTTTACCCGAAAATCGGAAAAAACCGGATTTTCGGGCAATTTTTGGCATTTTTTTATGCGATCCACGTAAAAACCGGAAAATATGTTAAATAACTTTTATTTAGCTTTCAGAAACTTCAAACAGAATGCAAAAATTCGCTCTGGAACAAAAGTAATTAAATTTTAAGCAGATAGTGGCATTTTTAACAAATTTCAAGCTTCTGATGACGTCACAGAAAATGTGCTGACGCAAGCAAAAATTGATTGCTGCCATTTTGTTCCTTTTATGACGTACTATAAGCGTGCCAAGTTTGATTCAATTTGAACAACCCTATCAGGAGTTATTGAGGGGGGGCGGATTCCGCCCCCCCCCGGTCATAGTATGTTCGAAAAACCCCGGACCGAATAGGGTTAAGACATATTTTCTAGTCATACACATACTGCACAATGAGTTAATGATGCTCTGATTAGGAAAGTACCATCAAATATCTACAATTATCCACAAAATATGTTGGTTCTAACAATTTTAGACAAAAAAGTAAGAACCAAAAGTTTAGCGAAATCAGCAAAAGAACATTGGTATAGACATATATTCTTTTTAGCAGAAGAGCCTGGACTTTTTTATAAATAAAAGAATAAATGCAACCTCCATAATGTGTTTTTTGCAACCTTGTCCATAGCATTTATTTTGAAAACTATAGTGAAAATGGAAGGTTATGTAGATTTTTCACTTTTAGGTCATTCACACCCCTAAAGCTCCCTAACTAAAGCATAAAACATAATTTAGTGGCTCAGATTTTCTAGCTAAATACACCAAACTAGGTGCCATGTTTTTACGGATTCTAACTCGTCAGATTATAAACAGAATGTAATATCATTGGCTCATGAAATATTGTGCCCGGAACGAACTGTGGATTAGCTAATACAGACACTGGTAGCTAGTTTTTCCAAAAACAAACATTTTTCTGTTCATTTATAAGATATTTTCTGTCTGTGCATATGCATGCACATGTCCATTGGTGTGGATGCAAATCAAAATATTAAGCAAAATATTAAGTCGTGCTGCAACTCATCTAAATTCAGACAAGCGCTTCTTGTACAATCATCTATACCACATTCATTTTTGCAGTCAGAACACCTTTCAGAAATCAAAAAGAATTTGCAATTGGGAAATCTCATAATTTCTACACCAGGAAATAATTTCCCTTTCTGTAACTTGACCTTAACTGTATATACGACATTGCCAGATATCATTCTAGCATCATTGTCCAAATAAAATGTGTCACCGCCCATGGAATATTAATAATATATAGAAGGGACATATGTCCTCAAATCAAATCTTTTTTTTGCTTTGGTTTTGTTTATATATATATTTTCAAATTTTGATCTTATTATCTGTTGTGGCCAATATTGGAGTACATGTTTTAAGAATCGGAGAAGTCTTAAAACTTATATTCTTTTTAGCAGAACTTTGTTATAATGATATTTAGTATATTTTACAGACCATAGCTTATTTTACCGCCAAAAAGAATATTGAAGGAAAATTTTCTTTTTTAGAAAATAAAAATTACCAAATTTATCATAAAAATTATGTATTTAAAACAAGTTATTTGTTGAAATGTGCACCTGTAAAGTTTTGTATATATATTTAGTCATGCCCTGTTGGTCTAACGGCTATATTTAGTTAGCTATATCGTTTCCAAAAAATGAATTGCCATAGGGAGCGTTCACATATTACGTAATCAATTTTTTGCCTAATTTCTACTCCCACCTCCCCCATGTAATCAGTCGTAATCATTTGGTCGACCCTCTCCCAAAATTACGTCATCATCTACTTACCACCCCCCCCCCAATAATTCCTTTTCTCGGTTATGCCAGACCCTACAAAAGTTTTAGATATTTACAGTTTTATATTTTACTTTTATATTTTACATGCAAGATATAGAATATGGCGAATACAAACGCTTTAAGCCGCTTTTACACAATCAATATTTATATGACATATACTATATGATCATATAAATTTGATCGTGTAACATACGTTATATGATGAAAATTTTTATGATGATCGAATTTTTAAAGATAGAACACGTCCTACTTTTTATATGATATATGATCATATAAACCTATTGTCCTCTATTGAAATTGAGATGTTAACCAATCATAACGCGTTTTCAATTGTACCAAAGTTATGTAAACATGAAATAAACATACAGAAGAGCGAGGAAATATTCAAGAGAAAAACATTGCAGAAAGAAAATCTAAAAACACAGACAAATTTTTTCAACAAGCCCAAGAATTTCGTCAAAATTTCTGCCGCCATTTGCAAGTAATTCTTAGTCATTCTCCTCTTCTAAACGCAATTCCGAGATCCAAGTCTCATAAAGATGGAGTTGTGACCGCCTACTCCGCCACGGCTTAACCCAATACTTTCTTTTTTTACTTCTTGACTTTTTTTGAGACAACTGCAATTATTACAGCAGCAGCGCAAGTCCTCGTCCTCATGTTGATGAAGAAAAAGAAGTGAAAGTAAAATTCGATGCACAATATATGACGTGTAACACCATTGCATATGATGATACGAGCAGGTGGTTTATATGATGTCATATAAAATTTGATCGTGTAAAAGCGGCTTTAGATAGTTTATATTATTTTTCACACCCATCAAACCACTTGACCCCTCCCCCCTCCCCCATATTCAAGCGTAAGCAATTTCGATTACCCCCCCCCTCCCCCCTACTTGATTACGTAATATGTTAACGCTCCCATACCATATAGATCAAGAACCGTAAGGGTGGGGACACCGATGCCGGTGATGCCGTGTTTTTACGGATTCTAATTGGTCAGATTATAAACAAAATGTAATATCGTTGATTGATTGGACAAAATGGATCACGTAGATTTTTCCAAACACAAAAGTTCTTTGCTTTGATTGGACAAAATGGAGCACGTGGTTTAGGCGATCGAAATATACTTTCCTGGCGCCACTTTTTTTTCAAACCCTCTGGAAATTTACCGGAGCGTGTTGTGTTTGTTTGCTGGGACTTTATTGACATTGGATCATTCATTGGATATGTATTATTTGATAATTTTGTCCGTGTCTTTTGCTAGCAACCAAACAAACATTTAGGTGCAAACTGCAGCTAGTGCATCTTTTAGTATATTTAGAAGAAAAGAAAATTTTGAACATTGCAGCAAGGCACAATGAAATACTCAACCTGTTAAGTTTTAGGGTTAAATCATAGAGGTTTTGTTCCTCCAAAGTTACTGCCAAAAAGACAGTTAAACTTCGTTTTCGCAGGATACACAATATCAGTGAAAAAAAAGAAAAAAAAGAAAACACACACACACACAACAAAGATTGCACAATACCAACCTTGACACCAAACGGTTTCGCCCCAAAGCCTCAACCAAGGGGTGTCAGGATTCCAGGCGGGGCACCTCTAATCCGAGGTCCACTAAGTGGTCATCAGGAGGCCCTGGAATCCTCTTCTGTCATCAAATATTCTTTAATCCGTGCAATCTATTGGCATATAAAACAAGGGTTGACTGGGGTAATAAGTGGGGTCGTCACACCCAAAGACAAGACTTGTAGGAACCTGTAAAAAGGGAACTAAGCAAGTCAAACCCCCTTGCTAGGCGACGTTTTTATATATAAATTTTTATTTTTTTTAAATATTCTATTTTTATTTTATTTTCTATTATATTAAACTGCCTGGAAGAAAGAGACGTAGGACAGTTTGCTGTTAACTTCCTTCCGAACGTCACATTGTGTCACAGCTCTGTCATTGCAGTGAAGCCACTGGTCTGTCTTTTGGTCTTGAACAATGGCTGTATAGTGCCCATTATTAAGAGAACCAGAGTGGTTTATAAGCGCTCTGATCTTAAAGTGCTTACGGCTTCTTACCTCAGGGTCAATGGTAACAGGAAGGGATAAGAAGTCTGGGAAACAAGAAACTGGCGACACTTGTTTTGTGATATGACCATTTGACATGATGAAACGTTTTAACTGAACAATAAGGTGTGAACCACTGTTCACAATTTCCGTGTCTCGTGTTGCTGTTTGATGGGAATTACAAAGAGCGCAAAACCACATATCATTCCCTGTCAAAACCTCGGGTTGTAAGAAGAGGTTCAATGACTCTTGAATTGTGGGTCTTAGAGACATTTCATCAGTAGAGTGCGATTGGAAACATGTGTCACATGTGATTGTAGTTCTAATACAAAACTGGAACATGGTGGTAGTAAAAAGCGAGTCTGTAGCAAGTTCACTTAGCAAATAACCTAGAATCTCAGGCACATCATGCTGTGTAAAAATATCAAAATTACCTTTTACTTTACTTATAGCATTTTTTAGGGCTGCAAGGAAAGCGGTTGGATCAAGTGGGACTTTCGAAGATGACAATTGGTGGAAAACATTCGAGCAAGCTGAAGCAAGAGGTGACAATGAAGGATTTCCTGCCGAGAGGGCTACATGGAATTGCGGTAGGGAGTTTAAACATTGCAGAATAGAATTTGCATAGCAAGTGTTTCCCTTATTTTGTATTCCACTGTTTGTAAGCATTAACTCTTTTGTTGACCCTGAGGATGTCATTTTCCTGTCAGTTATGTGGACAGGTGATTTGCTTTTGGCAAATTTGAAAGGTGACTTGCTTTCAGGGAAACTGTCTGTTGTTGTAGTAAGCGTTTCCCAAGGTTTTGAATCTCTGGCCAACCAAATATGGAAGGAACATTTCATTGCAATAGAACCAAGTAATTTTAGAGTGCAACGAATTAACTTGGCTGGAAAACCTAGACGAGTGCCCAGTACCCACGAGCGCCAACCTCAACTGCGAAGAAGTGAACTGCCCAACCATTAATTTGTATTGTCCGCAATAACAGAGAGTATTTATCAGTTTTCGTGTCATGCCATTTATCCATATTTTCCTCACAAGGACATGTCAGGTGCATCTTTACTAAAAATTTACTTAATTTTTTGTCTGATTTTTAGACCCCTACTGTGTCCTGCATTTTGGCATAGATATAGTAAAAGGGTTTGTTTACCTGATCAACCATTTCGTGCAGACAAATTCATCATGATATCAGTCCAAGCATATCGTGCCACCATCGGTTCTTTTTATAATGTAGCCGCTAGTCACTCCAATAACATTAAGAATGATAGAAATTTTCACACACAATCAGGAATGTTTTTTGACAAACTTGATAATAACAACCACTTTATTCATTTTTTGAAACTGTTTATTTCGATAATTTTCATGTGTTGTCTGAGCTGTAACATCAATCTTGCATGTTTGAAGGTACTGTTATTGTTATCCGGGGATATTGAAAGCAATCCTGGACCCTTCAATAACAATGATATTGACTTCCAAATAACACTACAAGAATCTTATGCTGCCCATCTTCTAAATCAGTCAAATTCTGCAGACCATATAGTTGCTTATGCTAGAAGTATTGGTCTGCCGAATATAACATATCGAGAAAATACAATAGGGGATGGCAACTGCTTTTATAGAGCAATAGTACAGCAATTTAATCGCCTTGAGATCAGACAAATTGTACCCCCTGAACTACATTTTCAGGATCATCTCCAACTGCGAGAAGCTGTGGTCAAATGGGTTCGCAAAAATAGTGATATAGAAATTTTTAAAAATAACAGAGACTTTTTATTTACAAAAACGGAAGAGTGGGAACATGACTTACAAACTCAGCAAGGCCTACTGTTTATGTTGAAGAGATTTTCATACGTGCTACTGCAATAATGCTGAGCATCAACATTTTGATAACATCGGATACTAATACTGCATTACATCCATATACCCTTATTAGTTTTAGTCATGATGAAACACATGATATTTCTGGTGAACAACAAGTCGCACATCTATTGACTGATGGGACCACTACAGGTGCTTTCATGTTGCTTGGAAGGGTTAATGACAATCATTACCAATCGCTGATCTTTGATGACAATGTGAGCATTCCTCCTGTTACATCACTCAGTCCACCTAAGAAAGTTTCTTGTTTGTCATCAAAAAGTACAATCCAGCCTGAAAATATAACCAATCAGGCTGGTGAAAAGGAAGTGACTACTTTGAAGGAAGGTCAAGATCTCTCAGTAGAGAAAATACTGGAATCTCTTATGTCTTCTTATAAAACAACAAAAAAGAAAAATGATAGAGAATATGCTCTAAAGCAAAAGTGTCTTCAGTTGAATATTAAATATGAAGAACCTGAAGTCAATGAAACAATTATCGAAACAAAAAGAAGGCGCTCGGGAATATATTATAGATGCAGAAAAGCCGTTTGTGAAACAGCTGTGGGTAAACAGAAAAATTCAAATTTAAAAAACCGACCTGTTATACTGCCAATCACTACACACAATCAGAAAAATATTTTGTCAACAAATTTATCAACTACACAGGCGATACCACAAAATTTACCAACCACACAACAGTCCATACTAACAAATTTATCAACCCTACAGTCAATCTCAACAGTTGTCACAGACAACCAGTCCAGTGATCAAGACAACATTTTTGGAAGTGAAACTGCCACTATTCATCAAAATCCCGATGTAGTGGCTGCTGTAATACAGTTTGAGAAAGGTGAGAAATTACATAGTTTATCAACCTGTAAAACTTGTCTTGAAACTCGACCAGTATTTCATGCAACACCTATAATAAGACCTACTGCAAAAAATGAAACAAAACCAATTACCGTTAAGCCTTGGAAAATATTCAGCGATGGTAGGTGTGATAGGTGTCACAGGGAGAGTCGTTTTAAAAAGAATGTGAAGACACCTGCTAGATTTTCAGGTATACTGTCAGCTGATAATGACGACTTGGGTCCGTTACAAGATAACATCCGTCATAATGATATGCATTTTTCACCAGTACCACCATATCTCCAAAATTTGACCATACTGGAAGTAGCGTTGATTCGTCGTATCACTGTTATCATGAATATACACCTCCTAAGATATGGCATGCTTGCATCAAAAGGACATTTTATCAGTTTCCCTCAAAGAATGCAAATTGCTAAAGAATTGCCATCGTTACCATCGGATGTTGGAATAGTGGTTATTAGAAAGAATGGAAGTCAAAATTCGGTTCAACAGTATACCGTGCAAAGGGTTAAAGTTGAAAATGCATTACGAGGGCTGTGTTTTGGATACCCAGAAGGGGGTGTTGAATGTCAAGATACTAAAAATAAACATCAATACAATGGCTCTGATCACATTGACAAACCTCTAAAAGGACGCTACTTCCAGTTCCTACCAAATGAATACTATAAGGATGTCTCAATAAAATATGACCGCATTCAAAATTTACCAGAGATACGTTCTGAACTACCTGATTTGTCAGTTGTGGAATTGCCAAATATCATACCAGAAGGAGATAAGGGTGCTGCTGAAAATCAATTTCAACAAAACCTACCTGAAGATGAAGAGAGTATAACCCGTTCTGGTTTAGTGTGCCCTGTTGAACCTAACGATGCTGACAAAGAGTTACGAACACTACTCGAAAAGCTCTTGGGTTCTGAAGATGCGGTTAATCAAGCTCTTCAACATGGCACTGTTGCAAATGCAAATTTGGAATATACAAGAGAACAGCCTATTCGGGAATTAAAAACTCCGGGTTTTTTTACTATGGCATACCCAACTGTTTTTATTAATGGAAATTGTGACTTAACTGTTCCAAGGTTGAATAAAATGAACTTTGAAGAATACATCGAACATATATATTATTGTTCTGATAATCGTACTTGAAATTTTTCTTATTGAACATGCGTTTGCGAATGCAAGCATTGCAGCAGGGTAGCTTTCTTGTTTCGCAACAATTTACAAAATGATGATGATTCAGTTCCACGAAAAATTATTAGCATTGGTAAAAACCTGGTGAATACCGATCCATACTGGAGAGACCAAAAAAAAAATAATTGGATGCCATGTTGTTTTTTAGACGAAATGAATTTGGCGATTTACCAGCATATTTTGATACCAACAGTTGCGCAGAATTTCATTGGAAACCGTTGCATGAACTACTTATTAAGTATCATGCGTTAATAAACAATTTAAATGAAGATGCTGTACGGCAGCAAATGGAGAGCGACAATAAATTTAAACGGGAAATGATTTTACAAAATCTTCATATTGTCACGCAGTATTTCGATGCAAGGACTATAAATTACTTTGCCACAGTCAGCAAGAAAGTACTTCAATATGATGACTATTGGTTGCGATATGAATTTGCTAAAAGTCGAAGTGAGATACATGGACACTCGATAATATCGTCATCTAAACATGCCTAAAAGGTAAAAACTATCATGGATGTCTTCTCTGATAATTTTCCAGACTCTCAAGCATCCAAAACTGCAGCGCAGGAACTTCAAAGTTCACCTCACTGCATCCTGCCGGGGGAAATGAAATTATAGATACTTCTGGTATTAAAACTTGGGTTCCGAACAAAGATAAATGGGCAAGACTGGAAACGAGTCAAGCTCCACCAGACCATAACCCATTAGCGCAAGATCTTTCGGATGTCGCTAGTCATGAGGGTGGTATAAAGGAGCAACATACCCATCTTGTGAACAGAATTGGCCTCCATAATTGTAATTCTAATTGTTTGCGTTATAGCCGTAAGAATAAAAAAGATACTGCTCCACAGAAGTACTGTCGCTTTCATTTTGGCGATCTTGATCCACAAACCAAAAAAACAAGTGGTAAAGAGATTCATCCTTTTAATGCTGTCATAACAGAAGGGGAACATCCTAGATATGAGGGACCACGCGATTATCCTCGCTTGATGATGTATGTAAAAACACGCCTACTGAGTTGGCTAGCAAATTGTGACAGTCAACCCATCATCGATCAGGACCTTCTCGCACTACAAAAATACATTGCTAGTTATGCTTGCAAAGGGGCTGCTTCCACCGAAGACTTGGTACATGTTTATCAGCATCTCATTAAAAACACTGCTGATGGAAGCACTGTTAAAAATTTGGCTCAACGACTACTTCAAAAAATTGCTGGTCTAGTAGATGTACCAGGTGCTGCGGCAGATTTCATTAATAGTGGTGGCCGTTTGACTAGATGTACCAGGAATTTTCGATACATTGGTATCAGTGGCTTCCGAGCCTTGGATACGTCTGGTGAAGATGGAAGCGTTACAAACAGTAGCACATTGGGTAAATACTTGAGCGATAAGCGTAGAGAAACTGAGCCAGAAATATCCTTATGGAACTGGAGCAAGAAATGTAATTGTACCTGCAAAGTAGATCACGTGCCAGTTTTTACAGGAATATCTACAAAACCTGTTTGACCTGTTACTGAGGACTATGCAAAAGCTATGCTCATTATATTTTCTGTTGGAACGTGGCATAATACCGAAGAATTGAAGGGACAACATGAGTCGTTTGCTGCTGCTTTGGCTTCCCTTGTTTAAACTGAAGAATGTCCATCAATATTAATTGATTCATTGAAAGAGGCTAAACAATCTTTCGATAAAAAGAGCAAGAGAACACGAAGTCACACTAATGTAATCAATATTCAAACCGATACTCAGTCTTCAGATCAATCATCACAATACACAGATGCAAGTTCTCAATGTTCCCAAAATTCCGCCATTGCAGAAATAAACATAGGCAGATCAATAATGAGAGATATTGCTAAGCACCATGTTGCTGATATCAGTGAGCCGAATGTACAACAGGTTCTTCCCAATGGAGGGCCTATGTTTGATTGAAATAATTATGCAATTCAAAGTTTTGGTAGTCAATGGCCCATTAATGCTGACACATGGTTACAATCTATATCTGAAGAAGCAGAAAGAAATGAATTGCAGCATGCTGAAGATTGTACCTTACCCCAAATAAACATCTTAAATGCTAATGAATTACAAAGAACAGTCATTGGTATAAATCTTCAGCATTTATTACAAGTCGCAAAAGGAACTTTGCCAACAGGTACCCAGCCATAACGTTTATTAATACAAGGAACAGCTGGTGTTGGGAAAACATTCATCATTACTGCGCTCATTAGAATCGTTCGCCGTATTTTTAAGCGAAATTGTGCTGTTAAACTGGTGCAGTATCAGTCCTCATACCTAATGGTCAGACTATACATTCAATGACTCCACCACCACACAAACTGAAAAAAGATAAGAATTTAAGTTCTGTCCAGCTTTCTGACTATTCATTGGGTGATGTATCTCTAAGAAAGCTGAGAAAGTATACAGGCATGCATCAAAACAATGAACTGAAATTATTTCAACTTAATATTGATGAACGTAGCATGCAGCCAAAGCTTCTTGTGGCCTGGTGCAGCAAAAGATTATGTGAGGCAACAGGAGACTTTGATAATTATTATGGAGGTGTACCCAGTGTCAATTTCTTTGGGGACCTTGGTCAACTTGGACCAATTGGTGTTTCGATCTACATCAGCCACCAAAACACGATGATTCCACAATCAACTTTGCTGGTTATGCAATCTATCGCTCGTTTCAACATGTTATCGTTCTTACAGAGACCATGCGCCAAGGCCCAGATCAGTTGGATCTTTTACAACGACTTCTTAGAATACGTAATTGTTCGATCACTCAACAAGATTGGCAGGATATAAATAGTCGTTACGAAAATGCTTTGCCCCATACCGAAAAATGTAACTTTCTTCATGGTTGCGTCCTTACATTAATGGAAACATGGAATGAAGTTAATGAAGAAAAACATAATAAATTAGCTAACCTTGGTGTGCCAGTTGCTGTTATTCCATCAAGAGGACATGGTAAACATCACTCTTTAACTGATAAGCAACTGGGTCAAATACCACTAAGATCTTTAATGGCAGTTGGTGCAACTGTAATCCTTACAAAGAACCAAAAGGGTCTTACAGGCCTTGGCCTAAATAATGGTGCCATGGGAAAAGTAATTGCAATCCTTTATTCACCAAATATGTCACCACCTGAATTTCCAATAGCTGTTGTAGTCGATTTCCCAAATTATAAAGGCCCGTCATGGATTCAAGAACATCCAAAATGGATACCAATTACTGCTGTTGAAGGTCGATGTGAGTCTGATTGTTGCAGCAGAAATGGCCTGCCGTTAATGCCAGTATAGAGATTAAGAGTAACAAAGCACGTAGTGCGATGACAAAACTTGTCTTTAGACGATGTCGGTGATTTGACAATAATATTTCAAAATGACCTGAATAGTCATTCCCCTTATTTCAAGGTGTATCCGATACACATGTTACGAATTTTTCCTCTGCAATAACTATTGCCAAAAGTCAGGGTATGTCAATTGGAGATGGTAAAACTGCCACCCATATGCGTATCAAGTTACAACAATCCATTCAGATGGAAAAAAACAACCTTGGTACAGCTTACACTGCATTCTCAAGATGCGAAAAAGAAAGGAATTGGGCACTTGTCGAACCAATTACACAAGAACGACTCTTGTATATTAATACACATCCCCGTATGAAAGTTAGACAAGAGGAAGAGAAACGACTAAAAGCATTATCTAATGAAACTGTCAAAAAATTCAATATCACTATGGAAAAGTATATTAACTTGTTGAAAGAACTTGACGAGTTTTGTGATGATGGTATTGAAGATGCAGTTTGTCCTTCACCATCTGTAAATTGCACATGTATAATATGCCTATCTCATTCCTAATGATAATTACAATCTAAATTCAACTATTTTGCAGACAATCACAATCTTGGCCATTAAAAACCATTCTAATCTGAACAAGGTGCAAATGCAACCTGAAAAAGGTGCATTAACATTACAGCATTATGCTGATTATTAATGGTGTTGTTGTAGGTGGAGGTGGAGGGTCATAACACAGCCTAACAAAGGTCAGTGATTGTTACATTAACCATGGATACATTTTTATATCCAGTTGCATATCTATTTCATCCGTACTCCATTGATTATCATACCACAATTACCATACCGTTTTGACTTATCGCAATTATAACATATCGTCTGTACCTTACCGATCATCATACCACAATTACCATACCGTTTCAACTTATCGCAATTAACATATCGTCTGTACCCTACCGATCATCATACCACAATTACCATACCGTTTCGTCGTCTGTACCCTACCGATTATCATACCACAATTACCATACCGTTTCGACTAATCGGAATCAACATATGGAGTATGCGAAGGAGGCGCATGCCCGAATGCAACCTGAACAAGGTGCATTAACATTACAGCATTGTGCTGATTATTAATGGCGTTGTAAGCCAATTGCAGCCTGAACAAGGTGCATTAACATTACAGCTTTGTGCTGATTATTAATGGCGTTGTAGGCCAATTGCAGCCTGAACAAGGTGCATTAACATTACAGCTTTGTGCTGATTATTAATGGAGTTGTAAGCCAATTGCAACCTGAACAAGGTGCACATGCAACCTGAACAAGGTGCATTATTGCATTGAGCTGATTGCACACATTTTTTTTATAAGTCTAATTTTTGTTAAACATATATATAATAAACGGGAAAAAGAAATTAAGTCATATTTTTGGTAAAAAAGAAATTTCTTAAAAATAAACTGAAGTGTGCAAAAAAAATTATTCTTGCTTGTGCTTATATTTGTACAGAACTAAAATTGCTTTAAACATTTCAAATCCAGTTCAGTTGCTTAAAAAATGAGTTGCTTATAGAAAAAAATTGTGTATTAACATACAGATCCAATTTCAAAACCTGAACAAGGTGCATTACCATTACAATATTATGCTGCTTATTAACTTTATCGGACCAAATGCAACCTAAACAAGGTGCTTTAACATTACAGCATTATGTTTGTTACGATTGCAAAGAAATTCAACATTCAGTCTCATTCGTACCCTACCGATCATCACAGCTCAATCACCCTATCATTACAACTTACGACAATCAACCTCTGTAACTTATGCAACCTCAAGTAAACGATCACATCACCAAAATGGGGTAACTCTTTTTTACTTAAAATGTTAATTACAACATAAATCTGTCCTTTATTTTAGGTATGACCTGCTGAGTCCCATTGGCTACCTTCTCGTGGTGCAGGTTGTCAAGAAGAGCTTGTAGACATATGATTTTTTTACTTAGGATATTAAAATTTAATAAATACATGTTGTTTTGAAGTAGAAATGTGTCTACACGCTCTTTAACCAACAGCCAGGGCAATAAAACTCTTCTTTGCATGAAATGTTTGCAAACATTCTTTTTTCTTTTAGTGTTTTTAACTCCCATTAAAAGGTGTTATATTAGAAATTTACCTAATCGCTTAATATTAGTTTTTAAATTTCTATTTAGTGAAATATTAATTATGGAAGAAATTGTCAATGTAAGTATTTTCATAGTTATTTGTGTCTTATGTTTTTGTATTATATCTTTACAGCAATTGCTAAAATTTTTGCCACATAAAGGCGGTCTTAAATAGACTAGCTGTTGCTATGTGGTTGGTCTCCTGACTGCCATACATTGTATTCATTTATAGGAACTTATTGTCATCTCATTGTACGTAATAGATAAAATTGTAATTGAAACAGCAAATAAATGCTACCACTACTACTGTAAGCATCCAAATGAGATAATATAATACTTGTCAGATTAGCATATACAAGAATTAACATATGAAAGTAGAGTATTAAATTAATTTAAGAGGAATCTTTTGTATAGGAGTTACAACAGAGAATTGTGGTTTTAGAGGAGAATGTAAAGAGATTAGAGGAGAAGGTGAAAGTAAGTTATACACTAGAAATAATAGCTTTAAAGTGTAGAGAATGTGGTAAACAGTAACAATAACTTAGTGAATGATTAGAAAAGTCTATCAACTTGCATTTTTTGGAAGTTTAGAATGTAGCATTTCCACAAGTGTCTCATGTTTTTAGGAATTATCAACGGAAAAGAAGAATCTTTCGTGGGACGCCTTCCGGGACTTTTGTTCCAACAACAAATCTTTGGGAGCTTTTATAAGCTCCCATAATTATAAGTCCTGGAAGGCGTCAGGTGGGTTACGTACCTTCACCGAGGAAGACGATGAGAGGGAGCGGATGAGGCAGAAGAGAGGGAGCTGGAGCAGTGGGAGAAGAGGGGGAAGCATTTTTAAAAAAAATATTCCTAAAACTTGCTGTTCTTAATTCATTCCTCTCAACCCGTCCCCAGACTCTTCTTTCATTTAAATAGGTAATCCCTGTGAAGCATGACGTAAGTTTTTCCTCAGTCATTCATGCAAATCATTATCCTCAGCATGATTTACATCTGTCAAATTTTGCAAATGTTCAAATTTTATTACTGTGCTAATGACCAATATTTTTGAAAAGCTTAGTTGACTAGACTCAAATGTAAACTTCTGAGTATATGTAATTAAAACATTAAAAGTAAGTATGCTTTTCAGGAATTAATGTTTGTGTAAACTATCTTTGCGCTTATCCATTGTTAATTGCAAAAGAAGTCCTATTTTCTATGAAAGGCGTCGCTAAGAAAGAAATGTTCTGTATATATATATATATATTTAAAATTACTTTTTAGTGAAATATAACTGAAAACTAAAAATATGGCTGAACAAGCAGAAATTGTCAATGTAAGTATTTTTGTTTGCCTTTTACTTTTTCATTTCTAACGATGGTAAAACTTTTTTATGTGCTATAAATAGTGAAATGAGGTAAAATAAAGTAGTTTGATCAACATGCAAGGGTTAGCATAGCAAGGTACAAAGTATAACGTTGATTTAAAAGAATTTATTTTGTAGGAATTACAGCAGAGAATTACTAGTTTGGAGGCGAAGGTTGGTGAGTTGGAGGAGAAGGTGAAAGTAAGTTAGTTATACACCATAAATAGCTTTAAAATGTAAAATGTGCTAGAATAGTAACAATAGCTTATGATTAGAAAAGTATACCAAGTTTATAATCAAGTTCACATTATATGGTAGTTTAAAAGGTAGAATTTCCATAAAAATTGTTTTATTCATTAGGAGTTAGCAAGCGAGAAGAAAGATTTTACTTGGGACGCCTTTCGGGACTTCTGTGCGCAAAATCAGTCTCTTGGAGCTTATATAAGCTCGTATAAGCTTATATAAGCTCCAATAACTACAGGTCCTGGAAGGCGTCGGGTGGTCTAATGAGCTACACCCGGGAAGATGATGAGGCAGAGAGGGCGAAGATGAAGAGGGGGTATGGTAGGGGGGGGGGGGGGGGGAAGGTTTTAGGTCTTTTGTTTTTTTATATTTTCTTATTTTGTTCCAATTTAATTTAGTTGAGTTTATGTGAGAAAAAGGTGGTGTTTTAGTTACTGATGCAGCTCTATAATTCTATTCGTTAACTATTGCGTCAATCTATCGGTAGATTTAAATATAATTATGAAAGAATTTATATCCTGGATTGTTCTTATTTTACGTTATACTTTACTATGTATATTACTTTACGTTTGCGAATATAGGTCTGTTTTTTAGTTAAATGTAATTTTTTATTAATGATATATACCGTATTAGTCGCAAAAGTGTCTCCCCTTGAATTATCGGCTTCTTTTGCCATGATATATTTAAAAATCGCATGCCTTGAATGATCGCCCCTCTATTTTCTCAAAAGACGAGAGACACGTATTCAAGGAGGCGCTCATTTGGAATGAAATTTGAAAATTGTTAACATAATAGTTTAGCAATCTTTTTTGTAAATGAGTCATAAAACACTTCTTTAGTTAGATTTATTGCTTTTATTGTTTAGTTGAGGAAAAAAGTTAAAGCTATATTGTGGTGTTCTTAATTTTATTTAATAAGCGCCTATCGTAGAATATAAAATTCCTCTGAATCAGCACCCCCTTAGAACTTAATGAGAGCCGCAGTTGCTCAAGCAAATACGGTACGTTTGAATTTTATAAATTTTGTTAAAGTTTTTAAAAGAATGTTAGTCCATAAAATGTTGATATTTCTTTTTGAGAAGTCCTTCTTTGTGGATGTCATTCATATATATCAAAATCATAGTTCAAACGGCGGAAAGCCTTGTGAATGAAGATTTTTTATGGTTAAAAAAGAAAACTGAAGAAACTCCAATGATTTGAGCCTGAATCTGTTCTTATATTTGGGAAAAAATTGACGGCTCGTCTCTTAAATTGTTCTTATAAAAAAGCGTATATTTTTTCTCCAGATATATATGCCTTTTTTACTCACTAAAAACACTCAATAATTTTATGCCCCGCTGGTCTAATGGCTATGACACTCATGCAAATGAGAGATCCGGGTTCGAATCCTGGACGGGGCTAGGAAAAACAATTATGCATCTAACAACGGCCAGGTGAGGTAATCCGTGGTTACACATGGAGGGAAAAACCCCTGACTAAATTGAGGTTAGGTGACTTTCCTCTGACTAACATTTACCCGGGGTTTTTCTCCCCCAGAAGGTATATATTCTGGGAGCCATGTGTTACTTTGCACCAAGTTGGCTTTAAATCTCAAAAATATAAAAAAAATTCCTATTTTTAGCCTTTTTACCGTCTATTTTTGATTATATTTGACTATGTTTTGTATTTTTACTCACAACTGCCTTTTATTTTTATTTTTCTAACACTTTGAATAAAACTAACACTTTTTGGTGAAAAGTTTTGTGTTGATGAACCAAAATAGGCGTTTTTTACTAAGAAATGTTGCTTTTCTCGTTGACTTCTCTGATCATTTCTGTATCTTGACTTAATGTTGTTAGAGTTATTACAAACCAATATTGTCAAATTTATTCAAACCAAGTTGACTTTTAATCTTAAATTTAACAAAAAAATTTTAACTTTTTGTATTGGCACATAATTCTGCTAAGATTGTATATTGACCTTATATAAATATTTGCTTAATATTTTTCTATGCTCTCGGAGATTGATAATGAGGTGACAAAACAGCAAGCTGTAATGATAATACTTGTCTAAAGACAGGTGGTTATGGCTATGTAGAGGTTATACCCTCTAAAGATTCCGAAATAATCCAAAATCTTCCTCGTTGCAAGGATTTGGCAAATTATACGATGACCACTTTGACTAACATTAAAGTAACACAGTACACAGGAACAAAGAAGAACAACAAAAAACATTAAACAAAACAATGATAAAAACAGCTACAGTTTAGAGACAATAAAAACAAGCGATTCAGTGCATAAAATAAATAAAACTTATTAAAGTGAATATCCTTTAACGGATAAATTTCAAAGGAATTCATTACGAATTCGTAGATAAGAAAAAGCAGGCAACGATCTGTGCGCCAGAACTTGTGACTCTGGCAGTGGCTTTACACGTGTTAATGGGCCCAACACTCAGCCCTACACAGATCATTGCTGCAATGGACCAGCCTAACAACAGGACCAGCTTGCCGTAATTGAGGTTTTATGCTACTAAGGTTGAAAAATTAGCACAAATAGAAAAAACAAAAATTATAACCCCATTTGGCTCTTTTAAAGGGAACTCGGGTCAGCAGGATCGTCAATCCTGAAGGCCAAGTGAGCGAACTTGGTCTCCCTACTGGACTGGGGTAACAAGTGGGATGGTCAACCCCAAAGACAAGACAAAACGTCAAGCCCCCTTGCTATGCTTCTTACATGGTCTCAAGAAAGAGAAAGGAGTGAGCAAACTCCACTTTAACGGTGGGTTGACCAATCAATGGTCAACCGGGGTAAATTGCAACCGCTAGGAAAATTTCCTCCCCCGATTTACTTTGTTGCAGAAAGAAAGCTAACTTCTACTAAAGAACAGTATGTAAGCTGAGCGATTGTTAAGTTGCGATGAATCCACCGCAGTAATGGCACGATCGTCACACTTAAGCCAGGTGTTATGCTTGTCCTTGATAAAAGCCCAGTAATGGCCTGCCCTAAGAGTGCCGGAGTGGTTGATGGTGGCAACTAAATTGAATGTGTTATTAAAACACACATCCTCAGAGGGATGGGATGGTACTTTCAAGACGTGATGTTTCTTTGGAAGGCACGAAACCAACCTGTTGTCTTTAAACGATGACCCATTAAGAGATGTATACCTTAACAATTGGACAACTAAAACACTTCCACAACTTGATATTTTTGTCTCGACTGTTGCTTCCTGATGTGACGAACACTGGGGACAATACCACTTGTTGTCGCCTAAAAGTTGCTGAGGTTGGAAAAAATAATTAAAGGAGTCCGATATTGACATAAGCGTTGGTAAGGTTAAAATGGGCTCCTTTTGGGTTCTTGAACATGAAAAAAAGCAAAAATTACAGGACGTTGTTGTGGTCAATGTTACCGAGAGAATGTCGTCCACCAAAGATAAAGATCCGATCAACTCATCAATAACAACTTGTAAAATTTCAGGGACATCTTGTTGGCTGTTGTAATAAAACTCTGTCTTACCTAGAGCATGCATTTTATTTTGCAAGGACCGCGAAAAATTTGATGGGTCAATTGCCGAACGCGAGCAACTTAAAAGGGACATATTCATGACTATAGATTTCTCTAGTGGTGACAACAAACAAGTCTCTGATGGCAACTGAGCCCAGAGCTTTGGAAGGACAGTTAATGCTTGAAGAATGGAGTTCGCATAGCAAGAATTGCCTTTGTTTATCAACCCAGGGTGAATGTTGGAAACAGCCTTTTTGGTTGATGTTTGATTAGGATGCGTGGGTGGAGGTTGGGCATTCTGATGCGGTTTTAAAGTTGAAGAATTTGCAATAGGGAAGTGATTGTTTTGTGATAGAGGTGAAGAGGAACTACTGTCTAAAGGCTCCTGGGACCATTGTGTCGACTCTCTGGCAATCCAGATACAAAAAGAACCTTTCATGCTCATGTCACCAAGTTTGCGTGCAGTTGAAAATGCAGCACGGCTGCTGAAACCAAGAGATTTGAAACAGCAAGTTACAGACTTTGAAGAGTAACCTCTAGCACCTACCTCAATGGCAAATATATGTGGCAACCACCCGTTACCGCGTATTACCTCAACTAGTGGAGCATATTTATAAAGAAAATTTTGAACATTGCAGCAAGGCACAATGAAATACTCAACCTGTTAAGTTTTAGGGTTAAATCATAGAGGTTTTGTTCCTCCAAAGTTACTGCCAAAAAGACAGTTAAACTTCCTTTTCGCAGGATACACAATATCAGTGAAAAAAAAAAAAAAAAACACACACACACACAAAGATTGCACAATACCAACCTTGACACCAAACGGTTTCGCCCCAAAGCCTCAACCAAGGGGTGTCAGGATTCCAGGCGGGGCACCTCTAATCCGAGGTCCACTAAGTGGTCATCAGGAGGCCCTGGAATCCTCTTCTGTCATCAAATGTTCTTTAATCCGTGCAATCTATTGACATTTAAAACAAGGGTTGACTGGGGTAATAAGTGGGGTCGTCACACCCAAAGACAAGATTTGGAGTGCCAAGATTCCATATTTTCCTCACAAGGACAAGTAAGCTCAATTAGGATGACGTGCTTAGAACAGTTAGAATATATCACAATATCCGGTCTTAAAGAGGTGATGGCTATATGGCCTGGAAAAACGAACCCGTTGCCTAGGTCTACTAAAAAGACCCAGTCGTCGGCAAGGTGCAGGAGACCTGTTGGTTTTGATCTTTTGCTCGAGGTGTAGGTACCTGCCTTGACAAAGGGTACTTTGCGGACACACTGTTTAGTGGATGGTATTACTTCGGAATAGAACTTTTTGAGATGGAAAAGAAGCTCGCGAAGGACAGAATCATGTCTGAAAGTAAACCTGCCTTGCGACAGGGCAACCTTACAGGCTCTAAGACATGTGCTGTTGTGCACACCTCCTTTCTGCATAAAAAGCAAGAGGATTCTGACATAATTTTCCAGCGCTTTAAGTTACTAGGAGAAGGAAGGACATCGTACGTAGAGGAAAGACAGAAAGACAACAAGTTTGGAGGCATGGCTAGAATGGATTTCCATGACAGGTCGTTTTTGACATAATTCTCCATCTAGTCCAATGTCCCTGCACCTGTAACTGCATAGCTCTACTTATCTCAACTTCTTTATTGATGTTTTTTGCTGTTTCAGAAATCAACTTTCGATAAGCATAGCACTGCTTTGTACTTGGGACTTTTAAAGCTTTGTTCGTACCTAGTCCGGCTCTGCCATATTGCGGAGTGCCCATGACAGATTTAACTGCAACCTCGGCCTCAGCGGTTTTAACTGCATCCTCAACCTTCCACAAACCTGTTTTCAAAGGAGGGGCACTGCCAGACACTAATGGATCTTTCGAATCTCTTAATAATAAGTGACCGCTGATCTTAGAACACTTAAGCAAGGTGGTGAGACTCTTAATAGGCAAAGGGCAGGGCGAACAGGAGCTATAGAGGCAAATATTTGAGGTTGAACTATGGAGGGAAAGCCACTTTCTGATAAAAGTAGATGTTTTTTGCTCAAGCCTTGTGACACGGGATATTGGAACTTCGTAAATAAGTATTGGCCATTGGACACGAGGAATAAGGATGTTTTGTAAAACCCAAAGCTTCTGGCTGCCTTTTAAACATGAACCATTAAGGATGTTAAGGCCGCATGTTAATTTATTATCTAGTTCATCGATTGATCTAGCATCAGAAATGGAACCGTCAATGATGCGTCCCAGAAAACGGACAGGTGATGAATGAATGGATGGAATAAAGGATGAAAAATCGGTTGGTTCGGATGTCTTAAATACGGAAAAAGGTGTCGAGTTCAAAGACCTTCCCTTTAAAATTAATATACTTCTTGATTTTCCACTACAGAAACTCATGCCAGCCCATTTTATAGCAGTAGTGCATCTTGAAAGAAGATTTTGAGCGCCAGAAACTGAAGATGACATTAGGTTAATATCGTCCATAAAAGCTCTAACCAAAGGAAGTGAAACACTTTTGGAAGTGACGAAATGTGGCGCAGGAGCAAGGGTAGTGTACTCAAGGATGATGTTGATACCGGCCAGAAATAGGATAATAGAAAGTGTACAACCAGCAAAAATGCCACGCATTAACTTAGATATATTGAGAATACGTAATAATGGAGTTCTAAAGGGGAGATTTTCTATTAAGGTCCCTGCCTGCCTTGTCAGCACTCACCGTGCCGTTCCCATGCCTTTTCTGGTACCTGCCATGCCATGCCTTGCCTTGCCTACCCCTGCCTTTCTGATTCCTCTTCCTGTTTCCTTGCCTGCCTATAGATAGATAGATGTGTATATTTTACATGGCTAGCCTCACAAATATCGAGGGATATACCCTGTCTATTATTTCCAGGAGGGGCGATGGCTTAGATGGAGACTCCTAGAGTATTTAATGCTCGTTTTGAGCTACGCAGACTCAATTAGTAGGGCCCACGCTCTACTAGACAACTCCCGGCAACATCCAACGGCCCACACAGTGTGCCATCTCCCCAAATTCCCTCACATGGCTTGGGTTAACCCGGGGCTATGGTAACATTCACCCGCCCATGTTGAATCGCTGTCAAGAGGAATCGAACCCTGGTCTGCCGCACAGAGTACGAAAGCTATAACCACTAATCTACGGCACCATGCCGTTGCCTTGCCGTTGCCTACCCTTCCTCTGCCTTTTCTGGTGACTGCCTACTATGCCCTTGATGTGCCTCCCATGCCTTGCCTACCCCTGCCTTGCTGATTCCTCTTCCTGTTTCCTTGCCTGCCTTTGCCGTGCCCTTTCCTTGCCGTGCTTAATGCCTATACCTAGGCAACCTCTCCGCAATACTTTCTATATTGATTGCAATTTGATTACCAAAAACATTATCTAAGTTAAAAATGCAATAAATAAAATGTCTTGTTGTCAAACATGTAGCATTTATTAATCTGATAATTTTTGCTACATTATAAAATCTGTCCGAAATTTTATCTTCCGAAATTTTTGGGTGTTAATGTAGTAAAGTTTGATAAATTAAGGTGTGAATCAAGTGGCTAATATTTTGCTACACGATTTGTTAAATCAATATAAATATGGATGAAGTTTAGCAAGCCAAAACACCATTTTTTATATCAAATGCATTCTATGGTTGCTTAAGTGGTCCAAAATTCAGACATTTATGTTGTTGCATTCAGACTTTCGAAATACATATTTAGACTTTCGAAATCATATTCAGACTTTCGAAATTTATATTCAGAGTTAAAATATGCATTCAGACTTTTAAATTTTGAATTTAAAATTTGCTCCATCCAAACTTCAAGGCGAAATTCAACACATCTACCACGTGTATGTCAAGCCAAATTCGCAAGTATTCAATGTACCAAGTATATGAATCGAAAAACTAGGTTTAACGGTAAAAAAAACTCAGGTTTTTCGTTCCTGTGATCAAGATAATAGGTTTTTCGATTGGATAAACCTGGTATCTCAAAGTAAATTTCGGAAAAACTTAGTATTTTCGGTCGAGATTCAAGGTTTCTAAAAAATACGCCAGTGGATGGGGGCAACCTACGACACCCTCCCCTCTCCAACAAATCTTTTGAGATGGGGAATTGAGAAAGACAAAAGTTGCATTCTGTGCAAGAAACCATCCTCAAATGTCTCTCACATATTGGGTCCCTGTAGGTAAGTAAGTAAGTAAGTGTTATATTTCTCCCATACAACAAGCTTTGTTTGCAACCTCTAACTATAGTAGAACCAGCTGTCATTAGACAAGAAATATCATTACAGCTAGCTGTTTTGTCACCTCATCATCAATTGCTGTTCACCGTAACGGTTTCATGGCTGCTAGGAAAGACTAGCTGACCCCTGGGAAAGACCAGTGACGCTGGGAAAGACCAGATGCACTCCTTAAATACCTTGACCGTTAATGGACTATTCTTTCGGATTTGATTTTAAGTAGTTTACCGCGATTTAGGAGTTTGCTCACTCCCTTCTCTCTTTTGAGATCCTGTAAGAAGCATAGCAAGGGGGCTAGACTTTTTGTCTTGTCTTTGGGTTTAACGGTCCCACTTGTTACCCCAGTTCAGTAGGGAGGCAGAGTTTGCTCACTTTGCCTTCAGGATTGACGATCCTGCTGCCCTGAGTCATTTTAGAAGCTTTGCAAGGGGGTTTGATATTCTTATCTTGTCTTCGTGGTTTGACGCCCACGCACACCACCCCAGTCATGACAGGCTGGCACTGTCATTAGGTTGACCCACCACTGCAATGATCTGTGTAAAGCTGAGTGTTGGGCGCCCTTAACACGTGTAAAGCTACAGCCAGGTTCACAAGTCCTGGCGCACAGATCGTTGCCTGCTTTAGTTTACATTTGTTCCGTTAGGAATTATTCTAAGATTTATCCGTTTAAGGATAGTTTCGTCATAATAAGTTTTATTTATTTAACGTGTGCCAATTAATTCAGTTTGAATTGCCAAATTGTTTGTTTGTTGTCTTTTTATGTTTTTTTATTAGTGTTTTGTGCTTTACCACTGTTTTACGCGTCCTGTTTAATGGTCAATGTATTTTTTCTGAGAGAATCCTTGTTAAAAGGGAGGGTTTTGATATTATGCAGTATCTTCGGAGGGTTACAACCTCTATAATAATTAACCAGCCGTCATTAGACAAGCTATATCACAACAGTCAGCTGTTTTGTCACTTCATCATCAAATTTCTTTTACTCGGACCTCAATCTACGGTACGCGCCAATAGATGAATGGCTAATAGGTTAATTAGTCCCTAGCGAATCCTCGCAGTAGTGGCGACACTGTGAAAATTATAGCTTAGCCCTGTGTGACAGACAACTCAGGGTGGTCTTTTGTCCTGTGCATTTTACTCACTGTAGCTATAGATAAATCCTTAACAAACTCTAACAATCGCTGCGGTGAATCTGAAATTGATTTTGAGATCACAAATTCAGCATTTCCAAATAGTCCAATAAAACATCCTCCTATTACCAAGTGCAAAGTTGTTCTTCAGGATATCTTCCCTAAATGTGGTGCTGAAAAGCTTAAGAAGGTGAATGATTCTCCGGATAAACCCTACACGAGACATTCCCATCACACTGAGGAGAAGTATCTTAATAACTTGCAGATTAAAACACCAATATCTTGGGGGAAAATAATTGACGACCGCTGGTCCAATTTGGATAATGCTGCTTCAAATATTCTTTCTAATAAGCTTCATTTTCTGAATTCCTTGTCCGAAAAAGTACAACTGCTTGAAGACACCATTTATAATGAGGCAGCACAAATTTTTGGTCACTCAGTTCATAAGGGTGGTAGAAAGCTGTCAGGAAAAAGCCGAAGAACTATTCAATCCATCAATCTAATTAAAGAAAAAAATTCCCTTACTAGTCAAATACAGTCATCCTGCAACTTAAGTCAAAGGAAGGAATTACAACAACTTCTTACGGATGTAAAAGGTCGAATAACTTTATTGCGCCGAGCTGAAAGGTCTAGAAAAAAACGCCATCAATTCAAGAAAGCCCAGACCGCCTTTAAGAACAATCCATACAAAGCAGGAAAAGATCTTCTTGACCCAAAGTGCAAATCAGTTTTAAGGGTCGAACAAGAAACGCTGGATAACTTTAAACTTGAATCAGTTAAAGACAAATTGTATGATGTACCTTTAGGTAATCTAGATGGGTTATCATCCACTCCACCTTTTTTGAAATCGTTTCCAGTTTCTCTCTTTAAATATGAAGATTTTATGAAAGTTCTTGTCACTCGGCGAAATGGCTCTTCCCCAGGTATCAATGGGATACCTTATAAAGTTTATAAAAAATGTAATAAAGTAAATACTGTTTTGTTTAATGTTTATAAATCTTGTTTCAAAAATTGTGTTGTCCCTATTCAATGGCGTTGTGCTCGTGAAGTTTATATTCCCAAATCAAAAACTCCTATAGAGTCTAATATTAAAGACTTCCGACCTATCGCATTATTAAATGTCGAAGGCAAGCTTTTATTTAGTCTTGTATCAAGGCGATTAGAAGCTCACATTATACATAATAACAAATTCATTAACACGTCCGTTCAGAAGGGTTGTATGGAGAAAGTCCCAGGATGCTGGGAACACATGTCTATGGTTTGGTCTGCACTTAAAGAGGCCCGGGCCAAAAAATCACTCCTTGCAAATATATGGCTGGATATTGCAAATGCGTATCCTTCAATTCCACACAAGCTTATATTTTTTGCACTGGAAAGGTATGTGTCTCACATCTCGTCACAAACCGACTTCTCTTCATACATCCCGTCTGTTGGGGCGGGTGCAATCAATCAAGATACGCTTACTTCGACACACGTTGAAGATTTTTGCTAAACAAGATACAAAAAATATAGTATCCAAACAAACTAAAATTGACATAAAAAATCGTTTAAATCCTACTGCGATCCTCCGACCCTCTAGTGTGCCTCACTAGTGGGTGCAAAGGATCAAGAAACAGACGCAGGGACACAAACTAGAATAAAATAAATAATCAAATAAAATATAACTTACTAGCTTGTTCGCGATTAGACACTAAACATTCACCCGCGTACACTTTCACTAAGTAAAACAACACACTTCCACTAAGTAAAACAAGAGTTCCACTAAACTCTACTAAATCCACATTCAGATTCTGTCATCACAAAAAGCTTCACACAGCTTGTTTAAATTTTAATTTCTGTGCAGAAACAGACAAAAAACGCCCTTATAAGCAAAAACACGCTGGGAACAATTAGCAGTTCAACCATGCGTTGTTCCCAAGACATATACCCGACATAATATAAACTAATTAAAACGGCATTAACACCGTCAATCCATTCATCGCCAGTTCGTTTCCTCGGTCGCATTATTGATGGTACGATTTCAGATGCCAAAGCAATCGATGAGCTAGATAATAAGCTAATAACCGGTCTTACAATCATAAACGGTTCGTGTTTCAAAGGGACCCAAAAACTATGGATTTTGCAAAACCTTCTAATTCCTCGAATCCAATGGCCAATTCTTATTTATGAAGTTCCAATATCTCGGGTTACAAGGCTGGAGCAGAAGATATCAACTTTCATTAGAAAATGGCTATCTCTGCACAATTCCACGTCAAACATTTGCCTATATAGCTCCTGCTCGCCTTGTCCAATGCCAATTAAGAGCGAAAAATCTTTAAGGGTTGCAACCTCTAACTATAGTAGAACCAGCTGTCATTAGACAAGAAATATCATTACAGCTAGCTGTTTTGTCACCTCATCATCAATTGACGTCATTGCTTACATGCTCTAAAATAAGTGGTCATTTACTTTTACGCGATTCCAAAGATCCTCTTGTGTCTAACAGTGCACCTACTTTGAAAGTTGGCATGTGGAAAGTGGACAGCGCAGTAAGAACAGCAGAGGCAGAGGTGAAAATAAAGTCAGTCGTGGGAACTCCCCAGTATGGCAAAGCAGGCCTAGGGATCAACAAATCTTTCAAGATTCCGATTTCAATTAATATCGAACACAGCTAAAGATATCGATGAGGAAGCCAACATGGGTAGAGCATTGCATTTGCAAGTGCAGGGTCAGTGGACGAGATGAGAAAATTACATAAAAAACGATCTATCTTGGAAGTCCATTCTTGCCATGGCCCCACGCTTGCTTTCCTTCTGCCTTGCTTCTACTTACGACGTTCTTCCCTCACCTAGCAATTTAAAGTGCTGGAACGTTTGTACTGAATCTGCTTGTGCCTTATGTTCCAAACAAATATGTACAACAGCGCATGTTTTAGGCGCTTGCAAGGTTGCTCTATCACAAGGATGGTTCACTTTCCGACACGATGCTGTGCTTCGCGGGCTCCTGTTAAGTCTAGAGCGTTTTTCATCTGAAGTTGTCCCGGAAACGAAAAAGCACCTTAAAGTCTCATTTGTAAAAGCAGGTACCTATTCCTCCGCTAAAAGATCAAAACCAACTGGTCTATTCCACCATGCTAGTGACTGGGTGATTTTAGCAGATCTGAATGAAGGATTTGTGTTTCCTGGCCATATTGCAATCACATCCCTCAGGCCAGACATTGTAATATACTCAAATTGTTCTAAGCGCATCATCATTATTGAACTAACTTGTCCTTGTGAGGAAAACCTGGGATCCTGGCATTCCACGAAGCTTTCCAAATACTTCCCTTTGGTTGAGGTAATACGTAGCAACGGGTGGTTTCCGCATCTTTTTGCAGTAGAAGTGGGTGCTAGGGGCTACTCTTCAAGGTCTCTAACTTGCTGTCTAAAAAGCCTCGGTTTCGCTAGCAAATCGGCATTTTTAACCACCCGCAAGCTTGGCGATATAAGCATGAAAGCATCCTTTTGCATTTGGATTGCACGAGACTCACCACAGTGGTCACAAGATCTTACGCACTGCAGTCCGCCAACATTGCCACGACCAAAGGATAGTATACCTCATGAAAAATCCTCGTCTGCTACCAAATCCATTAAAAGTCCACCTTCACCCATCTCTGACATGCCAAAACCCACGGAACACCATAACCTTAGCCAGGAACTTAAAAAAAAGGTGAGCATCGTCCACGCTGGTTTGATAAACAAGGGGAACACATGCTACGCAAACTCCATTTTGCAAGCATTAACGATTCTTCCAAGACTTTGGTCTCAATTACCATCAGAGTCCTCTTTGTCATCTCCTCTAGTAAAGTCTATAGTCCTAATTATGTCACTACTGAATCGCTCTCGTTCACCAAATGATCCTTCCAATTTCTTACGAGCACTGCAAAACAGAATGCATGCTCTTAACAATAACGCGTTTTATCACAATCAACAACAAGATGTGCCCGAGATCCTTCAAGTTGTTTTTGACGAACTTATTGGATCTTCCCCTTTGGTTGACAATCTACTGTCTGTAACTGTGACCACAACAACGTCATGCAACTCCTGTTGTTTCTCCACAGGGAACAAAAGGATTCAATTTTAATTTTACCAACGTGTAAGTTAATAGCAGACTCTTTTAACAAATTTTTACAACCTCAGCAACTTCTAGGTGACAACAAGTGGTTCTGCCCCCAGTGTTCATCGCATCAAGAGGCCACAATTGAAACTCAGATTTCTAATTGCGGCGACTTCCTTGTTGTACAATTGTTAAGATACACATCAGTATATGGGTCTTCTTTTAAAGACAACAAGTTAGTCAATTGCTTGCCTAAAAAACATGTCTTAAAGGTACCACCTCACCCAACTGACGATGTGTCTTTCAACAACAAGTACAACTTGGTTGCTACCATTAACCACTCAGGTACATTAAAAGCAGGTCATTACTGGGCCTTCATTAAGGACCAACAAAACACCTGGTTCAAATGCAACGATCGCTGTATTTCTCAAGTAGACACATTCCACTTGAATAATTCTTCATCATACATACTTTTCTTTTCCAGAAGTTAGCTTTTTTGTATGTCACACAACAAATGGGGGAGGGAATCCATGACCCTAGCAGTTTTATTTACCCCAGCTGATTTATGTTGGTCAGTGCACCGTGAAACCGGAGTTTGCTCACTCCTCTCTTTGGATAGAGACACTGTAAGAAGCACAGCAAGGGGGCTTGACATCATATCTTGTCTTTGGGCTTGACGATCCCACTTATTGCCCCAGTCCAGTAGGGAGGCAGAGTTTACTCACTTTGCTTTCAGGATTGACAATCCTGCTGCCCTTAGTCATTTTAGAAGAAGCTTTGCAAGGGGGTTAGATTTTCTTACGCCCACGCATATTACCCCAGTTACGACAGCCTGGTACTGTCATTAGGCAGGTCCACAGCAACAATTATCTGTGTAAGGCTGAGTGTTGGAGCTCCGTAACACATGTGGAAAGCTACAGCCAGGGTCACAAGTCCTGGCGCACAGATAGTTGTTTGCTTTAACTTAAACACGTTCCGTTTAGAATAATTTTAAATTTATCCGTTTTAGGATATTCACGTTATGATAAGTTTTATTTATCTCATATGTACCTATTCAATTCATTTTGAATTGCTTTGATATTTATTGTTTTGTGTTGTGTTCTGTCGCTGTTGTATTTTTCTGCCTCTTTACGGTCAATGTTTTTAGGAAATCCTTGCAAAAAGGGGGATTTCGCTTTTTTGAAAAATCTTTAGAGGGTTGCAACCTCTAGCTATAGCAGAACTAGCTGTCATTAGACAAGAAATATCATTACACCTAGCTGTTTTGTCGCCTCATCATCAATGTTATGCAAACTCGATCTTGCAATGTTTTATACCCTTCCAAAAGATAGAGAAGCCATTTCTGTCAGCAAAACAACCTCAAAGTTAAGCAAAGCATTTTTAGGTGTTCTTCAAAGTTTGGCTGTTTCTAAAAGTCCAGTTGACTCCTCCCATTTTTTGCGTGCTATGAAAAATCATATATCAGCCGTGAAGGGAAGGGTGTTTAATATCTTTGGGTGTTTAATATCTTTGCTCAGCACGACGTCCCAAGGTTCTTGAATATCTCCTACCTGGTCTGTCATTAGATTTTCCATTTCTTGGAAGTCTTTTTAGTATTATCATCAATACATCCACCACTTGCCATACATGTAATATTACCAGCTCCTTAGAAGTTATAGCACTGTGCATCCTACGTTACAATCTTCCTTAGATAATTTATTTGAAAGCGAGGAGTTGTCAGACACTAATGCCTACTTCTGCCATGTTTGCAACGCTCATCAAACTGCTCTAGTTGAAAAGGAGGTGGTGTTGTGCGGTTCTCATCTCATTTTACAGCTAAAACGTTTTGCCAGTGGCAACGGACTTGTATCAAAAATTACCTCCCGTATTACTGCTTACCCTGGTACCATTTCCACACCTTTGACCGTAGATGGAGAAGTGAATTGCCGTAAACATTTTCAATTAAGAGCTATTATCAACCATTGCGGCAATTTAAATAATGGTCACTACACAACGACAGCCTTCAACCAAAAGGTTCACAGGTGGATACATTGCAACGATAGAGCTGACCGCCTTATTAACAGTCACAAGTCATACGTTTTTTTTAGAAGAGCTGAGGTAAGAGTATTTTAACTAAAATTTGTCAGCAAGGGGGCTTGACTGCACTCCGTCTTGTCTTTGGAGAGTGACGACTCCACTTAATTACCCCAGTCAAAAATAAAAACAAAATAAAATAAAAATTTCTGATAATTTTTTGCCACAATATTATGTCAACGATTGTCTGAATTTAAAAATTTTTTGACAGAGCTTGCGTAAGGTGATTTTTAACAGAATTTTTTTGTCTGAGCTTATTTCCAGACTCTACACATCCTTGTTTATGTCTGTGATACAATAATTAAGGGTAGACAGCTGAAATATCTTACGTGTATAAAATATAAACAGTGTGAACTGATTCTTTTCATAAATAATGTAGAAATTAGCTAGCTACGTTTTCTTGTGTCGTATTGTTTGTGATTGAAGGATTGTTTTTTCTCTTTAAGATTTTCTCATAGAATAGTTATAGGTCCAAGTTGGACAGTACTCATGCTTGTAATAAGCAATAAAGTGTATTCAGCACCTTCTTCTGGGAGCCTAATCCCAATTTTATTTACATCCACCGTCCCTGTAGACAAGATACTTCAGTGCAGCTTGCTGTATTGTAAACCTTTTTCACAGCTGCTATATATACAATAAAATTATAATAAAAAGCAGTGAAACCTCATCTGTGAGACTCTAATATGTAAAAAAAATGTGGAAAAGAGAATGCAAACAGAAGATTTAAAGCAGAAAACAAGAAGATATCACATGCTTGACAGTTGAGTATCTGCCATTTTGAATTTTGACCAAATGGTTTTAATGCTCCGTTTACATTACAGTAACTAACAAAGCAAATTCAAACAAGTAGCTAAGGCTGTGTGTACACCTTGTAATGTAAATAAACAGTGCCTTACATAGAAATTGTTGATTTTTAAAGTATGAAAACAAATGTAAACAAACATTAAGGTTGTATATCCACTGTGAAATTCCATTGTTTTGTATTTTCCTGCAGTAAAGTAAACATAAACATGGACGCCGAAGCTGAACCCAATACAAATATTGGCAAGCGACAGTATTTGGTGACCTATTCACAGGCAGACTTGGAAAAATTTCCAACAAGGGAATCTTTCGGGAGGTCCCTCGCAGAAGGTTTGATGCGGGAACTGGAAAAGTGAAAGTTGACCATTGGGTCTGTAGTAAAGAACTGCACCAAGATGGAGGTTAGCATTATCACTGTGCATTAAAGTTGAGTGGTGTTAAGAAATAAATAAGCGTTAAACGGTCTTTCGAGCAAAAATATGGAGTGGTCCTTCACTTTTCTGATTGTCATGATCATTATGTATCTGCGTATCGCTATACATGTAAAGAGGACATTGAAGTTGCCCATAGTCCTGGCCACCCTAATTTTACTGCTGTCGGTTCACCAGAAACAAAAGCGTGCATAAGTGCGTGCCGTCGCAAGCGCAAGAGCAGTGTACATACCGGTGAATCCTCCAAATCTGTTAAAGTCCAAAGACTGACTAATTTGGAGGTAGCTGATTTTATTTTTAAGCATGACGTACACGACATAACTGAATTTTATGCCATGGCAGAGTATAGAAAGTCACAAGGCGACTGTCAACTTGCTGTTGTTTTGTTCTCGAGAGCAGAGAAAAACATAGGTGAACTAATTGAAAAAACGTGGACGATGAAAGGTGCAGCAAAACAAATGCAAAGGGAAAACACAAGCCGCATGGAGATGATTTCCCAGGCTGTACAGCAGAGCTGTCCTGATAATTGTATATGGCTTGCGTCTGCGATTGAAGTGCTGCAGCACAACTCGATAAGCCCCCACACATTTGCCGGGTACATAAAAGATTTGTTGGTAAAGCGTCGTGGTAAAAAACCACTTCAGCTCCGATATTATTATCACTTCGGACATACCGGTGTTTGCCACGAGCAAATCTAAGATCCGATTTAGGGGGCCCTACAACAGTGAAGACGATCGAGAAACAGCTATGATGGACTCTCGCTGGCGAGTTGTAGAATTTAATCATGTTTTTCCCCAAAGTGACCAGAAAGAAATAAAGAGCTGTGCAGCCTGCTTTAGTAAATTGGTTCAAATGGCAGAATGAGTATTTTTTAACATACATATATGAAAATACGTTACAGGACCACATTTATTACACACGTTACCGCACGTTACTGCAAGTATATATAAATACTTTTTTATAAAATTGCAGTAACGTGGTAACCTGTCGGAAACTCTATGTTTTTGTTATGAATTTCAAGTAACATGTACAGTAACGTGTGCAGTAATCTGTGTTACCGTTTACATTTTGTTTACATATATATGAAAAAACGTTACCGCACACATTATTGCAATATACATTTTAATAAAATTGCAGTAAAGTGTCAGAAACTCTATGTTTTTGTTATGAAGTTGCAGTAACGTGTGCAGTGAACCTTAGTTTATGTTAACGTTTACATTTGTTTACATTTTTAACTTTCCCAGCATGTCCGTCAAAACAACAAATAATTAAAATACAACAACAAGCCCTAGATATCAACATAATTATATATACAAAAAAAATATGGAGCAATAAATAAGAAAGTTGTAACATAAAACCTTAGTATCGGATCCTCTTACCACGAGCTTTCAGTACCATTGTGATCCGTCTCGGCATACTTTCAATCAGGCGATTTATCTTTTCCAGTGGATATTCATGCATCGTTATGCGCTCTACGAGTTCATCTTTTGTCGAGGGTAATGTTATTGTCAAGTTGCCGGGCAACTTGATTGAAGAAATTCTCGATCGGGTTCAGGTCTGGTGATCTTGCAGGTTACTCGGGTATAAGCCCTGTGTGCTGCTGCGCTGTTTTGTCGGGGGCAATTGTCCATGAGGAATCTTCGCCCTCTAGGGTCTGAACTGTTTTTGAAAGCCTCTTCAAAATACGTGTCAACCAGATCTACCATCTTTTGGCCAGTGATAGCCCCTTCGTAACGCTCGCGCAACACAGCACCTTTGTTGTGTGAAATGGCAACCATAAAGTTTATGTTTACCTGTCCTTCTTTGCGACCCTTCGCTGTGCAACCAAATTGGAGTCCCTCTGAGCGTTTTCTCCACTGACAGGCCCTTGGTGCTCCTGCTTGGTCATGAGGGTTAGTTTTGTACTGGAATCCCTTGCCATCCAGATAAAAGGCAATTCCATTTACCCAAAATTCTCTACCAAGTTTTCGTTTGCGTATTTTTCTGCAAAATGTCATTCTTTTCACCAGATCGGTTCGCAGAAGCACACCTTTGCGCCGTGCTTGACTGTAACGGTAGCCATCTTTCGCCAGCACTCGTGTTATTGTTCGGTTGCTAACTCTGCCCACCAGACCTGCCTCCACTTTTATTCGCCCGGTTGTGAAATTCGGTCCCTCGATCCTGCGTAGTGTTTGTCCCGCCGTCAAAATTGAACGGATATCTTGTTTAGTCAGCTTCGGGGGCCTGCCAGGGTTGCTTTTCCGTTTGTCTTCTGTCCCCTCCCCATAATTTCTGTTGGCGTGTCGATATATGCTGCGCATGCTATAAGCTGGAAACATAGTGCGCAGCTCTTTCACCGATACACCAGCCATGTCGGCCGAATCTTGTGTTGACACATATGTCGCAGACTTATTGTTTTTGTTCATATTTATTTTTTACTAAAAAGAGAAAAACATTATCATAGACAATTCTTTTTAATATATATTAGGATAACATGCGTTAAAATATATTTTTGAACAACGTTTTTACGAGAATTTTTCTAAGTCCAGAATTTTGAAGACAATCGTTGACATAATATGTGGCAAAAATTTCAAATTTTTATAGAAAGTCCCCCCCCCCTCCCCCCGTTTTCATTGTTGAATGCTGGACCAAGCAGGTACGAAACACCCAAGGCGTCCACAATACTTTCCTTCAACACTGAGAAGGGGGAGGGGGCATTTACTGATAATATTTTGCCACAATATTATGTCAACGATTGTAGCTAAATTGGTAGTTTTAGCCCAGCTAAGTAGTTAATTTTATGCTAGCTAAATTGGTAGTTTTAGCCCAGCTAAGTAGTTAATTTTATGCTAGCTTTCTAGCTAGTTTCATGCCAGCTGTATATGTTATATGTTTGCTCTATTTTTTGCCAGTTATCTAGCTAAAAGTCTCAAAAAAGCTAGCTAGCTAGCTATTTAAATTTTATTATTATTCCAGCTCAGTCGCTAGTTTTATGCTAGATCCTATATACTTGCCTTATATTTGCCTTATTTAATTAGGAAATGGGCTCCGCGTTTGCTCCGCAAAAAGATATAGTTATATATGCAAACAGTGAACCTACTGATAAATTCAACAATGAAAAAGCATTAAATTATTAAATAATACTTATCCAATATTCCAGGGAGATCAATTCAATGCAATATCAGTAAAGTTCTCGCAAACAAACACGCTCCAGTAAATTTCCAGAGGATTTGAAAAATGTATTTCGACCGCGAAACGATGGTTTACTTTCTGCCTTCATGTACCAGGCACATGATGCCACTTTTGGTTTGTCCAATCAAAGCAAAATAATGATTCCGGGACTTTGTATTAGTCCGGACGAAGTGCTTCATGGGCCAATGACATTGCATTTTGTTTATAATCCGACGAATCATGAAGTGCGAAAATGTAAACAATCATAGTATCCGGCGTCGATTTTCTGACCAACAAAAGCAGATGCTCTCAGATAACTAAATCTTGATTATTTCTAGTACTGTAGTGTCAACTTTTAAAAGTTTAATTTTATCTGTCCGCGCTTAAATTTTTTGAACAACGTGATATGTGTACTATCCAGTGTAAGTGACGTGCCTTCATTCCCATTTTGGAAAGGATATAGCTATATAAAGCAATCTAATAGGCATTCATGATCAGTACAAAATTTTCTTAGTCAGTATTCAGTGTGTATGGCTAGCAACATGAAAATGTGAGTCTATCACGAACAATTCTTAGCTAGATCAGAGGTGCGTGTGATTTTTTGGAAGGCTCTTTGCATTAGCTAGAGGACAATACTGTGCTATCATAATAAGGTAATCAATACAAAAACACTTTTCAGATGGATTAATGCAGATTATAGTCAAATACATATAGCTACACTTTTTGTTTGATATGGTGTTTTTATATTCTGTGAATAAAATTGGCGACTCTGTGCTATAAGGGATAGAGAGCTGTATGTAACTCTCACTTTCGTTAGGAATATAGCTAGCGATATAGGTACAGGATAATTATGTTTTTCCTAGCCTTGTCCAGGACTTGAACCTGGATCTCTCATTTATAAATGAGTGTCATAAATAATTAGACCAACGGGGCATACACAATTTCACAGTTATCATTATTTTACAGTAAAGTATTGTTATAACCAAGCTTTTTAAGGATATCATAATTGGTTTTCTTATACAATTATCTAAGGGTAAATCCTAAATTCAAATGTGGTCACATCTTAGCCTCAACACAGCCAGGGAATTTGTTATAATTTGTTTCTTTTAGTACTCCAAGATTTGTCGATCGGACAGGGTTAAAAAAGTCGACCCACAACATGCCAATGTCAACTACCTGATTACACCTGCAAAATATGTATAGCTACCTTATTCGTAAAAATTTTGGCGAGCACTAAATTTGGCGATTTTAGCGATTTTGGTCTTAAATCGCCAAATTAAGTGCTCGCCATGGCATGCATCCTTTTTATCATAACTCATGAGGATATCGCTACTCCAAAAAAATATTGGTAAGTAACTGTTTCATACCTATTCTAGAGTCATAGAACAAGAATTATTACTTATCTTAAATCATGTCACTAATGTCGTTATCACCTTAAGAATTTCTTACAGAGTTGACATTTATATACATGATTAAAGACGTAGTAAACTGTGTGGATTATGAGAAAGAAAAATCAAATGCACTTAAGACATTCCCCGACAAAGAAGAAAAAAGAAGTTTCAGTTAGTTCAAAACAACCCCCAAAAAAATATGTTTGTTTCCTCAGCTTTTCAAAAACACTAAAAGAAAAAGCGGACGCTATCAAACATTTGCAGAAATTATTTTTGTGGTTGATATAATTTGCAGTATCATAATGTAACTGGATCCCTGTTGTTGATATTAGTAATAAAAAAAACAAAAAACAAACTTAATCCCTATAATAATACAGAGAGTGTGTGTGTCTGTGACAGGCAAAGTGGATGTGTTCATTTTCTTTTGATGTCGCCGAAAAAATTATGTCTAATTTGTTAATCTTTCTGACGTAACAGCGTGACATCAATATCACTACTTTAACGTCAATATCTTAATTTAAATTAATGAAGCCATTACAGTGCACTTCAAATTTGAGGTCAAATAACTTGGAAACAAGGTGGTGACGTCAGTCATTTTTTACCGCAAGGGTAACTAGGGACGACCTAAGACCAATTTGGGTAAGTTTCCCAAACCTGGGTCTTCAAATCCGTTTCGGAATGGACCGGTTGATGATGTCATCAAAAAACCTTTAAACCCCAATATCTATACAATGAAGGCAACAGATATATAAATTTCAGGAAAAAAAATTGTGTGTTGGCAGGTCTTTGCTGACGTCAGCAAAATTTTAAAACCTTATATCTCATTAATCGTTCATCAAAAGCACATGATCATATACATTTTCTTGATCAGCACTTTAAGCTTTACGCAACCTGAATATATTTGCTCTACTGCAATGTATCGAGCACTGTGACTTAAGAAAAGAAGACTTCGAAAAATAATTTATTACGCTCCGATATAAGTTGAGCACTTTACTTCCACATAAGAAAAGGAGAAAACGAATTTACACTACTCTGCAAAAAACATACCAATAGCCAACGAAAAAAGGTACAAAATGAAGATGCTGGAAAAGATCGAATCATTAATTAAGAGAATGAGATGGAAAGCAATATTGATCAAAACGAAACCGAAGGATTAAAATCTGCCAAAACTCCATCACAAGTTCCGGAAATGATTCCTTTCGAGAAAGACCTGATTAATATGATTACAAAAATAAAATTTAGAAAGAGCACCAATAACTTTCAAGGTAAACTAAGACAAGGTATAAAAACGGTAAAGGAATCTGATAAAATATACGTATCAGCCGACAAAACATCAAATATGTATAAAATTACGAAGGATGAGTACGACAACTTACTAAGTAAGTCAATTACACAGAAATACAAAAAGGCAAAAGGAAATATAAACAAAGTTTTAAATAATAAAGGCAAAGAAATCATCAAAGATGACGATGTTGTGAACAGAATGAGTATTAATGGTGAAAACAACTGTTTCATTACACTTAAAGATCATAAAGACAACTTTCATAATAATCCAACAACCCGTCTCATAAACCCCGCAAAAAAACGAATTAGGAAGAATTAGTAAAACTATAGTAGAAAAGCTTAATAAAGATATAAGGGAGCGTTTGAATTTAAACCAATGGAAAAGTACTGCCGACGTTATCGATTGGTTTATAAAGATTAAAAACAAAAAGGCGCACCAATTCATGATGTTTGACATCAAAGATTTCTACCCTACAATTAATGAAACATTGCTGAAAGATGCAAGTAATTTTGCTAACAGTATATCTAAACTAACAAACAAAGAAATGGAAATTATTCATCATGCAAGAAAGTCATTACTATATAATAAAGGTGACATCTGGATAAAAAAAAGCGAATTGGTCGGTTGCTTTCTTTTAGACACTTTAGCCAAAAAGTATGATAGGAAAAACATCGGCTTGTACAGGGACGATGGCCTTACAGTTTTCAAAAACATCAGTGGTCCGGAGAGTGAAAGGATAAAAAAAGAGTTCCAAAAAACATTTAAAAATCATGGCCTAGATATCATAATTCAATGCAACATGAAAATTGTCAACTACCTCGATCTTACACTAAACCTTACTGATTCCACATACAGCCCGTATCACAAACCTGACAACGAGACACACTATGTCCACAAAGAATCAAACCACCCGCCAAATATTATAAAACAAATCCCATTATCCATTGAAACACGTTTATCAAATCTATCATCAAATGAAGCTATATTTAACGAATCTGTCCCATACTACGAAACTGCACTAAAAAATTCTGGATACAATCACAAATTCAAATATAACCCAACTAACAGAACTCCGCAAAGCAAAATAAAAATCGTAAAAGAAATATAATTTGGTTTAATCCTCCATACAACTGTAATGTTACCACAAATGTGGGGAAGTACTTTTTAAATCTTTTAAAAAAGCATTTTCCTAAAGACCACAAGTTAAACAAAATATTTAACAAGAACAATGTTATAGCTGTATGCCCAATATGGAATCTATAATCAATGCCCACAACAAAAATATAATGTACAAAAATAATACACCATTAGTAAAAACTTGTAACTGTCTCAAGAAAGAAGAATGCCCACTTAACAACGAATGTTTGTCAAAAAACATTATTTACGAAGCCACTTTATTTACGGACAATAACGAGGCAACAAAATATATAGGACTTTGTGAAACAACGTTTAAAAAGAGATACGCCAACCATAAGCAATCGTTTAACACTAAAAAGTACCAAAATAGTACATCTCTTTCTACAGAGTTTTGGAACAAGAAAGAACAAGGAAAGAATCCCCGTGTAACTTGGCGAATCATAAAGAAAGTACAGGAAAGAAAAACATGTCCGTTATGCCTAAACGAAAAGTTTGAAATTGCAACATACACAGGGTCGAACTTATTGAATAAACGGAGCGAAATCGTGGCCCAATGCCGTCACAAGAAAAAGTTTTTGCTTTCGTCTTTTGACAGTAAAGATTGACGTGATAAGAAGACATGACAATTAACATTGCACTGTATTGTAATTAACGGATTAGTCATCATCATTATACATTTTGTGAATTAGGCCAAAAATTTATTCAAATTATAAAAGTTTGTAATGTCCCAGTTATGTAGTAATCCCACACACATATATAATTCAGAAATGCCAAAATCATTTATTTTTAGATTTCACTAGTGAAATATATTGAAATCAGCGTCTATCTGTCTATCTATCTATCTATCTATCTATCTATCTATCTATCTATCTATCTATCTATCTATCTATCTATCTATCTATCTATCTATCTATCTATCTATCTATCTATCTATCTATCATATAATGATTTTTGGCGTGTTTTTTAGTATTTTACCGAACCGGTTTAGATGTAAGATCTGACCATACTGTAAAATATATTCCCGTTTTTTCCGAGCAGTCAGTTTGAATCTACTGTATCTGTCCCCCCGGCCAAGTTTCAAAAAAGTGAAGACAAGCGGTCCAGAAAAAACGTGTATAGCATTTAGAGAGACTTTAAAAATTATTTATTTCAGAACTATCATAGGTAATTAATTCTGTATTTTCTACCTGTGGTATTTTTTTCAACTTTTTTTTCGCCCTTCCTTGTCTCCCGGGAGACTGGTCGAGGTACCAAAAGCTCAGGGGTCCTGGAGTGACTGCCTGCAGGCAAACCGGCAACACTGGTGATATAAACACTGTTTTGATACAAAAAAAGTTGGTAAACAATTATATATGTATATAATATTGAAGCTAGCTAAACACATATTTATTTGGTTTTGTATAATATTAGTATATATAGCTACTAGCAAGCTATAATCAAAACATGAGTTCAGGTATTGTCAAAACAGTCCAGGGAACCTTTCATCAAGGCCACCCTAGGTTTGGTAATACAGCTGGAATACAATGCTCCTGTAATACATTAGTTGCAGTCTTTTACTCAAAATGTAGAAATATTGCAATATGGAAACCCCACGATCTTGATTATATTTTAACTGAAGGTGACCTCAATTTTAAGCAACTAGGTTTCACAGAGTACCCTTATGTTGATCAATTTGCGAAAGCAATTTACATTGAGGATCAAACATGTGCAGTTGACTACTCAGCAGCACTGCTCATTATCAAAGGGTATACTATTGCAGTTATATTTGATAACGACGGTAACAACTTCTACGTTTTCGACTCTCACAGTAGGGATGCCTTTGGAAAGATTTCTCAAAATGGCCATTCAATCGTAATGCAATTTAGAACTATGAAGCAAGTTAAGAAATATGTCTTTGAAACATATGCAAGTGGCACAACATGTCTTTTTCAGATTGTGTATGTTAATCTAATAATTGCGGATTTTGAACATACAAAGAGAGTAGTTCTTGCAAGTCTTGCCAAAAGACAAAATAAGATGCGATATAATAAATTAAAATCTGAATTAGCTCAAAATACTGAAAAATGTGAAAAGTACAAAAAACTAACTAGAGAAGCTAATAAGAGAATGTATGAAAAAAATATTGGAACAGAAATTCACAACAAACGTAAGAAACAAATGCGGGAAAACAGTAATCAAAAGCATAAAAATAATCTAGGAACTAACAAGCATGAAGATCGTAAGAAAAAAATGCGAGAATCTAATAAACAAAAGTATAAAAATAATCCAGGAACTGACAAGCATGAAGAGCGGAAGAAAAAAATGCGGGAAAACAGTAATCAAAAGCATAGAAATAATCTAGGAACTGACAAGCATGAAGAACGTAAGAAAAAAACCCGGGAAAACAGTAAGAGGGTACATTCAAATATTGAAGGAACTGAGAAACACAAAAATCGTAAGGAAGAAATGAAAAACACTTACAAAAAACGTAGAACAAATAATAGGATAGAAAATTTTAAGAATCTGATTCAAGAAGGCCCATTTTATTTTTGTGTTTGCTGCAATCGAGGTCTTTATAAGCGTTCAATGGTACATTTAAAAAAAGCAAAATATACAGTTAATATAAATGAGATTTGTTCAAATATTTCTAGTTTCGACAGCAAATATTATTATGTCACAGAAAACTTTTGAAAAAGCAAACACCTTGCAAATATTTGATTTTCCTGATGAGCTTAAAGATATTGGAAAACTTGAGCGTATACTTACTTCTCAAAAGGGCAATTTCCAAAATTGAAAGGTGCAATTTGTAACATTCCCCTTGAAACAGCTAATATTTGTAACATACTGCCACGGGGTATAGATAATAGTGGAGTTGTTTATGTCCAACTCAAGCGTAAATTGACTCACAAATTTCCAGTAGTTTCTGAACCTGTGCGTCCCAACAAGTTAATTTTGTTGCTACAATTTTTTGGTGAAAATAACCATCTGTACACAAACACACAAATTGACTTCTCTAATGCAAATGTTACTGATCAGGCATTAAACAAAACATCTGAAAATTCTGTAAATACACATGTTCATTTCACCATTGAGGAATCCGTGATAACGAACAGATGTCAAATTAAATTTGTTGACGATGATAGCATAGAATTCATATATTCTTATGAAAATAGAGAGGATGATTTTTCAAAGGAAGATCCATTGAATTTTTATAGAACACCAGCAAACGAAACACTTCTGGTATCTGAGATTCCAAATGTAGTTTTAGACAATGAGAACATGGTATTGGCTCCAGGTCAAGGTAAAACCCCATATTCATTAATCAATGATGAATTTTGTGAGGAACTTGCACACCCTCCTTTATTTCCAACAGGGAGGTATGGGTATAAAGTAGAACGAGACATAAAATTAACTGCTATAAAGTATTTTAATCAGAGATTATTGAATTATTCTCAAAAGTTTGCAAAAGATTCAGATATTTTTCACACACCAAGTGCTTCAACAATTGAGATTGAAAAGTCAAATAAACATTGCAATGAAAAAGGTTGCATGTAATGGCAATATGACAGCTGGAATGCTCGGACAAAACTTCCAACAAACTGTTCAAAATTTTATTGTAAAGGGTACCCCGGCATATTGGCAGCATATGCTTTCTGATGTGCTTGCAATGGTAAAACAATTAGGAATTCCTTCATATTTTATGACTTTGTCATATGCTGATCTACGTTGGAATGAATTAGTATCAATAATAAGTAAATTGAAAGGTCACAATATTTCCAAAGAAGAAATTGATAATCTCTCTTATTTTGATAGATGTGAGCAACTAAACAGCAATCCTGTGTTAGTTGCACGCCATTTCCAATATAGAGTTGAAAACTTTTTCAAAGAAATTGTCATTAATGGACAATTAGGAAAAATAATTTATTATGCTATTAGAGTTGAATTTCAAGTTCGTGGCAGCCCTCATGTTCATTGTTTACTGTGGGCAGATAATACACCAACGCTCACTGTTGAAACTAAACAATAATATATCCAACATGTGGATAGTGTTATGTCTGCTAATATGCCAGATATTACAGGAGACCCGTTACTTCTTGATTTAGTTGAAAAATATCAGGTTCATTCACATTCAAAATCTTGTAGGAAATATAATAAAAATGAATTTAGATTTGGTTTTGGACACTTTTTTTGCACAAGGACTATTGTATCGGAACCATTAGGAGATGATCTCCCAGATACTGAAAAATCAAAGATACTGAAGCAACGCACACAAGTATTAGATAAAGTGCGCATATACATTGACAACAATTTAAATCCAAGAAAGCAAAATATCTTAAAACCAAATGAGTCAGTTTATATTGAAGTTAAGACAATTGAAGAAATCTTAATTTCTCTTGAAAATAACTTTAGCGAATTACGAGTACTACCTCTCTGTTTCCCCTGATAAAGATTTTCATTTACACCTGAAAAGAAATCCAGTATCATGTTTCGTAAACAATTTCTTTTCTGATGAACTTTTAAGTTGGGAAGCAAATATTGACATACAACCAGTGTTCAACTATTATAAAGCTGTGACATACATGTGTGCTTATTTTTCAAAATGTGAAGACAAGTGTTCTATTGCAATGACTGCAGCGCTGCACGAAGCAAAGGAATTTGATAAATCTAAATTTGAAACAATGATTTATATTGCAAACTCATACAATAGTAATAGAGAATGCTCTGTCCAGGAAGCTGTGTATTTAGCCATGCCTGAACTGTGGCTTAGAAAATGTTTTCCTGCCATCTATTTTGTTAACACAAATCTCCCCGATCAAAGATTTCGAATGGTCAAAGACAAAAATGAAATTGAAGAATTGCCTGAGGAAAGCGAAGATGTTTTTAAACGAAACATGCTTGACAGATATATAGATCGACCTAATAGAACCTTTAAACAAGGTAGATACGCTGTTCTTGATGAGATGTGTTATGCTGCATTCTGTGCAAACTATGTACTAGATTCAAAATTAGTTAACAATGATAATGATTGTCAACCTGTTATTTTAGATGATGCAGTAATAGAAACCAATCATATTGATATTCACCTGCCAAAATAAGTTCCGTTGATGTCATGCAAAGAAAAGTTAAGGTGTAGAAAAGTGCGAAAAGTGTTGCGTTATTATGTCCCTAATCAGCATTAATTTCCTGAAAAATATGCACATCATATACTTATGCTCTTTTACCCCTTCCGATCTGAGGAAGCAGACCTAAAACATGAGAGTTCCTATGCACTTAAACTTAATCAGCAAGAGGTAAATGAAATTGTGAATAATAATAAACAGATATTTGAGCCTGATGCAGAATTAGTTGAATTAGTTTTAAGAAATTATCGCAATGATTTAGAGCATAATCAAGACCCATATGCTCAGCCAAAAAATGATAAAGTTATTGGAATTATTAATGAAACTATTGAAGATGAAACTGACGATCTGAACAATTTGATACATTAACCAGTAGACCACATTCTTTATTAAACAATAACGAGTTGAATTCCTGCATAAGGTCTTTGAACCAGAAACAAAGGGAAATATTTGATGTTATTCTTAAATGGGGTAAATCAATTGTTCAAAATTCTAATAGCCAGAATCCTGTTGATTTTGAACCATTACATATATTTTTAACCGGTGGCGGAGGTGTAGGTAAATCCCATTTGATAAAATGTGTATATCATTCTTTATCTAAAGTACTTATTTATAAAAAAGATGAGCTTGAAAAACCTAGAATTTTCAAATTAGCCCCGACAGGTATTGCTTCTATCAACATTGAAGCTACAACAATTCACTCAGGTCTCAAAATTCCCATCAATGTTTTCAAACCACTTTCAGACAACAAAGGACAGGTATTAGGAACACACTTCAACATGTTCAGTTATTCATCATAGATGAGGTTTCGATGGTATCTTCAAAGCTGCTTTTACACATACACCCAACGGTTTTGTGAAATTTTTGGTGTTTCAGAAAAGTTTGATTGTGTGTGGAGACTTATATCAGCTGCCACCTGTAATGGCAAAGCCTGTTTTTTCTATGGATGGTCCTATGGTTAGCGTTTTCAAATTGTGGCATTTATTCAAACTTGCTGAATTAACAGAGTCAATGAGACAAGAGGAGATACCATATTTATTGATCTATTGAATAATATCAGAGAATGTGAGATAGAACCAGAAGATGAGGAGTTGCTGAAATCAAGATTTGTTTCTGTTAATGATTTAAATTATCCTTGGCATGCATTACACTTATTTGCAGAGAATAGTGCTGTAAACAAACATAACATTCAAATGTTAAGTTCTCTAGCCTCAGAAAAATATTTTATCAACTCCATATGACTTACCTCAAAATTTTTCTGAGAGAGAAGTTGAGAGAGTAAAAGCCTTAAAACAGAGTGATACTGGTGGTCTAGCCTCCGAATTACAACTTAAAATTGGAGCTCGTGTTATGTTAATCACAAACTTTGACATAGAGGATAAATTGGTTATTGGTCAATTAGGAACAGTGCTTCACTTTAGATTAAAAAATGATAGAGTTGAAGTAGTTTACATTCAATTTGATGATGACAAAGCTGGTTTAAAACTACAAAGTAAGGACCAATACGCAGTGTCTACCCATTCAGTTCCAATAGAAAGGACCGAGACCACCTTTTCATTAAATAAGAAAAAACTTTCCTCACCAACTATTCGAAGAACACAGTTTCCTTTGATGCTATCTTATGCATGCACGGTGCACAAGGTTCAAGGATTAACTTTAGAGCAAGTAGTTGTAAGTTTTGATCTTGTTAAACAGAGGAACTTTAACCCTGGTCAGATGTATGTTGCAATGAGTCGTGTCAAGTCACTAAATGGTCTTTATTTGACTGGTCAATACAATTCTTCAGTTTTTACTTGTAATGACAAAGTTACCTCAGAATATAACCGTTTAAGACACGGAGATAACAAATTTTTACCCCTGAATAACTTTCAGATTTCAGATTATTCAGTTATAATTTGTCTTATAAATGTTAGATCATTACAACTTCACTCAATTGACCTTAAATCTGATAGTTTTTTTGAACGTAGTGATATACTTTGTGTAACAGAGACACAACTAGGTTTGGATCAAAGTACTTCAGATTTTGAGAATATTGTAAGAGATTTAGGTACTTTTAATATAAGCTTCAATAATGATCAACATAAGTATAATAGTTTAGCTTTGTGTTATCATGATAATATTAATGTCTTAGAATATGATCATTCATCTTGCTTTTCTATTATGAAGTTTGCAAAGCCTTCTTTCTATGAAAAACAACTTTGTTTACTTTTGCTGTATAAAATTCTATAACACCATTTAATGTGTTTTTATATCAGCTTTCAAATGTTATGCAATGATTTCGAATTGATCTTGTTTTAGGAGATTTCAACATCAACTACTTTGTGGAGGGTACACGTGAACGATTAAATCAAATAATGAATACTTATGAGATGGTTTTGGATTTTCCTACCCATATTGATGGTGGATTATTGGACCATATCTATGTACACAATGATGTTGTAAATATATTTGATGTCCAAGCATTGCGCAAGATGGTAAACATTTCTGATCATGATGCTGTGAAAATTAGGCTGATCCAAAAAGAAACTTAATGTTGACAAATTGAAATTAAAAGGAACCCTGTAGTACATTTAATTTTGGGGAGGGGAGGGTAGAGGTGTATACAGATGTGTATATCATTTATGGTGAGCTGTTTATGCCTTTATAAGTAACAGCATACTATGGTCTAACATCTGAACGACATCTGTGTACACCTCAATTTCTGGGTAGGATGGTATTTTTTAATTTTTATAAGTTATGCAATTAAAAACTGAACATTTTGATTCTGAATTGATTTTTTTTTAAATCTTGTAATTCATACATCTTCAATCTAATTAATGTGTTCGTGTTAGAAAATTCTTTATTCAGTACTTGAAAACTTATATTTCCACATGTCATACTTGCACACCATCCTACCATTGCAAATAGTAAAATGTACGTTTAACCTATGAAGGATACAGTATAAATTGTTTGAAATTTTAATATCTTTATTCTCGTTCCAACATTCAACGTATCGCTTCAATTGACTAAATGTACATCGAACTATCCATATTTTTTATTTATTGAATGCTAGATTTTATATTACAAATTTAATTTTCATAACTTATCTACAATTTCATAATTGATCAAAATATGACTTTAACAAAAACTTACAAAATACAATTTCAATTCAAGATGGAGACATAATTGCACATTTACATTCACTGTTCGTATGTATATCAGCTTGCACTTTCAGCCAACTTATTGCTACACAATTGATTCAAGAACTACGTCACTTATTAAAGTTGTCAATCACTCTTCACTACTTCTCCAAGAATTAGCTTTAAAATTCATCTGGTAGACCATCACATTACTTGTCTTCTAGAATTGGTTTACTAGATGTTATACTTGCTCAACAGAAAAACAACACCATTGTATACCGTTTACTGATTATTCGATTTGCTGCGTACGTCAATTGTTTGTACAAAATTATTGAGAATGTCAACTATTTGAAATGATAGATCAGCCATAGTTAAGTGTATAGCTGTTACCGATTATATGAAGTTATTAAATTACAATGGTTTCACTTAGAAAGTCATTTCAAATTAACGTTTCAAGGAAATGGTCGATATACAAATCTATATGTTCTGTAGGCTGTTGGAAGCTGTTGTTAAGCAAAAGTTGAATGGGGATGACTGAACTTTTACAACAAATTCACTGTTTAGAAACCTTCTCTTACGAAATTTATAGAGTAGAAGATTATTTTGAATGAAAGCCTAAAAAATTGCGGCTTATGTGTCAATTGAAAATCGAGATCAATGTAAAAAATATATATATTTTGTACGTAATCCGACTACTTCTTTCCAATCTGATTTAATAAACATTTATTTATCTCTAATTTTTTAGAAAAATAAAGAAATGATCGTCTAAAAAAAATTATAAAATCAAAACTATTTACCTTGAGTGGATTAATTTTCGCGTGGATTAAATTTCGCGAAAAGCTTGTCTTGAAAACTTGCGTTTTTTCTTACCATGTTGCATCCGCCAAAAAACGGCCAACGGCGAAAATTAGTCCACGCGAAATATTCCATGGACATGTCATCCGCGAAATTAAATCTACGCTAAATGCACTGGTGGCGTCCGCGAAAATTCGTCCACGCGAAAATTAATCCACAAGGTAAATTGTGTCGTAAAAATAACACGCCTAAAAAAATATTTCTGTGCACTAAAATTTCTACGAAAAGGTCTCAGGTGCCAATTAAACGTTTTTTCTATTGTTCTAAACAATAGAAACATTGTTCCTTCTAAAAATCCCAGCTTAAGTATGCTTAAAAACGTTATGCTTTTAAAGAAAAATATGTGTACTACGAAGATCTTGCTTCAAGGACCCACTCAAACCGATCCAACATTTCATCCAACATGGGCCTTTAGTAAAGCGATGTTTACATTGGATAAAATGTGGTGTTGCCCATAAGTTGCAAAGTCGAACGGCTCTCATTTTCATATAACGTTATTTATACATTCAACAAAATTTCAAACTCATTATTGTTCAACGAAAATATAAATTTTATTGAACGATTTTATTTTTAGCGAGACTAATTTAACTTAGGAAACTTTCGCGGCATTTTTGGCCCGAAATCCGCGAAACTTTCTTCCCAAAAACACGGTGAAATTAGCCGAACTCGAAATTTTATTCTCCCGAAATGTACAAATTATTACAAACCGGAAAGTTATTCAAATAAACAACAAAACGAGACAGGCCCTAGAATCATCAGAATCTTTGTTAAAATGTAGTTTTTAATTTTCCCCCTAAAATATTTGTTTGCACGATAGTATACGCTGTTTTAGATGGGAAAGTAATACAATTTTAGCTTATTGAAGAAAATTTTAGCCAATGAAATTTTCCCGAGGTTTTGCCTAAAAACATTCTTCGATTTTCTATGAAGTTTTATTTTCGGAACCGAGGCCGTAGAAAAACATTGCGTCAGCCATAAAAAGAAACTCCTCTAGGTACACCTCCTTGCTTTAGGTTAAAAATAGTAAGATATTTTGTTTTGCCAAAAAAAGTCATTTTTATTGTTATAGCAGGAGAGTGTAAAGTCTGAACCCCGCTGGCTTTGTATTATCAGGACCTTAATTTTATATATGACGTCATTTCCAATACCTATGACGTCATTAATTATTCCTTATACCTGGAATGAGTTTCTACTAACTACAACTGTGTTGTTTCATCACCTAAGCAAAAGTGGTTCCGGATTTATTACCCGCGGACACTTTGACCCCCCCCCAGGGTTACAAGGGCAAAATTAGCCCGGGTTAAATAGGTTTAAGGCGGTAACGGCGCTTACATTCCCGTGTACCGTATTATAGCCAACATTCTTACAGAAAATCATGGCCGGAGGGCACAACAAAATGGCAGTGAAGGAGGGAAGCTGATGTTTTGGTTGAATGGTATACCACGTTCCAGGTATTTTTGGTCAAAATGTTTAATAAAATTTTATTCTTTGGCATTATTATTATATATTAATAAAGTTTATATTTGGACGCAAGGAATCCTTTTAACATTTTTTTAAATCTGAGAAATTGGAAACAACTCATTTATTTTTAAACCAAAGAAAACACTGGCATCCAAGAAAAGTAAGACTCGGTCCCAAATATCCATTTTTATAAACAAACATATACAGACCATGCCATAAAAACCACATGAATCTAATCATAAACAAAAACGTTGATAAATCGTAACAAAATAATACCAAAACAGAAAAATAATGTTTTGCTTTGTTGATATGGAAGTATTCTGAAAGAGCTGTTTTGGTCAAAGTTCAGGATGCTATAAAATAAAAAACATTAGGCATCAATTCCGTAGACAACAAAAACATTTTTTTAAACCGAAGGCCTAAATACAGAAAGGCTCAAACAAATCCAACCAAAGACCATCAAAATTGTATTAAAACAATATCAAATAATGTATAAATACTATTAAAATAGCAAAAATGTTGTTTTCATAATATTTATTAACAGTTCATGCAACAAAGAGTACTCAAAATGAAAAACTGGCATGAAAATCAAATCTTCTCAAACAAGTTTCTTCCAAGACAACAAAAACAATTTTTTAAACAGAAGGCTGAAAAATAAGTCTTGATCAAATTCAACCAAATACTATCAAGAATGTTGTTTTCATATTTATTAACAGTTCACGCAACAAAGAGGACTCTTTTGGTTGAAAAGTCAAAGGTTATGTTTAATGAAACAGAATAATCAAGAAGAACTTCTGTGACCTTCTCCTCTCCATCTTCAAACTCGAAGTTTACAACTGAACGAAGCCTACACGACTGGTCATTATCAAAGAAAAGGGTAAATGCATCATTATTGGATGAGATATCTCTTACAAGTAGTGTTATTGAACTTTTTCTGTTTCAGGTTGCATTTATCACAATAAAGCAGCTTGACATTCTGATCTAACCTTCCATTGCAACTGACACAACAGTAATATATATTGACAGAAGAAACAGCTCTAATAGTACACATAATTCGCAATTCAGATGATGGGCTTTCAGAAACATCTATGGTATGTTTAATTGTTTCAATTTAATCGAACTTAAATTTCTCAGCTAGTGTAGTGTTTAAAAATACAACTCCTCTGTATCTGTGCAATCTTAGGTTTTCCATGGTTTAGGATTGATTTTGTTTTAGGGATCCTACATCATCTCCATACAAAACTAATTTTCTTGAAATGGTTCCACCGGCAATAATAACTTCCTGCTTCTTGATTTCTCCTTGCTTAGTTTGGTGCACAGTTTCTTCATACAACTTGATTACATGAGCTTGCAGCTTAACCAATTGTTGTGGAGCTAGATTTTCTAGGTCTTGCAATGTCACCACAGAATTTTTGGATAACTTTTTGTTAAATTCAAAGGTAACTTGTTTAGCCTCAACCAGCTCTATGTTACTTCGATCATTAATCATTATATCATTACCTTTAAATGATACCTTGCTAATTTTCACAGGGGATTTTGAATTTTCCACATTTGATAACATTTTATGCTTACGTGGGCTGAAACACACTGCCTTTTGCGCATTCTCTTGGCTTTGAACTAAACAGTTGAAGTATTCGATGCCTGACACCGATCCTCGTTTAATCGGTCATACATCATGCAATACATCAAGTCAAACGATAACTAATAATGAACTTGGTAGTTAGATATAGATTGACATGAACAATGAAAAACTGTTTGCAATTTAAAATTGGAACAGCAAATTTGTTGTGGAAACTACATTAAAATGGAGTTACTTATAGCTAGATCACACATTTTCCACAGTAAATATTATCAATTTTTGCTAGAAATCAGATTATGCATTTACCTTGGCCTGACTGAGCTGACGACGTTGACTGTTGTGAAGGTGGTGGCGTAGCAGTTCTCTTCTTCCCTGAAATATATATTTAAAATTATGTTAAAAAGTGGTTTTTCTTGAATTTTGCGAATTAGGGTCAAAAATGCAAAAACAAATTACACAAAAATATCTTCTTTTTAAAGTACAAATCTATGACCCAATGCTAGCGACTCAGTTGCTTTTTTCTTAAGTATAAAAAACAAACAAGAAAAAACATGTAAACTAAACGTCTATCAATTTGGTATCTGTTGCAGAGAAACCAGAACATTCATTACCTTGGTTTGATTTAGCTGAGGAAGGCGTAGTAGGTTTCATCTTCCCTGAAATAAGAACAAATAATGCATAAAAACTCCATCTCTTATAATAATACAGAGACTGTGTCTGTCCGTAACAGGCAAGGTGGATGTGTTTATTTTCCTTTGAAGTTAGCCGAAAATGCATGTCTTTTTTGCAGAGAAAAGCCGCGAGTTTTGGTTTGTTTACCTTATAAACCACCTGATCAAAATAAAGCAATTTAATTTGCTAAACAAAGTCACGTGATCGAAATAAAGCAATTTAATTTGTTGAAAATTCCAAGTTTCCACTGACAATCATAACAACAAGTGAAAAAAAAAATTTCAAGTTCAGGAAGGTGACTGAAGCAGGTTTAAAGAAAGTTTTTAGCAGAAATTAAAAAAAATGAACAGCGAAGTTTAAAAGTTGTAGCGGGCGTGTATATAGACAGCTAGGTAAAGAAGTTATTATAGCTACCTATATATATTGAATAAGAATGAAAATTACAAAGTGCACGCACAATGATAAACTCGACCAGTTAAGTCTTAAAATTTAAATTCTAGAGGTTTTGCTCCTCTAAAGAATATGCTCATATAAAGGAACACAATTCTTCCTTTTTCCAAGGAGATAATTGGCACAAAAATTGAACAAACAAACAGACAGAGAGAGTAGGACAGGACTTCTGTAAAGGGTACAAGGGTTTCGACTCATATTCCTGAACCAAGGTACCCAAAATGTCTAGCTGAGTCACCTCAAAAGAGGTCTGCGAACAGTCTTCAGCAGGAACTAGACATTTCTTTCATCCATAACTTTTCATCTGTCCTACTCTGTACAATCTTGTGTGACTGGGGCAAGAAGTGGAGTCGTCACTCTCCAAAGATAAGACCAGTGCAGTCAACCCCCCTTGCTAACATAATTTTTTTTTTTTCCTTTTTGACTGGGGTAATAAGTGGAGTCGTCACTCTCCAAAGATAGGACCTGGTACAGTCAAACCCCCTTGCTGGCGTAATTTTTATTTGTTTTTCGCTTTTACGTTGACTGGGGTAATAAGTGGAGTCGTCACTCTCCAAAGACAAGACTACAAAAAAAAAATAGAAAAATAAAAAAAATAAAAATAAAAAATAAAAATAAAATAAGGATAGTCAAACCCCCTTGCTGACATAAACCGGAAGTTGTGGTGCTAACTGCAATTTACCTAAGCTCTTCAAGGAAAAGGATGTAAGGTTGTACACCATTAAGCAAGCTTTGTTTGCAAGGGACCACTGCTCTGTCGTTGCAATGAAACCACTTACCATGCACTTGGTTATAAGCAACAGTAGTGTAATGGCCATTGTTCAAATTTCCAGAGTGGTTAATTACAGCCCTTAAGTTGTAGTGCTTGCGACAAGAGACTTCACTGTCTACAGTGATAGGTATAGAAACGGTGCCCGGGTAAGATGTGAAAGGAGAACAAACCTTAGACACAAGACCTTTGTTATAGGTAAAGCGCTTTAATTGCAGAACCAAAATTGAACTGCACTCTGCGACCTCTTTGTCAACTGTTGCAGTTTGGTAACTATTGCAGTAGTGACAGAAGTACGAGTTGACACCTGACAATTCTTCGCTCTCCAAAAAGTTATCTATTGAAGATTGTACAGTCGATGTCAAGGGCAGTTGAAGAAATGGACTTACTTGCTCAGAGGTGCTAATATTATTGCAAGTGCTGCAAGTTGTGCAGATTTTCACACGAGTGTTGAATAATCTACCAAAGAAAGGAAAGGCTAAGGACAACTCTGGTATGAGATACTCGAGAATCTCTAGGGCATCTTGCTGAGAGAACGGATTAAAAGCAGCGCCCCTTGCATTAGAAACATGGCCTTTTAATGCATTTAGAAATGAAGAAGGGTTCACTGGAACCTTGGAGGAGGATAATTTGCGTAGAATACTTACAAAACTTTTACCTATCGCCATATTGGAATCATTTGCAGAGATGGCTGTGGCGACTGCGGGTAACACATAAAAACATTGCAAGATGGAATTGATGTAACATGTGTTGCCCAAATTTAGCAAGCCGCTGTTGCTGCCTAGTGATTCTTGTGCAGGCAAGGTAGTGGAGCTCTTTGTTACGCCCTGGGGATTCGTGTCCTTAAAGCTAGTGGTCGAAGTTGCTTGTGACTTGGATGATTTCTTTGAAACAGTTGGTATCAATTGAGCGGTATGCTGTGGATCCCTACCAGGATGAATCCAAGACAAAGAATCTCGAGATAGCCAGATGTAAAACGACGATCGCATAGATGACTCAGTAAGAGATTTCAGAGTGGAACGCACAGACATGTTAGAAAAGCCGAGGCGACGGAGGCAGATTCTAACTGTTTCGGAACAAAATCCCCTAGCTCCTACTTCAACAGCAAAGAAATGCACAGACCAATTGTTTAATCTCATGACGGAACAAAGTGACGAGTATTTATCAACCTTAACTCCATGCCAAGTCTCCATGTTCTCTTCGCATGGGCAAGTTAATTCAAGGATAATTACAGTTTTGGTCATGGCAGAAGTTAAAAGTATGTCCGGACGAAGTTGAGTTACAGCAAGATAAGGTGGTACTATTAAGGTTGAATCTAAGTCTGACAATAATCTCCAATCGGAGGCCAGGTGAAGGATTCCTTGAATTTTCGAACGCTTTTTGGTGGGAAGACGTTTACCAGCTGGAACAAAGGATATTTTATGACATCTAGATGGTTTTGCTGGCTCATAATCGGATAAGAACTTCTGAATGGCTGTCACTAACACACGTAGAACAGTATCGTGGCGGTACGTAAATCTACCTTGTGAAAGGGCTAATTTACAAGCGCCTAAAATGTGGGACACGTTACAAGAGGGTTTTTTACATAGGGTGCAACTTTTGTCATTTTGAATTCCCCACTTGACAAGATTTGTAGGAGAAGGAAGCGTGTCATAGGTTGCGCCGATGCAAAACGAAGATAAACTTTGCGGCAGAGACAGTAGGTTCTTCCAAGAAAGATCGTATTTAATAAACGAGCACCACTTAGTCCAGTTACCTTGGACATGAAGCTGAACGGCTCGAGCATAATAGATGTCTTCCTCATTGTCCTGCACAACATCTGATACAAGTTTGCGGTAAGAATGGGTACCAATTGGTGGGACACTCTTATGGCTTACCAGTCCCAAGCCTGCTCTACCAAACTGGTGGAAAACGAGTATTTTCTTGAACTCGAGTTGACTCTCTGCTGATTTTACTGTCTGATCTACCTTCCAGTGTCGAGGATAGACTTTTTAAAGGTAAAGGGCATGGCGATGAAGCGGAATACAAACTTATGTTAGAAATAGAGTGATGGAGTCTCGCCACTTTCTTATGAAGAAAGAAAACTTTTGTTCTAGTGAAACAATACGAGATATCGGAACTTCGTAAATTAAAAAAGGCCATCGTATTCGGGGAATTAGAAGATGATGCAAAAACCACACTTTGTGAATGCCTCTATGGGAAGAATTATCTATGAGTTTGACTTGCTCTACAGCGTTAACAATAACCTGTTGGACAACAGCTGAATCTGACAATGTTGAATTTATCGTCCGGCCAAGAAACTTAACTGGGTTTGCGTGAATAGATGGGATTGGTTCTTGCAGGACACAAAAAGGAGACTGATCTAAAACTTTTCCATTAGCTATAACAATGCTTCGTGATTTTGAAGGTCTAAAGCCCATTCCAGCCCAATGAAGGGCTGTTACACAACGATCCAACAAGTTCTGAGTTTGAGGGACACTTGAAGACATTAAAAATATGTCATCCATAAAGGCCTTAACCGGAGGATGGTCTGAATCGCCAGGCGAAACACAACTTTTTAACTCTTCTTCGGCGCACACATATTCAATGATTACATTTATAGCTGCCAAAAATAGTATGATTGATAATGTACATCCAATAAAAATACCTCTAAAGTGTTAGTGCCAGCTGGATGAGGCTGTAAAAGAGAATGACTTGCTCCAGAGGCTGCCATAGTAGGCGTTAATAAGCCTTATCCAAGACTCTGAAACACCATAGCGACGAAGGGCCATGGAAATGAGTTTATGCGGTAGAGTGGGATACGCATGCGCTACATCAAGCCATATTGCAGATAGTGGATTTTTTCTAGACTTGGCGTTTCTCAGAGCAGCCCAGACAAGAGACATATGCTCCCAGCAACCAGGGACTTTTTCCATACATCTTTTTTGAATGGATTTGTTAATAAAGTGGTTTTTCTGAATGATGTGGTTTTCTAGGCGCTTTGACACAAGACTGAAAAAAAGTTTTCCTTCCACATTGAGGAAGAGCTATTGGCCGAAAGTCCTTAATGGATGATGGAGATGGAGGCTTGTTTTTAGGGATATAAACTTCTGAAGCGACCCTCCACTGAACAGGAATGTAGGAATTCTTTAAACAAGATTGGAAAAGGTTGAAAAGAAAGGACGCAATTTGAGGACAGTTCTTGTAAACAGTGTAAGGTATTTGGTTCAATCCGGGTGACGATGCATTCCGACGAGTATGAAGGATGGTTTGAAAGTCCTTGAAATTAAACTTTGAGGAATCAAATGCAGACGTGACGTTGGGAGCATGAGGCAAACCAGGAAGAGTCGGTATCTCATATAAGGGATCAATTAACACCGAAGCTTTGTGGGCATCTAGGGATTCTTTAGGAACATTAAGCCTAATAGAGCATTTGGGATCCAGCAGATCTTTACCAGCCTGATAAGGATTCTTACCAAATGCACGGTTTGCATTGCGGATCTTCCATCGCTTTTTTCTGTTCCGTTCTCCCCGACGTAATGTTGTTAACTTTAATTTAACATTGCCTAGCGAAGTTTGTAAATGTTCCCTCTGCTTTAAGTCCGACACGTTTTCCAGTTGTTGAAGAAGAGAATTTTTCTCTTTTACCAACGAGATGGACTGTAATGCACGTCTGTTTAAACCAGACGGGGCATGTGTGGGTTGAGCCTTAAATCCAAAGAGAAGGGAAGCATGATGGTAAATTGTGGATTCTAGAATTTCCATTCTCTCTGACAGAGGGTGAGAACCTAACAGTTTGTGGAAAACAGCATTGTTGAGAGCGCTCCAAGCATCTGTGTCAGCGGATTTTGGCCATGAAATTTGTTGTTTTCTCTCTACTTTCTTAAGCTTTTCAATATCTGCTGGTCGCTGAGAAAGAACACAGTGGGAATATACGAGCAAAAACAGCATATATAGCTAGCTATTTTCATCTTTTTTGTCAAGATTAACAAACAACAACTTACAACAGAGATAAACACGACGACCTAGCTAGAGCATTAAATTCTTAAAAAGTAAGAAATTTTAGTTATCTTTCCCGCTGATATTTTTTACATTTTGTCCTGTCACATGTTTTCTTTATATAACAAAATTCTTGGATTTATGCTGCGCGTTTCTTTGATTGCATCGTTCCTTCAGGAAGAAAAACATTAGCTACCTATATTTAAGATCTGAGAAGGAGAAAAAGGAGGCCGGTTTGTGACTTCCGTTATCAAACAATGTGATTTATTTTATAAGCAAAACGTTTGATAGTTGTTTGTTTTTGTAAATTAGCTATGGCAAAGTTTAGTATGTAATGAAAGATTTTAAGTAAGTTATGTATATATCTCTAATTCTTATTTTTTTTTTTTTAGAATTGGCAGTTCCAATAGCTAGGTTTTGTATTTTTACTCTCATGTCTAACCCAGAGAGTAATAACATTAACAACCCTGTACGTAGTTTTAGGCTTTTTAATAATGCAGGCAGGTTTGTATTACAACGCCCTGAAAATAATCAAAAGTTAGTAGGTCTCATTATGGGCCAGATACCAGATATTCCTCAACCAGATATGCCACATCAGATAAATGTCATACCACGTACATCAATTATTGATGATGTGTCTTTAGCTAGGCGTAGACTTGCACAACGTGTTGCATCTCTGCGCCATGCTGACACAGTTAACCAAGTTAACAACAGACGTCACAGTGATGCTGTTAGGCAGGCAGCAAGCCGCAGTGCTGAATCTAATGAGCAGACTGCCAATAGACGTGCTCGAGATGCTGCAAGGCAAGTTAATGCTCGGCAAAGGCAAAATGTTGGTCAGGTTGCAAATAGAAGACGAGCAAATGCACAACGACATCTTGCTGTTCGTGCTCGCAGAAATGCCCCATATTATAATGTTGCACGTCAACATGTATTGCCTAATGTTTATTATTTAGGTGTTATGGACAAAAAATGTGAGTATTGTCAAGCTATAAAGTTTGAAAATGAAGAGTGTTTTAAATGCTGTCATAAAGGCAAAGTCACACTCAATAATTTGTCTCCTTACCCTGAGCAGCTAAGGCAACTGTTAACAAATACTGATACTGTTCAGGCAAGGAACTTTGAAACAAATATACGTAAGTATAATAGTGCAGTTTCGTTTGCTTCATTTGGGGCAAATCTTCGTCCTCCCCCTGGCCGTGGACCACCATGCTTTCGAATCTGCGGTCAAATATGGCATCGCGTTGGGGATCTTCACCCTGCTGAAGGACATACTCCTGTTTTTAACCAACTTTATATTTATGAAGCAGGTAGAGCACTCAATGAAAGAATGGCACGTCCTGAAAATAATGGTTGTAGAGAAGACGTGATGCAAACTGTTCAAGATGTAATGAACATTGTTAGCCCTTTTGCTGCTGCATACAGGTATATGGCTGAAGTGGAAGCTGATGAAATAGCTCGGGCAGCAGCTGAAAATCGTGTCCCATCAGAAGTACGCATGTGCATGAGGGTTGCCACATCATGACGAAGTAGCCGCAATTTATGTAGGCCAAGATGGAGCTCCTCCTGGAAACAGGGATATTATTACCTACTCACGTGGAGGCAATTTGCAAAATATTTCTACATTATCTGCAAATTTAGAGCCAATGGTTTATCCTCTTTTTTTTCCAAGGGGTGAACCAGGTTGGTATGATGGAATACCCCATGTTGCTGAACGTGCAACCCGTACTCGAAATATTACTACAATGTTGCAGTATTATACTTACCGTGTAGCTGTTCGGGAAAATTTTAGCCCAATTCATTATGGTAAGAAATTATTTCAACAGTATTGTGTCGATTCTTACGTTAAAGTTGAGGGTAACAATTAAATTACATTCGTGCGAATCAAACAAACCTGCGTGTTGACAGTTATGAAGGTTTAGCTGACCACTTGAATGCACGAGCTGAAGAGCGAGGCCTTCCAACAGGACGTATTGTTGTCCTTCCTTCAAGTTTTCCAGGAAGTCCACGTGCCATGGCTCAGAACTATCAAGATGCTATGGCTGTCATTGATAAATTTGGAAAACCAGATTTTTTTCTGACTTTTACCTGCAATCCAAAATGGTGTGAGGTTACGGAAAATTTATTTGCAGGTCAACATGCACATGATCGGTCTGATTTAGTTTCTCGAGTTTTTAAATTGAAACTAAATGAACTCCTAAAAGATGTTACTGAAAGGGGAGTTCTAGGTAAAACTGTATCACATGTTTATGTTATAGAATTTCAAAAGAGAGGTTTACCTCATTGTCATTTGTTACTTCATTTAGATCCCAATGATAAACTCAGGGATGCAGATGACATAGACAGTGTTATTTCAGCCGAAATTCCTAATCAACAGGAACAACCTGAACTGTTTGAAATTGTTCGGTCATGTATGATTCATGGTCCATGTGGCCATCTGAATCCTAATTCCAGGTGTATGGAGGATGGTGTTTGCACAAAACGTTTTCCAAAGAAATTTGTAGCATCTACCGTTGCTGATGTTGATGGATATCCTTTGTATAGACGTCGTGATAATGGAATCCGTATCAACGTCAAAAACATTCATATTGATAATCGCTGGGTTGTTCCCTACAATCCATGGCTCTCCAAGAAATACAATGCACATATAAACTTGGAGGCTTGCATGTCTGTTAAATCTGTAAAATACCTCTATAAATATATTTATAAAGGTCATGACTGTGCTAACATTGAGATCAATGAACGTATTGATCACGATGAGGTAAAGACGTTTTTAGACGCTAGGTATGTCAGTGCACCAGAAGCAGTATGGCGTCTTTTTGAATTTAAAATGCATCAGCAATCTCATGTTGTCCATAGACTGCCAGTGCACTTGCCTAATAACCATATTGTTTATTTTCAGCAAGGCCAGGCTGAAGAAGCTGTGAACAGAGCTGCAAATCAAGCTACAAAATTAACAGCTTGGTTTGTGCTGAATGGAGAGAATCACAATGCTCACCAATATTTGTATCCAGACATTCCTCTTCATTTCGTTTTCAATAACAACAGGAAAGTTTGGACACCCAGGCAAAACTTTAACCTTAAAATTGTATCTAGAATGTATAGTGTAAGTCCTCGCGCAGGTGAGCTTTTTTATTTACGTATGCTATTATTGCATACGCGTGGTGTAACATCTTATGAAGATTTAAGAACCGTGGATGGCAATGTTGCTGAAACATTTCGTCAAACCTGTTTATTGCGTGGACTCCTGCAAGATGACACTGAATGGGACAATACTTTGCAGGAAGCTGTCAACTTTCAGATGCCTCGACAATTGAGACAATTGTTTGCAGTAATTCTTATTCACTGTGAACCTTCTGATCCTTATACTTTGTGGACAAGGTACAAGGGTTCTATGTGTGAGGATTATCTTCACCAAATGAATGAGGATCAAGCTGAATACAGGCTGCTTCAAGATATTCATTCTGTACTTAGACAATTTGGTAAATCTCTTACTGATTTTAATCTTCCTCATTTAGATGAAATACCTCCAGCTGAAAACATCGATGTAACTTTGGAGGCTGAAAGAGCTTCTCAACTGAGAGCTCAACTTACTGAAGAACAGACAGCACTGGCTGATGCAGTTATAGAAGCTGTTGTAAATGTTGCTAACAATGCGGCCCAAAATAACCGTTTGTTTTATTTAGAAGGTGCTGGTGGCAGTGGTAAAAACCTTTACTTATAATTACCTTATTTCTGAAATTTCAGGTAGAGGTTATCATTATAGCAGCAACTCTTTGGAAAAAGGGTACCACCATACATAAACTGTTTCGGTTACCAGTTCCTATTTCAGAAAACAGTACATGCAACGTGACTCCAGTGTCTGCTTATGCTGCTGAGCTACGGCAAAAAAATCTCTTTTTACTTGATGAATCTTCCATGATTCCTAAGCATGCTTTCCATGCAATAGATCGTCTTCTTAAAGACATTTGCAATAGCGAACTTCCATTTGGAGGTAAAGTTGTTCTTTTAGGTGGTGATTTCTCACAATTATTGCCTGTTGTCAGAAAAGGAAAACCAACTGAAATTGTTGATATGTGCTTAAAAAGTTCTCCACTATGGCACTTGGTTACAGAATTTAAATTAACTCACAACATGAGAACGAGGCCAGGAGAACAAGAATTTGCTGCATGGCTTTTGCAACTTGGAAAAGGTGTTTTACCAGTTAGGGAACAACCACCATTTGAAGGTGCAATTGAAGTGCCATCCAATTGTGTGTTACAACAAAATCAATGTATTGTTAATACTTTGTTTACGGATTTTCACCCAGAAAATATGGCATCATCTGTAATACTAACACCTACAAATGATGATTCACTCATCATTAATGATCGGGTGTTGGCGTTATTGCCGGGCGAAGAAAAAATTTATTTCAGTGCAGATGATGTTGTGTGTGATGATGAGGAGGAACGGAATCAATATCCGGTAGAATTTTTAAATAGTATCACACCTTCAGGTATGCCTCCTCATTGTCTTAAATTAAAATCGGGTGCCATTGTTATGTTATTAAGAAATATAAACATAAATAAAGGCTTATGTAATGGCACTCGCCTAATTGTAAGATATCTTCACGACAACTGTGTCGATGCTGAAGTACTCACTGGCAATGCTATTGGAGATAGGGTACTTATTCCAAGGGTGCAACTTGCACCTTCGGATACAGGTATGCCTTTTGTTTTGCGTCGCAGACAGCTTCCACTAAGGCTTTCTTATGCTATGACAATAAACAAGGCACAAGGTCAAACCTTTGAAAAGGTTGGTATATTGTTGCGCAGGCCATGCTTTTCTCATGGCCAGTTGTATGTTGCTTTTTCTAGAGCAAGGGCATTTGATGATGTTCAAGTAAGTATTGTTCCTTCATCCAAGCAAGGATTTTTTAATGGAAAATGTTACTCTCAAAATATTGTTTACCATCAAATTATTTCATAATTCATACAATAATGTAGTAGACAATGATGCAAATATTAAATGCTTAGCAGAAATTCAATATTTTGAACTTTATATATATCTGCCATGTTGTACAAAGTGAAAAGAGGTTGACGTGTTAGAGTAATTATACTGACATGCCCTTTTGTGCAACATGAGAGTGGCGTGCACTGTATTTGGGGGTAGATGTTCCTATTCGGTGCACCCTTGCCTTGTACATTTATAAGGCACATCAGAAAAAAATTATCAGGGTTTGGTAGGGTCTTACAGTCAGATGGGGAGGTTTTTAACAAGAAAAGTCTGGAGGAAGTAACGTCTTATTCACATTTAATAGTCAGGAAGTTCTGGGGAAAGTGCTACAGCCCTGAAAAAGCTGATGATACTACTCTTTTGCAGATATTTATTTAGCTTTTAAAATTTAGTCATGCCCAGAATATGTTGTGAATCCTAAAAGTACACTAAAGATGCATTTTTTTAAATGTTGTGTTAGACATGCATCTCTTTTTCTTTTAGGTGAAGTGCAAAGTCCTATGGCTTACCTTCACGTGGTGCACTTCGTTAAATGATTAGCATATTAGGGGGAAAAATTAAAAGTTGATTGCAACATAAATTATTGGTTAAAAAAATTATTGTGTGAGATAAGTCATTTCTAATCCACTCTTTTACATATATATTGCCATATAAGTTATTGGGTTATTAAAGTTTAAAGAATTTATTTAAATTTTGTGACAACAAAGTTAACTTAAAGGCACCATTTTCTACAATTTTCTAATGATTTCCTTCTTGCAGTAAAGGTTAAGATTTCACATTTCGCAAATAATTTTTACTGCAATTTGAGGCAAAAATAATAATTAATGTTGCAATCGTTTTTCAACTACAAAAAATTATGGGATTAAGATCTGCTTGAAATTTTTGTTTTTCACTGCCTGAAAGGTACTTAAATTCATATTTCTAAGGTTTAAGATAAGGGGCAGACTCTTCATATTGTAAAGTCTTTATTTTGAAGTATGAGAGTTGTTTATATTTAGAAAAGTTTGTTATTTTCATCCAAATTTAATTTTAAACAACTGTAATTAATTTAAAAGAAAATTTGTTTATTCTGGCTGCATATACCTATAGGATGTAATTAATTTGTTTAAAAAAATTACACACAGCGCTTTTGATGCATTTTTGCAATTTTAGCATGAAATAAGGCTATTGTCTTATTCTAGCTAAAAAGTTACAGAGGTTTCTCAGAACCCAAATAGGGTTAAGGTGTTTATTTCTCAAACTGAAATTCAGAGGGTAAAAACAAAAAAACGCATTAACTTTCCTTTTTTGTGTTAAAAAATATTGAATTCAACATTTCTTTTCAATAATTTAGGCAACACTTACATTTACACGAATATTTTATGTCAAATAGTAGTTGCTTTACATATGCTAATCATGAACTGAAAGCCAAGGCACATCTTCAAACGGATTTACACTTTTACGTCCTGTTAGTACTATTTATCCAGCACGTGCATGTTTTAATTCCTATGGATAGTACTATGGCTACTAAACCACTATTATGGTAACATTTACATTTATTGTTAATATTCTCTTTCAGTTATAAATAATAATGGAAGAAGCCTTATTAAGCACACCCGAGGAGGAAATGCCAGGTATTTGATAAGACCTTATTTATACAAACATATCATTTTGTTATTGCCTTATTATTAAAGAGATCATTATTATTTAGAGTATAATAAAAGCCAGCACAAACATTTCATACACTAACACACCCATGGACATATAAACAAACAGGAAGTACACATTTTTATTGTGATAAATAGTTCTTATTGTTAATAGTTTGTTATTTTCTTTAGAAGTTGAGCAAGTTGAAAGAAAGGAGGGTATGTCTAATCTTTTATTTTTTTAATATCTCTATAATAATGCGATTAAAAGTTCCAATTTTTGTTAACACTTTTTTTCTTTAGAAAGTACATCAGAATAAAGTAAGCACAGTATATTGTATTTTAGTATTATTTTTTTTTAATTTTTTTTTGTCTGATTACCATAACAAAAACATTATTTCTTCTAGACAATAAAGGAAAAGAATTAAAAAACCCAGAAGGTGCGAGTTGTTACATAATAATAGTGTTTATATCGGCCTTTTTTGTTGTAATAGATGTCCTATTTTGTCTTTTTTTAGCCTTGACATATTCAGATTATCTGAAGTATAGAGATGCACATCCTGGCCCCCTGTCCAAAAATTCTTTCAATTGGTGGAAAGCACACGGGGGTCAGGATTTACCTACTTTTATGTGGAAGAAGGAAAATAACCGCCGACGCAGAAAACACAGACACCAACGCAAACCCACTCCAAACAACCAATACATTAATTGCAACTTTACATACAACAAATAATACATCGTTTATTCTTACATTAATTTAAATTATTTATTTTCGTGTGTGTTTTGTTTTTTAGTCATTTGTTCGTTCTGTACATAGTTCATTTAACACGGTTATTTTCCTTCTTCTATTCACATTTTGATGATCGTAAAGGTAGTATTTAGCTTCCTGGATTATAAAAGTTTTTTTTTCCATAAGCAAATATCTCTGGAATTTCTGTAAGGTCAAATTATCTTCTTTTCCGGTAAACCTGAAATTTTAGTTTTTTTAAGAATCGTGTTATTTTGACAATGTTTTGTAGGTAAATTTAATTAAAACACTTTTCACTTTTTTTAGGTTGAAGCGCAAAGCCCCATGACTTACCTTCCCGCGGCGCGCTTCGTTAAGTGGATTATTTTCTTTTTATGGAGATAATTCATGAACTAAAAGTCAGGGCATGTCATGCTATATCACTGCATCGCACATTTATTGGTATTGGAAAGGCTACAACGAGGTAACTTACTTCTATCATTTTAATTTATGTTCTTTATTTAAAAGACCGTATATTGAAAACTAAAAACATAAGACAAAAATAGGCACTCACTTTTACCATAATTTTAGCAGCTACTTAAGGTTTATAAAGAACGAAATTCTTTCTTTCTAACTTATCCTTATTCTGTTTTTCTTTTTTTTATTTGTGTTATCGCTTATAACTATAAATTCCAATAAACTTATCAACGCGTCATTCAATTTTTCAAACTGATTATAAATTTCTGATTTATAAATTTCTTTGTGGATGTTTGCAAATTGGGCTGATCACATTACCTTAAAAACTAGAGCACATTGACATTCTTTTATGTGACGTTATCAAAACTCCTAAAACAACCTATATGTTTTCCTTTGTTTTCTGCCTAAGTGGATTTTTCAAAACATAATAAAAACGTTTCCATTGTTACCCTGCCTGAGTGGATTTTTCCACGGGCCTTATCGACTAGTTTTCAATAAAAAAATAAATCATAAGAAGACCATTCAAACAGATGGAATGTGTATTTACCTTCACGAGTGGCCATGATACTGTTAGATTAGATACGAAGATACCACTTTCTTCCTCACGTGAATGCGAAAAGAAAGATCTAAAACCTCGTTCCCAGGGAATCTTGCAAAAAGCGCAGCGTCAATAATAAAAAAATGCACTGGCAATGAGGTTGCTACAATTGATTACCGTAACAACGGCGGCCCGGGGAGTTTAGTAAAGTTTTCGGATCGGTGCAACGTTTAGAGAGACGTTTATCAGAGGGCAGCGTTTATTCCAAAGGGGAAATTATGGAGAAAAAAGCACAACTGTAGTAATACTATAAAAAAGCCTTAAACTGGAGAAATTTTGTTACCGTATAGGAGATAAACCATATATTAAGCAAAACTGCTTTATATTAAACGTTTTTATTTTACATCGTCCTTCACCTAGATGTTTTTTCCATTAAACGCCGCATTTTAAGGGGTTTTCCAATAAACGCCGCATTTAAAGGTACGGCGTTTGAAAGAGGAAATACGGGATACAAAAAAGAGTCTTTTTTTTTCAGCACAATTTTTTTGCATGCAATTTTGGACAATTTTTACAAACGTGAAATCTTACTCAACTCTGTTGTGTCTTGTTTCCTTTAAAACAGAAAAACTTAGTTAAATATAAATCTTAAAGAATTATGCTATCAAAGAATGAAAACAAAACATATATACTGCATGTAGTATATTGATTATTATACCTTTGTCGCAGTTGTACAAGACAATATCAGAACCACACATTGAAACAAGTATAACTTTGACTAATAGTTCACCATCTCCAGGCTCAGGAACCTTTATGTCTGTATATTCATACCCTTTACAGTTTGATGTTTTGATTAAACATTTCATTTTGTTGTCGATATCAGACATAGTTTTGGATTTAGATGACACTAGATATTAAAGAAATATAAGAACGAGAAGACAGTCAAGATATGTTGCAGTTATATAAAGAATATATATATATATAAGAAAAATATGAAAGAAATATAGAACAAATAGTGGGTTCTGTTCAGAAAAAATTTGTGAATACACAAAGATTATAGTATAGCTAAATAAGTTGGCTCTTGCTTTGATAAGCCCTCATAGGATGGCAACGAACAATAGAAATATTTTAGTTCAAGTACATGCACATTTACATTAAGGTGGTACTGCATTTAAAAACATTCTGCTTCCCTCCTATGACAGTCAACTGAAACTTGTTGATATGTCCTGAAACATGTTGATATGTTTAACCCAACAGGTAATGACAGCCCTCACAATGATTTTTCAAGGCCCATCAGACCAAATCACTTCATATTGTTTTGATTGGTGGACAAAATATTCAATAATTTCAGTCTTGCATGATTTTAATCACTTCGCAAGACTGGGGAGGCGTACATCAATGAAAGTGAGTTTAAACACCTCACAGCGACGTGAATGGAATTTATTTCTTCATGGCGAATTTGTACCTATGGGCGAAATAGTACCTGTTGAAATGTTGAGGGAAAACACAGATGTTTCACGACCAAACCTTTGATTAAACAAGAACTACAAGTTTTTAATTAAAGTGAAGCTAAATTACCAAAAACTCACCTAAAACTGCGTAAGAAAACAAACATTCTACAAAAAATGTAGCCCCTATTTATGAAGAGGTGACTGCGTGAACACCTCAAATCTTAATGGCTACCCTGAAAAATATGGACCTGTGATTGGTTTAAAAGTATCACGTGACATTTGCTGACCAGGAGAATGTGTGTAGCTAGCTAGCTTCAAAATCTGCTTCAAAGGATCCTTTTAAGCTAGCTAAGTAGCTAGTTTTATACCAGCTGAGTTTGGTAGTTTTATATTTTACCTAGCTAGCTAAGTTCTAGTTTTATGCTAGTTTAGTACCTAGCTTTATGCTAGCTAGCCTTAGGTGTGACTTGGAGTAAAAAGGGGTTCATTACATCAAATATTGTGATGTACTAGCTAGCTATAACTATCTACATACCTGTTCTTCGTTTTCTTAAAAATGCCCTTCCGTCCATTGCAACCAAGGCAATATGGCTAGCATCAACATAAGTTAAGAGGGAAGGTCACGCGATATTAGTAAGAGTAACCTATAGATCACGTGGCTAAAATTGTATGCTGACTTGGCTGTTTTTCGTTTTCTTAAAAATGCCCTTCCGTCCATTGCAACTAAGGCAATATGGCTAGCATCAACATAAGTTAAGAGGGAAGGTCACGCGATATTAGTAAGAGTAACCTATAGATCACGTGGCTAAAATTGTATGCTGACTTGGTCACAACTGAAAACATTCGATTTCCCGCTTAGCCATCTTAAAAAAAAAAAAAAGAAAAGCACTCCATCTTTGTTTATTTAAGAAAATACGTAGTTTCGCTTAATTAGAAATTTACGGAAATATGACCAGGTTATAATACTGGGAAATCAAGTCCTTCATGAATGAAATGCTAGCCATTTTTTATGTATACGGATGAAATCGTTAGAAAATGTGAAACACTCTCCACCGTAGTAACTGTTTATAATATTTGACTATAATAATGAGGAAATGGGCTTCGCTACAGAAAATATAGACCACCTAATTAAATTAAAGTCGTATAAGTTAAATATTCCTTCGGCACCTCGTACTTTGCAGCTTCAAAAAAATGTATCGTTGGTTTCGTTTCGAGGCGAAGCACAGGATCGTGTCCACGGCCAGTAACAAAGGCACATATTTTCTCAAACGTCATCCCTTCACGTCGTCCGCCTGAAATTAAATTCATGATTTTCTCTTATGTGAATCGAACTTGGCAAGTAAATTTCTTTCACTTCAATTTATCTAAAATCTGTCATAAATTACTTACTTGCCACCTCACCCATTTCCCTCACATGGCTGGAGTTGACCCAGGGCTATGGTAACATTCACTCGCCCATATTGAATTACTGCCAAGGCGAATCGAAACCCTGGTCTCCAGCACGGCTACGGAGTACCACAGGGGTCAGTTCTTGAACCCCTTCGCTTCTACAATACTTTTTGCTGATAATAGTACAATATCTTACTTCAATAGACCACTTTCCGCGTGACATTGTTGTTTTGATTTTATTTTGAGAACAATGATCATACGCCATAGTTGCACACTAACACTCGTCATTGCGTTAACTACATATTGTTACAAGGGTTGGTACGTGAATAGACGGTCCTCGGAGATACCAATTTAAAAAGCGAGGTCTAGCGTCGCGGAGTTTTTTTGGATGCTCTAATGATTTGTTTTTTGTATAGTGCGTACGGAAGAGACCAAAAACATTGGAAAATGTGGAAGATTGTTTCTGTTATACAATAGAATCTTTGTCGCACTGCAAGAGTCTTCAATGTAACCATACAAGCGTATTTTTTTTCGCTTTCAATTTTTCCCGAAGCGGATGGATATTACACGGAAAGGAGTTGTACTTAAAGATAACACGTTGCATCAAAATAATATACAAGAAAGTGTGCTCAGAACATATATTCATAAAATGTTGTTCTGTGTAAGTTTGGGGCAATCCTCAATGTTTTTTTATATCCAACACAATTTTTTTATTGTTGATAATGAAGTTGTGGTTTTCTAGGTTCAAAAATGCGTGTTCTAATTTTCCTTTGTCAGTTACAAGTGGGAATAATTTATCAACTAAATTTGGGAAAACTGTCGCAATGGTTTGCTTTAAGGTTAAATCTGTTAAAACTATTTGGACGGTTGAAGTGGTGGTACTCAGCTTCATACCAAACTTGCTTTGTAATACGAGATTTGAGCAACTTTCATTCTCCTCCACCGTTTCGATGATAGGTGACCACACCGTTAACGAGATGTGACCCGAGTCATCAGCAAAAATGCCATCTCAACATACTTTGTTGTTTTTGATAAACCTACAAGCATAATGCGTTCTTCAGTGGTCCATTTATATTTGCCATTTAAGGTGAATGTCCCAGACCTTTCATTGTTTATAAGATTATCAACAGTAAGTGAGCTCAGATCCTTATACTGAAAATTCTCACTTTCAATGTCCTCCATTCTACCACCAGTATTACTATTGAAAAATATGGTGCCATTGTTAGTACACGAAACACTGGTTAGTCTGTTTTGATTCTTCTTTCTCACAAAAAAGGATTTCTTTTCACCGCAGGTGTGACCGTTACACGGACATTTTTGGATTCTGATGGACTTGTTTTCGCGTGTACGTCGAAGTACGCATTGCTCTTAGCAGACATTTTGGTTGGCGATATAAAGGTGACATAACCACTCACACCTATGGAAAATATAGAGATAATAAACAGTAATAAATACTGAAGTAATATCAAGGAATTAATTAATGTGAAAAAAAAACAATATCATAATGTGGAGTGCTATGTCATTTCCCGTACAGTGGATTCTTAACTGAGAACTGTTGCTTTGATTAGAACTTTGCCCATGACGAGACCACGAGAGTGTAATGAAATCAAAGTGTGAATGGAACAAACTTACTTGTGTTGTTTTGTTGTTTATCTTTTTTACCAGACATTTTCTAAAAAGTCAATGTCCATAAAGAAATAAGTAATATATGAAGATATCAATTGACTGACAGGAGGAAAGTAGTGTCATTTATAATTATCAATAGTAATATCATTCAAAATGTCGAGACGTTTTTCTTCATTGTATCTATATTTATAGTTTGAAGAATTTTTAATAGCAATAAGTCTTTCATATGACACAGGCTCAATTGAAAGATCTGTGAGACTTCTGACTCTAGAGAAGGCACAGATATATGGGGTAGTTTTATTTATTTAGCAATACTATGAATCCAAATTTCCAGAAAACAATCCACTGCACATGAAAATTTGCCTGCACTTTGGCGACACATGTTAACAAAATGGAGCTTATTGTGACTTCACTTCACTGAGTACACTTGCGGACGTAGCAGATGTTGAACGGGTATGTGAGGAAAGATTAGAACATGAATAGACAGATTAGTCAATCAGGACAGAATCTTCAAGCGATTTTTAATCGCTGGTGGGCAGAAGGAGTACCTTCTGCAGCCTAATGTTGTCATACTACCCTTCTGTCAAAAAGAGGAGATCGAACACAAGTCGGTAACTGGCGATCTATTACGATACGCCCGTCAAAAAGAATTCGTTCCTCTTGACGGGTGTTTTTACAACATCAAGCTGCTCCAACAAGTCACAAGGACTGTGCTTTTTTAATTTTTAGAAAAACATTTGATAACGTGCAGCTGGGTATGCAGAACAAGAGTTATGGCGTCAGGACAAAGAGACGGGAGGGTTACGATCAACTTCTCTAGCCGGATCAAATAATTACTCAAGATATGCTAAGGAAATTTGTTATGAGAGACTATCTGTATGGACCAGGCGGTGTGTCATGGCAATGGGACCATATCTCACAAACAGGAGATCCATTTGATGAAGAACACAATCCAATTAATCCAATTCGATTTGTTGCAATTATATTGAGCATTAAAGTAAAATCGAAACTTGATAGGTGATACCCGAGAACAGATTTTTTGATATTTTTCTTTCGATAAAATGTCTTCAGAGAGCAAGGACGAAGTTGAACTCGCTGATGTTGCAGTTATTATTTTAAATTCTGGTTCTGGTCGAGCTACACGTTATTATATTCTTTGCAGTCATGTTACACAAATCTTTCATGAAGACCTAGAAAGTTGCTTAATATTGATCATGTCCAACTGACACCTTTCTCTGTAATGAAAGTTCGTCTTGCTGCTCAAGTCCTTAGTGAAACTGTTGGCAGTGTTTTGAATCAATTTTGTCAACCTGAATTTCTTCCCTTAAGGTAACTTTCACGAAGGTGTATTACTAGTACTTGATTTTTAAATTTTTTGCATAACTAAATTTTGCAGATTTGAGCCAAATCCACAAAAAAAGTGTCCCAAATTTTCTTTCACAAAATAACATGAGTACCGTATAAGCCCCCATGCTCCCTGTCAAAGCAACATACTTTGCTGGAACAACAAGTCCGACCTCCCTTTTTTCTTTCCAACCACAAATGCTTCAAGTTTGTTTTCAGGCGCTGCGTTTAGAAAGTTTGTAAGTAAACAAGAAATTTCTATTGGTAGATGTCCAACCAGTAGTGTTACTTCATCGGTTGATTTAAAAACGCCAATAGCATTTTTATCATATTCGATTGCTTCTTCCCGGGTGTCTGTTTTGCATATTAATGTTTGTCCAATATGTGGTGCCCAAGCGTCTTTATAAATATGATGTCCACGAATAGCTGTCTGGAACTCAATTTTAAAATTCATTTCATACGATACTGACAATGCTCTAGACATCTTAGAAAGTTTTATTCGTCGTGACAAATAAAACCAACGTTATAATCGTATCGTTCTCGCTCTGAGAATTCGAATTCAAATGTTTAGGTAATTCGAATGTTTTGTTTTTGAACAGAATTTTGTTTCAATTTTTTTATTTTCATTGCGAAAATGGAACTAGAAGAGCCAGCAACAACTTCTCACAAAGGAGAGAAAATAAGTTCTTATACGATAAAGTTTAAACTTGAAGTTGTTGAATTTGCGGAAAACAAATCAATTGGGGCTCCTGCGGTGAAATATAAAGTTGACCGCCATTGTATTCGTGATTGGAAGAAAAAAAAGGATGACGTACAAGAACTTTCAAAGTCAGTTAGTAACAAGAAAAGAGAACGTTTACAAGGGGCTGGCAGAAAACCCGTGAGCTATGAAATAGAGGAAAAAGTACTAGAATGGATTGTTGAACGTCGTACGAAGATGCTTCGTGTGTCAAGGAAACTTATCAGGAAGAAAGCAATTATTGTCTATGGAGATTTGAAACGTACAGATCCAGTAAGGTATGACGAAAAATTTGAAGCAACGAATGGTTGGCTTTTTAAATTTATGAAACGAAATAACTTATCGTTAAGAAGAAAAACCTCCATAGCACAGAAAGATCCCGAAATTTTAGTAGCTAAAATCGTCTCGTACATATTACGTGTTAGAAGATCACGATTGAAATATTCATACCAACCAGCCGATATTATAGCATTTGATGAGACACCTAATTGGGCGGATATGGTGTCAAACACAACAGTAAATGTTGTTGGGAAAAAAACTGTTAGTATGAACACAACCGGACACGAAAAATGTGGTGTAACCGTTGGACTGGCTGCGAAAGGCTATGGAACAAAACTGAAACCCTTCATTGTATTCAAGGGAGGAAAGCGTGATGTTGAAAAAATGAAGAAAGAGTATGGAAATAGGTGCATAATAGCTTCCTCGACAAACGGATGGATGGTCTTGCAATGCTCAATGAACAAATACAACTGGTAAACGAGACGGAAGACAACCCATTTGTCCCAGATGCCGAGAAAATGATTAATGCGGCTCCCTTAGAGTCGATCGTAATATTGAGATTGATAAGCCCCCTCCCCCAAAACCCATTTTGACAAAGAAGCCTCTGGGGGCTTAATCGATCATTTACGGTACCCAATTTATTTTTTATTTCACATAAAATATTTACTATTTAAAAGCTGCAAAAACGTACTATATAGCAGCATTTTTTATTAAATGTGTGGCTATAAAAATAGCCGTTGTGACAATTTTTAAAGTTCATCTCTGCATCTTAGTCATTAGTACTGCTGCTTGATTTCTTCTTAGCAGCTTTGTGTTTTTCACGGATATCTTCTGCATATGAAATGAAAAACTTCGAACTCTTGTATACAAAGTGAGCATATGTTTCATATGCGGACCTTTGGATCCACAGAGCATATTTTTGACAAGATCATGACTTGCCGAAGTTGTTCTGAAATTTGATTCAAATATTTTTTCGAAAAAGGTCTTGAATTTGTTTATTTACTATTTACTATGTATGTTAATCAGTGTCTGCGATTATTCTTTGAGAAACGGAATTTTGTGTGAAGCTTATCAGCTCATTTTTAGAAATGGGCAAAACAGTATCACGATGAGACGCCACAACTTTATCGGTTTCTGAGAGATGAATTAAATTGTGATTATCAACTTCAGTTAATAAAATGTTGATTAAAGTCACATCTTCAAATTTTAAGGGATAAAAATGTGAATAAAAATCCTTAGCATCACCATGACAACTTTCAATCAGGAGCTTATTTGTTCCAAAGTTTGACAACTTCATCAGTTGAAAATTTAAATTTATTTTCTGAGAACGATTCAGGTACACATCTGTCACATATCTCAGTACTAGTAAGAAGGAAAATTACAAAGTGCAAGCACAATGATGAACTCGACCAGTAAAGTCTAGTCTAGAGGTTCTGCTCCTCTAAAAAATGTGCTCCCAAAAAGACACAATTCTTCCTTTTTCCAAGAAGATAATTGTCACTTGGCAAACTAACAAAGAGAAGGAAATGACTTCTGCAAAAGGTACAAGGGTTTTCAACCCATATTCCTAAACCAAGGTACCAAAAATGTCTAGCTGCATCACCTCAGAAGAGGTCTGCGAAGTCTTCAACAGGAACTAGACATCTCTTTCATCCGTATAAAACTTTTCATCTGTCCTACTCAGTAAAATCTTTTGTGTGGGGTATTAGTTGAGTCGTCACCCAAAGATAAGACCCGGTGCGGTTAAACCCTCTTGCTGGTGTAATTTTTAATTTGTTTTTCGCTTTAACTACATCGGAACGCAGATAGAACTAGTCTTTTTCCAACGTTTAACAAAAGTTATTAGTTTTGGCGGATGGTGTCAGCATGAGTGAATTCCACCAATCCTCATGTTTCCACATTCATAGGTGTTTGTTTCAGTACAGCCGAAATTCATTAGCTTTTCGATCATCCCTGTAAAGGGGAGAAGTTCTCCAGTGGCTTCTTATTCATTGGAGTGAAACCTCCTTTTTTCATTAAAATTTCTGTCTTAAAAGGCTAGTTATATCTGCATTGCGATGTAGTTACTCCTACTCTCTTTAAGATAAAACGTTTGATAAAAAATAATGGAGGTTTCTTTTCAGAGAATGAGAAGCTGCTTACCCTTTTAAAAAATACAAGAATTAATTATATTTGTTCAGTTGGGTCGGTGTTGGCCCGGTTGGCGTGTCAACTTATTTGTAAAAAAATGTAAATTATATGGGAAAAGTCAACCTGGTACAAAACCTACACTGCTGCCGGGTTGAAAAAAAATGCGCGTAATTTTATAAAAATGGTGGACGCAAGATGTAACAAAACAAGCGAAATAAAATCAAAATGGTCATTTAGGAAATTTATGAGCTGTTCTAAAGTCTAATTAATGATGAAGAAGTGACAAAACAGCTGGCTGTTGTGATATAGCTTGTCTGATGACGGCTGGTTAATTATTATAGATGTTGGCGTCAAACCACGAAGACAAGATAAGAATATCAAACTCCCTTGCAAAGCTTCTTCTGAAATGATTCAGGGCAGCAGGATCGTCAATCATGTAGGCAAGACAAAAAGTCTAGCCCACTTGCTATGCTTCTTACATGATCTCAAGAAAGAGAAGGGAGTGAGCAAATTTCGATATCACGGTAAACTAACCGACCAAGGATCAGCTGGAGTAAATTGGAACCGCTAGGGAAATTTATTCCCTCCCCCAATTTGTTTTTGTTGTATGGAAACAAGTTAAGTTCTGGTAAAAAAATAGTATGTAATAGGATGAATTGTTCAAGTGAGATGAATTGACTTCTGAAACGCATCGGTCGTTGCACTTAAGCCAAGTGTTTCGTTGATCTTTAATAAAAGCCCAGTAAATTTCATCAGTAGGGTGAGAAAGCACGTTTATCTCGTGGTGTTTCATAGGCAGACAGTTCACCGATCTTGTATCTTTGAGATGTTGTTGTTGTTGTTAGACTAACAGAGAGAAGATTGTGAACTAAGGAAGATGATCCAATTAGTTCGACAATAACTACGTGGATCGTCTCAGGGATGTCTTGCTGATTGTTGTAATGAAATTCTTTTTTTGTGTAGAGTGTATTCTGTTTTGCTGGAAGGATCGATAGGTGAACGCGAGCGATGTAAAAGGGACATATTGAGGACTATTGACTTTCACTAGTGGCGATAACAAAGAGGAGTCTGATGGCAATTGAGAACAAAGTTTTGGAAGGACAGTTAACACTTGAAGGATGGAGTTTGCATAGTATGTGTTACCTTTGCTTATCAAACCGCCATGGACGTTGTTAGCTTTCTGCTTGGATTTGGTCTTTAGGTCAACTGCGGATTTTGGCAATGATGTGGCTGGTTATGGACCGTTATCTGCAAAAGAGTTTGATGCCAAAGAAGACACTTGGAACAGAAGATCGTTTGAGGTTGTGGATGTTGTTGGACTGCACTCTTGGGACCATTGCAGAGAATTTCTAGCAAACCAAATGCAAAATGATGTTTTCATGCATATGTCACCAAGTTTGCGTGCAGTTATAAATGGAGATTTGTTGGAAAAACCGAGAGTTTTTTAGACTGCTGCTTCACTCGCATTATTGTTTTTTTTTTTCGTTTTGGATCCCAATGCGCGTGCTTTTCTTTTTTAACCCGGTGCCTGGCTCGGCAAAGTGATATTATATGAATTGAGTCAACCCACCTAACCAACCTATCCTGGGTTGAAAAAACAACCCCAGCCCCCTAGGCCGGTTGTAATAATTAATTTTTTGTATTGATCTGCCATTATGTCGAGTTGTTTAATTTTATCATGCTGACCATGGGGCGAGCCAATACTGATCCAACTCTCCTGATACAATCAGGCTCTAAGCTGTACTTAAAACATGAGGATTGGGATCTCATTTTGATAAGATGGCAGCCAAACTGTGAGCACGCGTTTGTGGCAAGGTTGATACCTTAAGGGAATTAATTTTCGCGGGAACTAATTTTTGCGGACACGACCCTTCCTTAAATTTCGCGGAAAGAAAGGGAATTAATTTTCGTGGATCTCTCAGCAAAGGAAATTTCGCGGGAATTAATTTTCGCGGTTGAAGCTTTTAAAAGAATTTCGCGGATATGTAAAATCAGGGAATACGTCTTTTTCACTTTAAAATATAATCGAACACTGGGAATACGAAGTTTAGGTATACATTTCTAAAGAAGGAAATTGAAGAAAATTTATGAATTTTAAAAGGTTTTATCTTGGAAAAACGTTTTTAATAAATTTCTTATTTACAATTATTCATCATCGTCGAGGTCATCTTGTTGAATGCTAAAAATATTTCCGTCATCATCTTCGTATTCCGACTCGCTATCTTCGTCGTCGATTTCGTTTATATACATCTCCCTTTCATAATCTTCATTGTCATCAGAATCTTCATCTTCGACAGCCACCTCACTCAATGGGTCAATGTCGTGAAAAGGATCAATATGTGCCATTTGATTTAATCCGTTTTATACTGCGTCTGAAATGCCAGCGACGTCCCATCCTTTAAGACAAAAATATCCTTAAAATTGACTTCAGATCATTACAGGAGGTCACTTTTGTTTCAAGGAGGCCTTGAAATTGCCTGTGTAGTAACGGTTGTTATGGCTGGCACAGTCAGGAATCATATGGTTCTTGATCGTTACAAAGAAATCGTTCAAAGATTGTATTGCGAACCGAAAAACCAAATTATTATTGGATGTTTTTTGACAAAAGAAGTTGACATTGAAACCGAGATCGTCGAACCAATAGAACCAAAAAGAAAGAAGCAGAAGACTAAAAGGAATACACCATCATCAAATCTGTGGTCAAATCAAGTACCAAAAAGTACAAACATAAGAAGACAATAGTTATTGATTGATTATTGTATATTTTATACGTAGCATGTATCATTTAAAGATAGTTTGAACATAAAAAACACATTTTGTCTCCAATTTTTGTGTATCTTTATTATAATACCCGTATGCGTCTGTCTGTCACGCAAAATGGTAACCGCAGTAGCGAGACATACGAATTGAGGTGAATAAAGGACGGGTGAACACGTGGATTTTTCCACGGGTCACCGTTTTTAAAATTTGGCAAAAATTTAAAAAATTAAGGATTTTGATTTTTTTTTGCAAATTTCGCGGGAATTTATTTTCGCGGTTGGAAGTTTTCTACGTAATTCGCGGAAATGGCCAAAATTCGCGAAAACCGCGAAAATTAATTCCCTTAAGGTATCAGAAAGCTCAAATATCAAAGAGAATAGTAAAATTGCAATTGTATAAAATTCTACATCTTCATCATTTTAAACAGAATGCCAAATGCCAAACAAGAAAAATAACAAACACTCTGTTAAATCACCACATAAGACACCACAAAAACATGAGAAATCTCCTGATGAGAACTACACTAAAAACGAACTGCAAGGGCTTTCAAAGGAACAGTTGATTGACCTGACTGACATAGGTCTTAAAAGAATTCTCCAACGAGCAGCCAGAATACCAAATGCATTTTCGATTGTTCTGCGAGCTCTTGAATGACGGTAGTTATATATACGCAGTGGTTCTACAAGGTTATTTCCAGGACATGGTCGCATCAACCAGGACTTCAAAGGGAAAATTTCATCTCCGACCAGAAAGTATGGTAATGGTTTGTATGAGCACCCACAAAGATCTTGATCTTCAGGGAGATGAAAATCTTTATCTGAGAATCTATTCCCCATTTCTGAATTAGCTAATACGCCGCTATCGTTATTGCTACCATACACTCAGACATCAAATAAAGTAAAGCAGTAATTTGCGTCGCATACCGCCAATAAAACAATACTATAAAATCCTTTGTAGTTATAGTACAAAGTACCAGAATTCTTTCGGCATTCGATACGGATATGCTTGCCATCTATAGCGCCGATAACGTGGGGGAAATGCCATATGTCTTCAAACTGTGTGGAAATTCTTTGCCATTCTTCAATATTGCTTGGTGCCCTCAAATATTCTGCTTGCAGACATGTGAATAGGGCCTCGCATGTTTCAGTAACAATAGTTGATACAGTATTACGCCCAATACGGTAAGAAAAAGACAATGATTGTTGACTCTCTCCAGTCGCTAGAAAACGCAGTGTAACAGAAAGACGTTCTCTCGCTGAAATCGGCTCGCGAAAATTGGTTCTTTTCTTCGTTATCTGATCTTCAACTACAGATAGAAGATGGTCAAAGCGTGCTGGGGTCATTCGATGATAACGAAAAAATAACTCATCGTCCTTCATCAACTCCTGAAAAAGTCTATAAAAAGTTCCATGGAGTGGCCTTTGAAGGAAAATATTCCGCGCCCAAAATCTTCTTTTTTTTTGTCGCTTTCTGAGCAGTAACAACAGTAATAATTCTTCATCGCCTGAATCACTTTCACTCTCCATTTTCACGAATAACTTTTCATGAACATATAAAGTTTCCTAGATTGTACTTTAAGTGAGAACAGTATGGCATAAACGCAGTTATACGCACTTATACGTCCAGTGGGGACATTGATGCGTATAAGTGCGTAATACGCACTTATACGCCCAGTGGGGACCAAGCTTAACGGAGCATTGGAATTTTAATTTCAAAGTTGTGAGTCGTTCATACATCTTACCAACATCTTGTACTTCAAGTAGCATCTCTGCTTTTTCAATTGGAGCTTGCAGAATACGTTCGTACTTGGGTGCAATATTGTTGAGGTGATCATTTTGCGATGGTATGTCAGTTTTTAGCTGGATGAGTTTAGCATCGCTTAGATCATCAAGTGATCTGCTGAACTCCCTTTGAAGATCAGAAATTTTCTGTTTCACATTTGCCAGTGCAAAGAGCGTAGACCGTTCTCTGAAGATGGTTGCTTTATTCGCTTGTCGGAGTTTGGAAAGTTCAAGTTTCGATTTATATTCTTTTGCTGATTTAATATAGTCTTTTACTTTAATGAGAGTTCTAGCTATTAAGTCTGTGCGTTCATGTTGACCTAGTGTTTCATTTTTGATGATGAGATCTTTCTTTCTTAGTGTTCTTAATAGTCTGAATAAATAGGGTTCTCATCAATGATGTCAGCTATTTCTTCAATGATGACGTTGGCTTCGATTATGTGATCAGTAGGCATCTCTACAAGCGATAGCTGTTCAAATACATGTGACAATTCCAATTCAGCTAATTGAGTTTCTGTGTCTGGTGAAATGGAGCTTTGATATGATTCAACTGTAGTTTGTTGTTTGGAATGTCTTTCACCAGTTGAGTTAAGTTTTTGATAATCGATTCGTTCAGCTCTCCGCGCTCTTCCTTTCAACATAAATTTCAACGATACTGCAGTTTTTGAATAACTTGCTGAGTTTGAGTTGCGGAGTTGATTTGGATGGACTCTTCTGTGGTCTGGTTTGTACGGTTATGAAATGAGTCAGTTGAGTTGAGGAGTATTTTGAATCTTTAACCGTCAAACTTAAATAAATATACAAATACACAAATTAAAAATTGAACATAAAACGAAATTACAAGTCTGACTGAATGAAATATTGAATAAAAAAGACTAAGTCAGTGAGTACAAGTGAAATTAAACATTTGACATAATTAACTAAATAAACTTAGGATAGATACATGAAATGCTAAGACATCCTCATCTACTGAGGGTGTGTCACAAACAATGGATAGGAAACCAAAAAGGAACTTATCAGTTGGCCAATATAGAGGTATGAGTGATATAGATTGAATGTATAAATGAACTAGAATAACTCTTTCATAGATTCATGACACAGTAATATTAGGCAAGTGTTAGTCTACTTGAGCTCAACTGAACAACTGAGTGAGAGGATCTAAGAAAACACACCCTGCACCAAGTTGTCAACTATGACAAATTAATGGCTATCCAAAATGGTAGCTAAGTTCTCCCTGAACTTGATAATTTAAAGGTAAATAAATACATTCAAGCGTCAACTAAAATTTTAATTTTACTATTTTATTTTTTATTGTAACTTTACTTATTTACACCACAATTGAAGTAATTATTTGTTAATTAGCATTTAATCCAACGCGAAAACATATTGAAGTCATAGATTCCTAACGTTCATGATCTACTGCATTCGCACTCTTTCACTTCTTCTTCTCTCTATATTCTTCTTTTAGTTCTAAAATGGCTATTTATAAAGAAGGATATCTTTGAAGTATGTAAATATTTCTATTAGGAGTATTTACCGCAGATATTATAATACATCTTAAAGATTATAAAGTGATTGTATTTATATAGACGACATTCTTAACTTTGTAAATTCGTTTTATTTATCGTTTTACTTACTTACTAGTGCGGACCATTGCTCCATGAAATCTGTTCCATCATAAAATCTATACGTTGTTGCGCGCGCTGCACTTGTTCTCGAATCTTATATATTAATTCCTTTGCGTGAGTAACTATGTGAGTCCACGACTCGCAAATCACGAGCCACTTTTTTATAACGTGGCCTTACGCTAAAATTTAACTAAAAAAGTTAGGGATGTACTTCATAGAAATCACATATAAGGGAGGAGAATAGCAGTAACTACATCGCAATGCAGATATAACTAGCCTTTTAAGACGGAGATGTTTATGAAAAAAGGAGGTTTCTCTCCAAAGAATAAGAAGCCACTGGAGAACTTCTGTATTCTCCCCTTTACAGGGATGATCGAAAAGCTAATGGATTTCGGCTGTACTGAAACAAACACGTATGAATGTGGAAACATAAGGATTGGTGAAATTCACTCATGCTTGGGATCTGGTGCGGGCCCTTAGCCGCATTCATTGACACCGTCCGCCAAAACCAATAGAGAGCTTACGATACAAAGACGGGAACGTAGACGTAATGACGTCATTTTTTGCCGTTCGCGTCTTCGTTCTCGTTCTCCGTGGAAGTTGACTTACGAAAGTTGGCGCGAAAGCGAAAAAAAAAAAAAGTAAGAACAACAAGAAAGCGAAGTGAAATCAGGCCAAAGCTAAAAGATGTCAGAAATACTATTTTACTTGCTCACGCATCAAATATGATTAATGCTGAAGAATTCTGTCTCTTATATGATTTAAACAAATCTAAAAATCCAGAATTTCCATATACCTGCTATGGAAGATTTGACCTGGACACATTGGAAGAAGGTATACCTTAATGCCATTAATTTTCGCGCGCCTTTTATTTTCGCGCACCTCCAAATTTACAATTTTTTTTGAAGTGAGAAAATTTTAAAAGTAATTGATAGAAGGTTTTTCAGCTTTCAAATGACTCTTTTCTTGTGGTTTTAAGTAAGCCCGTTGATACAAAATAATCATGATGAAGTTGACTTACGAAAGTTGACGCGAAAGCGAAAAAAAAAAAAGTAACAACAACAAGAAAGCGAAGTGAAATCAGGCCAAAGCTAAAAGATGTCAGAAATACTATTTTACTTGCTCACGCATCAAATATGATTAATGCTGAAGAATTCTGTCTCTTATATGATTTAAACAAATCTAAAAATCCAGAATTTCCATATACCTGCTATGGAAGATTTGACCTGGACACATTGGAAGAAGATGAATGTAAGGCAGAATTTCGATTTCAAGGGGGAGATGTTTACAAACTAGTGGACGTATTTCAGTTTCCTGAAGACTTTACTTGTTATAATGGCACTGTATACCTTAATGCCATTAATTTTCGCGCGCCTTTTATTTTCGCGCACCCTTAAATTTTCGCGCACCTCCAAATTTACAATTTTTTTTGAAGTGAGAAAATTTTAAAAGTAAGTGATAGACGGTTTTTCAGCTTTCAAATGACTCTTTTCTTGTGGTTTTAAGTAAGCCCGTTGATACAAAATAATCATGATATACTAAACAATAAAACTATTTTGTAGAAAAAGGGTCTAAATTAATTTTCTTTTCAAGATTTTCGGTAACACTGGACTTTTTCCAGCCGTTGATGATTATTTCTGGGTGGTTCCGGGCGTAGTCGTAATATTTGGTAATCCATTTAGCATGTAATGGTTTGACGACTGAGAGTCGGACATCTACCTTAATTTGATCCGTACGCTTGCCTTCAGACATTTGCTTCGCGATTTCGTTCGAGTACCAGGTTTGCGCTTCGTCGCGCAAAAAATCCTTACTACTTTTGTTCACGGTGAGGTCGAGCGGTTGGAAGTAATTCGTCCAATTGTTTGGAACAGCAACCATCTTTCCATTTGATGCTTTCACAACTTTCTTGACTACGTCTGTCCACTGCCCTTTGAAAACATCGCAAATCAATAGCCACGGTTTCTTCGGAGCCTTCAATTCTTTCCGTTTTTCTTTAATGTAGGGGATCAAAATCTTCATCATTTCGATACTTGCATTCTCATTAGCCCAATGATTTGGATTTTGGGTGACGTGGAATTCTGTAGTGAATTTGAAATTGGGTTGACTTCGATCGGTCTTCCCTTCATAAATTAACTGGATCGGTAAGAAATGACCTGACATGGTTATCCCAAACGTGCCAGTAATTTGACGGTAATCGGAGGTGCCTAAAACGGGAACACGAGAGGTGCCTTTCTTCTCGAGCGTGTATTTACTGATGAGCACAAAAGGTAGAGGGGTCTGGTCGATGTTGATGATCAATTCAGGTGGAATTTTATGGGCATGAACAATTTCATTAATTTCTTTGTAAAACGAAAGACCGACTTCTTTATTAGACCTGGCGCTATTAAAGGCTTAGACGTGGTAGCCTTTCTTTTGACAAAATTGAGCCTATTTTTGATAGACTCACACCATTTCAATCCAAGTTTAATGTGCCCACCATTAGCGGCAAGCAAAGTTCTGTCATTAGCTGTAATGATTCCAAGTGCTACGGCCTCCATTATACTGTAGTTGATCACAGCGCCTGATTCTCTCATTGATTTGATCATTGACATCACTTTCAGGTCTAATTCTTCAGGAAGGAGCGTTGGGCGACCTCGTTTCTTTTTAGGCACAATTACAAGCTCAGTGTTGGGGTTTTCTTGTCTGGTTCTCTTGTAAGATTCAACAAATCCTCTCACCGTTGACTCTGGTATGCCAAATTTCTTAGCAGCTGGGCGTTTACCGTGATCAATCGCGTATTTTGCTACGGTGCACCGCAACTCGGGGCTGTACTTCCCGTATCCGGAGATTTTACTGAAAAAAAGTAATATAAAAAATATACATGAAATGACCTGTCAAAGACGTCATATGACAAATGTAAGGACAGTTATTTTGAGCTTGCTCATATAATTCTAAAATACATCTCTTCAGATATCCCTTAACGTTCCATGTATGGTTTTAATTTGAAAGCATTGAAAATATTGTTTTACATGAACAGAAGAAGAATTATTCCCACCTTCCCCCCTTTGAATTTTTAGGAAGTTCAGCATCCTCCAAAGCACTTATCACTTGATGCTTGTTTTTGTACCTGCAATTTGAACAGCAGTTTTCAAAGACTCTGAAGACTTGCCAGAACTACTAAAATAGTTCTTGATAGAAGACATGACTGACCGCTGAGAGAACTGTGTAGTAGTTTGTGATCACAATTTTCTCGCGTTCATCAACTCATGTTATTCACGTCTTATAAACATTCGAATTTCGAAAACATTCGAATTTCGAAAAAAACATTCGAATGTTCTAAAATCGAAAAACAGAAAACTTTTTCTTTGTGAAGCCGTATTGAATTGAATTGAAGATTATTATTTTGAGATGGCTGGAAGACAAAGATTTGAAATCCCATGTGCAAGTCGTGGATTTCATGTATATCGTGAAGTTTGGACACCAAGATTAGGACAAAGTCTAAAAGTGGAACAAGAGATTAATAATGTCCATGATCCTTTTGCGATTTCCTTGGGGACTAAAATACCTGGAAAGCTGACAGATAAAGAAATTGTAGGACATATCCCTCGTGAAATCAGTCGTTTCTGTCATTACTTCTTGAATTATGGTGGAAAATTGGAAACTCGTGTTACTTGTGCTAGATATAGGCCATCCCCCATTCCAACAGGAGGTTTAGAGATTCCGATTCTCTTGATTGTGCTTAAAGCAGATTCTACGGATGAAGTGTTCGAGGAAATGGAGAATCTGGTTAATAGCTATTACATTGAGCCTGATCAGATAGTTGCTGAGGAAGGAGAAGATGACGAAGAAGGCGAAGGAGACGAAATTGATCTTGATATCGAACTTGTTCCTGAGTCTGAAATAGAGGAGACCCAAGAAGAGATAAGTGCTCCGACAAGCGTTGACGTAGTACCAGAAACACAGAGCCAAACTGTACCTGAAACCCAAGACATTGGAAATACTCAAATAATTCCAGAAACACAAAATGTTATTGTCATTGATGATTAGACCTTTATATTCATGAAAGAAATTTATTAAAGTTAAACTCAGTAGCTCTCTTTTACTGTTGTTCTTAATGAAGCCTTTCGACCGGAAAAGTACTTAAATGAAAAAATGACCATCTCTTGAAGTTATCAAAGGCTTAGAAATAGCTAAAAAGTGATTTTCACTAATTCGCGCAGCCGAGTGCGCGAAAATAGGCCTTTTCCGCGCGCCTTTTATTTTCGCGCACCTTTCCTGCGTGAAAATAAAAGGCGCGCGAAAATTAATGGCATTAAGGTATAATTCTGTTGAAGCACTGTGTATTTTTCTAAAACGCTTGGCTTATCCTTGTCGATATTCAGACATGATTCACTTATTTGGCAGACCTGTTCCCCAGCTCAGTATGATAAATAATCATGTATTGGGATTTATACTTATTACAAAATTTACAGCAGAATTGGTTGTCTCCTATAGAGCTAGAGAAATTTTGTGATGCAATCCATAGAAATGGAGCACCTCTCAATAATTGCTGGGGATTTGTGGATGGAACAGTTCGACCTATTTCCAGACCAAGTCAACATCAACGTATTGTGTATAATGGACATAAAAGAGTCCACTCCTTAAAGTTCCAGTCTGTGGTAACACCAAGTGGCATAATTGCAAATCTGTTTGGCCCAGTCGAGGGAAGGCGCCATATTGTGCATTTATGGGGACCCAGCATACCCATTAAGGATTCATTTGCAATGTGGTTTCAGAGGGGCTCACATAAATGCACAACAACAAATATGGAATAGCAGAATGAGCCAAGTTCGAATTGCTGTTGAGTGGATTTTTGGAGAGCTGGTCACATATTACAAATTTATTGACTTCAAAAAAGACCTGAAGATAGGACTCAGTCCAGTTGGAAAAATGTATTTAATATGTGGCCTTTTACATAATGCACGGTGTTGTTTGTATGGTACAGAAACATCAAATTACTTTGACTGCAGTCCTCCCTTAATAGAAGATTATTTTGTATGAAAGAAAAAACAAACATTACATTAACATCATATCTATGGCTGTATTATACAGTCTTGTACATGTTATAAGCTGACAAACAAACTCTTATTCATACGTAAGTGAACTTCATAATTTTTACCCATTTGGAGCCAATTTTTCCTATTTCAACCCATTGAAAACTGCAGAAAATCTTAAGTTGTTTGATGTTTTCTAGGGGTAGGGGATTGTCTCAAGATGGGTTAAAAAATTTTTGTAATGTAAACATTTTGAACTGTCTTGAAAACTTACGAAAGTCTACATTTTTGTTTATCAAGCAATTTGCCTAACAAAGCTGACATTTGTTGTTGCTGTTGTTGCTGATTTTGAATAAACACATTCATCATTTGTTGCTGTTGAGTAATCAGTTGTTATGTTAAAGAATTCAGTTCCTTTTTAACGTTTAACTCTTGTTTTCGAATCTCCAAGTCCATTTTTGATTTTTCCTCCAGATACTGTAGTGTTTCATTTCCACTATTTCTCCTTTTTTTTGGTGTTTCATCAATTCTAGCACTGCTCTCTGCGAGTGTTTCCATGGAACGTTTTCGAATTTCTGTAGCCTTGTTCATATCATTTTGAATTTTGTCTTTTTCCTCCTGTGATTCTTTTTTATGTGTTTCTTCAGCTTGATCAAAATGTTCAACAATTTCACGAAGAGCTGCATCTATCTCTGTTTCTTCAGGAGATATCCCACTTGCTCGTTCCTCCTCTCGTTCACGTTTTCGATATTTTTCAATAAGAAGTTTAAGTCTGTCTCGTAAAGATCTTGCTGTAACTTTAAATCGTATAAATAGAATAAAACAGTAAATTCTGGGAAAAAACTTTGAGTCTGTGAAGAAATCATTTTCAAATAAAATTCTTGGAAATTCAACACAAAAATAACCAAAACTGGAACTAATTGAGTGTAAAAAATCTTACGTTTCCAGAGAACGTGAAATCTTACCTTTTCACGTCTTCGCCGAACTTCTTTGAAAAAGTTTGGTGATATCCCCTTGACATAAGCATGCGCAGTACGAAATTTTCTGGTGTTTACGTCGCCGTTCGCGTTCCCGTCTTTGTATCGAAAGCTCTCTAATACCTTTTGTTAAACGTTGGAAAAAACAGGGCTAAGAGAGGTAGACTTGGAACCCAGCCCTTAGAAAGGTTGTGACAAAGAATGAAAAGTAGCAAACCTGGAAACAGAAAAGCTTTCTGACCTTAGACATGAACACTTGAGAAATCGTATCGTAATGCTTGGGCTGACCAAGAAACCGCCCCTTAGAAAGGTATACTTGGAACCCAGCGGCGGCAACCCAGAAAACGAAAAATTTCTAATTCGGAAGAGTTATTACCAGAAATAAAAACAAATTGCCTTTGGTTAGTAAGATAAGGTTTGAACCAGGAGTTTGCTAGTCCACGAATGCCATAGTGTTGAATTTTACCCAATAGTATGTTGTGGTCAACGGTATCAAAGGCTTTTCGAAGGTCTATAAAAATTCCACAAGAAAAATTTCCAGAGTCAAGTTGTTTTCTAATGTTTTCAATTAGACTGATTAAGGCATGGTTAGTCGAGTGTTTATTTCTGAAGCCAAATTGTTTATTAGTGATTCTTTTATGTTTGAGTAAACAATTTTTTCGTAAATTTTATCAACATCTTTTTTGTTATAAACAGGAATGACTTTAACTGTTTTAAGAAGGTCAGGATATGTGCCTGTTAGAAAATAAATGTTGATTATTTTAGTTAATGCGGGTGGGATTTCGTTGACTACATTGACCAATAGTTTGGATGGGATACTATTAGGGCCATTTGATTTACTGATGTTTAGGGTTTTTATTACTTTTACGATTTCTTCAGTGTCTACTGGCGAGAAGAAAAAAGAATTAGGGTTGCTATTTTTGAGGTAGTTAGAAAAGTGCTTATTTGTAGGGGGTATTTTATTTCTTATTTTATCAGCAATATTTGTAAAATGTTTATTAAAACTATTAGAAATGAGAAGGGGATCATTAATTTGTTGATCGTTAATGATAATGAGGTGACAAAACAGCAAGCTGTAATGATAATACTTGTCTAAAACAGGTGGTTATGGCTATGTAGAGGTTATACCCTCTAAAGATTCCGAAATAATTCAAAATCTTCCTTGTTGCAAGGATTTGGCAAATTATACGATGACCACCAAAGAAGAACAACCTTCGAATACAACAGAAAACATTAAACAAAACAATGATAAAAACAGCTACAATTTAGAGACAATAAGAACAAGCGATTCAGTGCATAAAATAAATAAAACTTATTAAAGTGAATATCCTTTAACGGATAAATTTCAAAGGAATTCATTACGAATTCGTAGATAAGAAAAAGCAGGCAACGATCTGTGCGCCAGAACTTGTGACTCTGGCAGTGGCTTTACACGTGTTAATGGGCCCAACACTCAGCCCTCCACAGATCATTGCTGCAATGGACCAGCCTAACAACACGACTAGCTTGTCGTAATTGAGGTTTTATGCTGCAAGGTCGAAAAATTAGCACAAATAGAATTATAACCCCATTTGGCTCTTTTAAAAGGAACTCGGGTCAGCAGGATCGTCAATCCTGAAGGCCAAGTGAGCGAACTTGGTCTCCAGCTTAAGAGATACGTTGTTGTTATTATTTTTGTTGTCTACTTTGTATAATATTATTTATCCCTTTCCAGATAATTTTTGTATTGTTTAAATTTATTTCAAAGTATCTTGTGAAATGTTTTTTTTACTGTTACGAATTAAATCGACTATACGGTTTCTGTACTTCTTTCTTGTATTGATTATGGATGTTAGTTTTCTGGATTAGGTTTGTTGTTTTAATAAAAGTTTTAAATAGTTTATTTCGCTTTGATATAGGCTTCCTTATTCTAGATTTAGTTTTGATTTGTTTTTTAGTCATCAATTTAAGGGGAGCAAAAGTATTTAAATTATTATGAGAAATGTGTTAAAATAATTAAAAGAGCTATTTACATCGTTAAAATCAAAAACCTGATCCCAATTTTTACTGGATAACTTTTCCTTGAAGGCAGCTTCATCAAAAATTGTCCAGTCTCTATAGTGTTGTTTGGTGTTAATTTTACTGGTCTGATAATCAGAATATAATAGTAGAAATTGTGGTAGATGATCAGAGAAACTTGATATTAGATTTCCTGAAATAGTTTTATGATTGGACATAGACATGTATATTTTGTCGATTAGTGTTTTTGAAGCTGGAGTTATGCGACTTGGGAGAGTAATGAGGTTGAAAGAAATTTGAGCATACAAGGTCAAGAAATGAGGCAATTTGGGGGTCTTCTTCTACTTTCAAAAGATCAATGTTGAAATCTCCCATAAGAATTCATTTAGGGATAAAGAAGGGTGCTTGTAAATACAACCAACTATGATGTCAGATTTTTCCTTGGAAATTTCAACAAAAGTTGACTCAAGTAGTTTTGGAGAGTAGCAGAGACTAGATAAGTCATCTCGAGAATTACAATTAAATTTTTTTGAAACAAAAAGGGCTGTCCCACCTGCTAAACCCTCTGCTGGTGTTAAAAAAGTTGAATATCCATCAAACGATAGAATAGGAGAATGATTCTGGACTATTGTTTCAGAAAGACTGACAACACAGAATGGGTAATCTAAAGAATGGATTAGGATCTAGTTCATCAATATGCTTAGAAAGAGAAACAACATTTATATGAAAACAAGAAAAAAAGGGTTTTAAAGAAGAATTAAGGCTTTTTGGGAGTGCTATAAATTTATCATGATCATAGTACTTACAGTCAATCATCCAATCCGGTAACTCATCGTTGTCAGTGCTGGTGTCAGGGGAGAAAGAATTCAACTTGGTAAAGAAAGATTTAAAATCAGACAAAATAGGATTCAGAGGAGTTTTAGAATTAACTTGAGAATATTCAGAACAAAAAGGTAAGATTGTAGAGTTGCATTAAAGACAAGACCAAACCTCACTGTCATTAAATTTGTTAGAGCCTAAGGGCATAAGGGAGGTCAAACAAACAATAAAACTCATAACAAAACAAAACAAAAATAGCTAACCCAGTTAAGTGTGAAGTTTTAGGCTCCTAGGGGAGTCAAGGGAATAGCAATACAAAACAATACTAAAGGGCATAAAAAATTTTTTTTTGCCGTTGCATTAAATAGTCTTTTATAACAATAAAAGACTTTTACAATTAAAAAAACATTATTCTGCTTTCTTGCACGGCAAGTTCAATATCTTTGTCTAAACTATGTGTTTTTTCATACATCGATCGTGTTCCTCTGACACACAACAACATGGAACGAATTAACGAAAAATTCAATCGGGTCTTTATCCAAGCACTAACAATTGATTCCGAAAGCCTGCGTTTTTCGGCAATTAAATCCGCGGCATGCGAGTAAAAACGACTGCATTCCCTCGACATTCCTCCGAAACATGAAAACACGGTGTAAACGAACCGTGATCAACATAAATAATTCGTTCATTATATGGATCGTTTTTTTTCGTTTTCATTATTTTTATGAGCAACTTGAAGTGTCAGATTCTTGTGACATTTGGCTGATGGGTTAAAAACCCTTACATCTGCATACGCCATTTGTCCTTTTACCCAAAAACTTCTTGCTGCAACATCACTTGCTTCGTTGGTCGTTATTGCAGTCCTCAGCTTAAATAGGCACCTTACGAAATGGACGGCGGATATCTCTGCGACGGAGTTACGTAAAAAAAAGTTTCACTGCGCATGCGTGACTCAGGGTAAAACCTTTTCTCGTCTTCCGGCCGACGCGAAAAAGGCACATTTTGAGGTTGTGTGTAGAACGTCTTCGCAATGGAGAAAATCGAAAAGAAAAAACGACAGTAAGTACTTAGATACTTTAAATTTTGTATATTAATTCACACTATTATTTTATCAGTATCTCGAAATTTGTTTTTCAAAAAGTTTGTTTTTGTTTTTATATTTTTCCTCACCAAAAGCAAGCAGACGTGTGCTTAGCCCAGCTTATACCTAGCTAGCTATCAATTTTATTGCTTAAATATATAGTTAAAAAAAAGTCATTTAAACTTTGTTCTGATCATGCCTCCACAAAAACACTGTGTCAAGCTTATTTTTTGCTTTGACTACCAGCTACCTATAGCTCTATATACTCCATGTTTGAGTCATAAAGCTAGCTACATATGTTTTATTTTTTTAGGCCATCAATGACATGGACCCCAGAGCACTATGAGCTCTTGATTCGAGAAATTCTAACTGTGGAGCCTTACAAATACAAACATGGTACGCCAAAGCGTGGCAATGCCTGGGACCAAATAGCAGATATATTAAATGATATCGATGATCCCAAATTCAGAGTGAATCAACGAGCTGTCAGGGATAGGTACTCGGCATTAGAGAAGGCATTTAAAAAAAAAAATAGGCAAGAAGAAAATGCTAGTGGAATTTCACCACCTGAGTTGACAGATCTGGAAATTGCAATTCAAGATATTATCGATAAGTTTAATGATTTATCTATCCAAAGTACTGGTTCAGAAAATGCTTAGTGAAAGAAAATCTGCTGAAGAAATGCGTCAGAAAAGTTTAGAAACCTTAAAAAGAAATGCTACTTCTGACGATGAAAGCCCAAAAGGTGCATTAAAGCGTCGAGCAAGTGGTACTGAAACAATAAGTTTTTTAAAAATAAAAGCTGAAACTGATCGTGAGTTACGTAGAGAAGAGTTAAAAATTCGAGAACAGGAGCTTGCAGGACAACGACAACTTATGGCAGATCAGCAAAAGGTATTAACTGAATGTATGGAAAGAATTTCACAAAATCAACAAGCAGCTTCAGAACAGCACAATCAATTGATGATGACACAATTACAATTCCAACAACAACAGTCACAACTGTTTGCAGCTTTAGTAGATAAATTGACAAAATAAACATTAAAAAAAAACAACTTTATTTTTGCTTTATGTTCATGTACAGTGTTTAAAAAGTTATTTATAAACATTGCTATAGTCAAATGATTGTTTCTTTCCTTTACTGAAAATAGTTGAATATGTCAGGAGGGTCAATGCCAAAGAAATTTGAGGTAGTGTTTTTGTACAGACAACTATGAGCATTTCTGATCAATGCACAACATATATACATTTTTCCAATGGAGCTAAGACCAATTTTCAGATTCTTTTTGTATTCCAAAAAAGCAAAGTAGTTTATAATATCACCAAACACCCATTCCACAGAAACGCGCACTTGACTCATTGCTTTGTTGTATAATTTTTGGTTCTGATTGAGACCTGCATTACGTCTAAATGGGGCTTGAAGATGAACTCTCAAAGGATATGCAGGGTCTCCATAAATGCAAAGTGTATTTCCAGCAGGCGAGAAGCTATAAATTTGTAATTGATTAAGCAAGCCTGACTCTGCAAGCATACCAGCGTCATGTTTTCTTCCCTCGTATGGACCAGATAAGTTTGCTATGATTCCATTAGGAGCCACAACTGACTGGAACTTTATAGCGTGAATTCGCTTGTGACCATTATACATAACTCTTTGGTTCTCTTGTGGTCTACATATAGGTCGAACAGTGCCATCCACAAAACCCCAACAGTTTTGAAGTGGTGCACCTTTTCTATGTATGCTATCTGCAAATCTTGAGAGTTCTGCATTTGAGAGCCACGGTTGATTTAATGTAGTGGCGAGATGTGAGAAATTTTGATACACATGATCAACAATAAAATTAGATATCATTGAAAGTTGAGGTGTTGGGCGACCAAATCTATTCATGATATCACTATATCTGCATGGATATGCAAACCTCTTCAAAAAAATACAGAGAGCTTCCATTCCAAACACCTTGAGCCCATTGTAACATTTTATTTCGTTGGGTATTTGAAGAGCTTCTGTCAAAATATACAAGTCATTCTTCCAAAGTCTAAACTCAGTTCTACATTCATCATCGCTCATAGAATTTAAGTCGAATCGTTCGTAATTCCAGTACGGAAGGTCATAGTTTTTTGTTCTGTTCATATCATATAGTAAAATGCACGTATCTACATCAATTAAGTTATCACTGTAAGCAAATAAAATAGCTTCACGAACATTTCTCAGGGGAGCCAGATTTGTTTAGATTTTTCCCGGCGTTGTTCGAATTTCATGATCGTAATGACCGTCAACTAATGCGGAACCGCTATCCTCCAAGACCCTCGATCATTTTGTTACGCCGTCGCAGAACTTACCGCCGTCAATTTCGTAAGGTGCCTAATATTTCACCGGTCAAAGGCTATAGAAGTGGTTCCTGGCATACCTCTTTTACTATTTCCGCTGTGCAATTTCGAAGCTCGTTGTGTCTGTTGATTATAAATCCGCCTCGTGGACAGGAAAGAGCGTGTTGGACATCGAACGGGGCGGAACAGACACATGTCGTTGGTAATCGTTCAAGTGGGATCGCATACCGAAGACGTAAAGCATCCCAGAAAGATTGTTTGTCAAGTGCGAACCCATGTTCTTTGAGTGGAATAGCAGTTAACCAAATCGATGACCCATTCTCCAGGCTGGCTTCAAGGGCTTTATTTTTTTCGAGGTCGGTAATTTGTTCTTTGATTTCATTTAACTGATGTTGATAATTTTCATTATTTTCTCTTTTTATCCGTGTCTTTAACGCAGCTACAACATGTTCAGCTCGGTGATCATAAACAGCAATATTTTGAAGCATACATTCTTTTGTGTGACTGGTTATCGTCAAAGAACGTTCATACTCACGATCCGCCATTTGAGAAGGTATAATAACACCTAAGCCACCATATCTGGCCGGCAGAGAGTACAGTAATCTTTCACTATCATTAAATTGATAATCGTTTAAAATAACACGAATAAACTCGTCAATTTTTCTGTCCCATTTCTTCAAAAGTACTGAGATGTTCGGAACAGTCCGCATGACAAAAACATATCTGTGTCTTAAACAATGCATAAATATTGCCATCTGAGGTTATAAAGATCTCAGAATATGAAAAAAGTTCCTTTGCTTTATTAAAGTATTCATCTTTTACAATTAACATAGACTTTTGGTCATTAACCTCATAACCAATGTAATGACCATATTTCTTTATGAGATCCCACCCGGTTTTCAGGTGTTCTAATTTTCCCATACCGGTCAAATCATCAGCGAATGCAATTTGTTTAATTTGGTGTGAATCAAAGCTTGACATTACTGAACTTTAGAGTGGTATCACTCCCAATGCATACATGCTCATTGCTATTTGGTCACCCTGTGCAGTTCCCTCCTCTGATGCTATTTCTTGTCCGCCAAGCACAAATAGTCTAGCTGGAAGATGATAAAAATTTGCCATATAGGTTGATATTTCGGGGCAAGTGATCTTAGTATTGTGTAAAAGAACACTTCTGTTAATATTGTTAAAAGCATTGCTGGCATCAACTTGTATGAATCCATGCGTATCGTCCTGAGAAAACATTTCCAGCGCAAAGTTGCTCATATCCAGCAGATTCTATTACATCACGTTTTAGTATAGCCATGACTGATTTTCCCATTATCCTTCGTAATACTTCTCCAATTCCGATAGGGCGTAAACCAGGACGTTTGTCCAATGGAATGAGGCGACATGACACAATTGGTGATAATGAGTCCGGATCCTCCATAATATCTGTACATAACTGTCTCGTCATTAAAGCTATGGCATGACACAAATCATCAGCGGCAGAGCCAAAAACATTCCCTCCGTTGATTTTCCTCCAAAAATCGGCATCCATACCTGATGGTCCTAAAGCACCTTTTGGTTTAAGCGCACACTTTCTTATCAATTCGGCATTAATATCGTCATGGATAACATTGTTTATATCTTTAATGGGACCTTGCAATAGCATGGCGTCATACTTCGGTTGCGCACTAGGATGTTTTCGAAGAAGGCATTGCATTGTATCCTCATCTAACGGTAAAATTCCGCATGAATTCTCATCCAAAAGTCGAATAGCTGCATTTAGCTTCCCCTCCATCATCAAGCGACTAAACTTGCGAGACAATTCTTCTTTATTTTGGTCTTTGTGAAACGAATTTCTGCGGGATTGAATTGCCATACCTTCACGCAACAGTTCTTTAATTTTGCGTTCTTTCCAAAGGGCTAGTCTCCTCGCCAGATGTTGTTTGTTCTCAGCTGTTTTAGCGTTTTTAGAAGTACGTAATAGCAATAAAGATGGCATTACCATCAATGCCTTTAAACAAATATCTCTGTCGGAAGACTTCGAAGACCAAGCCGAAACTAATCTGGTCATTTCTCGTATAAAATCTTTACCGTGACTGCACTTTGGTAATTCAAAAAATCCTTTTTCCAAAACACAATTGTAAGGATGATATAAAAAATATAAAAATTAACAACAATATTGGAAACAACTTAATGATATAAGCATCGTACGATCGTGTTTACACCGCCATTTTGGAATGCACACAAGAAACAAACATAGTCTCGCTTGAATACGAAATCAGGAAACAAATCTTTTAGAACATCTTCATGGTCTATGTCGATAAAAAGATCGTCTTGGTTTACTTTTATTTGGACCATCCCGTTCTTAGTTCTCAATATGTACACCTTATTTTCGGGAATTTCTTTTAGTAAATTTTTCTTGCTCATTATCTTATTTACAGTCTTCCGATTGGAAAATTTAACGATAACTGAATTTCTCTTTCCAATTCTGTGCCAGGCTTGTATGTCTGCTTTCGGTGCGATGTTTACGCCGATGTCGTTAAGAATGTTACTGACCTACTGACTATCTTCAATAATTTCGTCAATTCCGTCGATGGCGATACATTCTCGTCGGCTGTATTGCTGTGACTTGAGAAGATCAGTTTCGAGACTTAGAAGTCGTTTGTGAGACAGCTAAATTTGATTCTAGGATTTCAATCCGTTTTTCCATCTATCTTGTTAGTTCAAGTATTTCTGTAACTTTTTCATTTTCTTTTTGATTGCTCAAGAAGAGAGTAATAATTTCCTTCTTGTTTAGTTGCTGTAGTTGCTGCTCAGTAAACATTTTAAGATTAGAACGCCCTTTTAGTATTTTCTGTGCTTTTGCTAACTTGATCCAGACATCCGTTCACCTTGACGGCCAGCTTCGAGCATGAGAGTCATTCTGTCTTATTTCTTTTTCAAGTTCTTGATGAAATATGTGAAACTGTACTTATTAAACCATTAATAGCTGAATTGTTAGGAAAGTTGAATTGGCACAAGTATAATTCCGTCAATGCTTTACCTACTCTTTCTAAAAAAATATCTGTATTGCTTCCAGCTGATTTACATTGCAGTTCGGATACTAATAATGATAATTCGCCAAAGAAATTTAAAGCGGATTCTTCGTTGGTTAGTGTGTCATTACTTTCGTCTTGCATTTTTGGCGAATCTTAGGCTAATTTTAAGACTTCTAAGGTAATTTTAATTTTAAGTCTTAATGTGTTTGTCTGAAGTCTGAATAGTCACACTGAAGTCTGAATAATCACTAGTTATAGCTATATTTGTACAATGTATAATGTGCAGGATTACTTATACATATATATATATATATCATTCATTTTTTGGGTTCCATCAGAACAAATTTCAGAAAAATGTAAAAAATTCCTGTTCGGGAAATCTCATAATTTTTGAACCAGAAAATAATTTCCCGATAAAGAAATATTTTCCGTTTTTGTAACTTGACCCGAACTGTACACTGATGTCGGACACCATTCTTGTTCCGTTTAACCTTTTTTTAGCATTTTCTGATACATCAGGTTCTAAACAAAATATGTCACTGGTCCATCTAATATTGCGTCCGGAACACACTCCGGTACTGCTAATGCAGGCGAAGATGAAACCGTTTAATCGATTACCATAGAGCATGTGGGAACTTTGTTTTTTATACGATTCTGTGGTATACTGTACATCCGTGCGATCGTTACTGTGTCTGCCATCTCCCGAATTATGTCCACTTGCATATTATGATTTATGTTGCGTTTGTTCTTATCGCATGTTAGTTTTCGAGAATATGGCGGAAAAGTAACGAAGGTCTTTTTACTGCTATATATATTTATTCTACATTGACAATACGAAATAAGATACAACATTGGCGCTGCAAGATAAGTATGGCAAGAAGTATTGATGTTACTGCTCCCAGCAACTTTATTACGACTGGTGAGCCGTCAAGTTTGGGTATACGTTGGAAAAAGTGGAGAAAAGGATTTGAATTGTATCTAGTTGCTGCTGGTGTCAATGATGCCCATCAGAAGAAAGCCCTCATGTTACACTGTGCTGGTGAGGAGGTACAAGATATATTTGAAACTTTACCAGCTGTTGGAAATTCGTATGATGATGCTGTTCAAGCATTAGACGGTCATTTTCTGCCTAAACAGAACAAAAGGTATGAGAGACATATTTTTCGTACTTGTGCCCAGCTAGATGATGAAACTGTCTCGCAATATGTTACGCGTTTAAGAATGCTTGCGAAAACTTGTGAGTTCCATGTTACCAGCGATGAAATAGTCGATCAGGTTATTGAAAAATGCTGCTCAAAAAACTTCAAAAACGACTGCTAAGGGAGCCTAATATCGACCTTGATAAAATGCTTGAAATTGCGCAAATTTCAGAAACAACAGATCGTCAAGGTGCTCGAAAGAAATACCACAGAAGTGGAATTGCAGCACCGCATCAAAACAATAATAATAAAGCATGTTACCGATGTGGTAGCAAGAATCACTTCGCAAAGTGACAAAAGGAAAAACATGGACATTTTGCAAAGGTATGCCAGTCAACTGTTGAGAAAACACGTTACTTAAAAATAGAATCATCAGATGACTATGCATGGATAACTGACGAAAAGCCGAATGATATGTATGATGTTAACATGAATGGCATCAACATGCAAGTGTTGATTGCAACAAATGGTACCTATTCCACAGCTACAGAAATACAACGAAAATGTTTTCGGATATGCTGCATCTTAAGATTTTAGGAGCTATTACTGCTAAAATAACTGATAGAGCTCAGAAATGCTCCATCACTGCAACTGTTCTAATTGTTACTGGAAAAGTTACTCCAATTTTAGGCAAAGAAAGTGCTATGGTCTTGAATATCATACGTATCGGAACCCCAGATGCTATCAATGCCGTAATTACTGAAAATAATCAAAATCTGGAATCATTACTCCAGGAATATGCTGATAGATTTACCGGTTTGGGCCAACAAGCGGATATTCAAATTAAAGTTTATGTCGACAACAATACTCCACCAGTAGTACAACCTGCTCGACGTCTTCCGATAATGATGCAACGACAAGTCGATCAAGAAATTGATAGATCGCTATCCGAAGGAGTCATAGAACAGGTTCTAAAGCCACCAATATGGGTCAACCCACTTGTTGTCGTGCCGAAGAAAAATGGTGGTATTCGTCTATGTGTTGACATGAGAGTAGCTAATAGCGCAATTATAAGGGAGCCATACCAGATACCTACATTGGACGAAATACTGCACGAATTCAATGGTTGTACCAAGTTTACAACACTAGGTTTAAATCAAGGGTATCACCAGTTATCGTTAGATCCTGAAAGCATAGATCTTACTGCTTTTGCCTGCCACAGAGGTATTTTTCGATATGTCAGCAGCAGCAGAATTATATCAACGTAACATCGAGCATGCCCTGACTGGTCTTCAAGGGGTGAAAAATATATCAGATGACATCATCATTGGTGGAAAACGGCTCAGGGAGGGGAATTTGACTGTAAACAAGAAGAAGTGTAAATTTCTTCAAGATGAGTTGATTTACATGGGACACAAACTATCAGCAACTGGAGTGTCACCTGACGAAGAAAAGGTTGAGACAATTCAATCACTTAAAGTCCCAACCAATGCTACAAAGTTACGTTCTTTTTTGGGCATGGTGACATATTGCTCAAAATTTATTCCGCAATACGCATCTATCACAGACCCTTTACGTCACCTGATAAAGAAAAACACACCAAAACGCTTTCAACAAACTAAAGCAATCTCACCTACTATCTGAGACACTTGCATATTTCAATCCCTCTGCCGAAACAGAAGTTATTACTGATGCCTCACCAGTAGGACTTGGAGCTGTCATTGCACAGCGACAACCAGATGGCAATTTTCGCCACATTTAGAGCCCTTACGCCGGTTGAACAGATACAGCCAAATCGAACGAGAGAGCGTGGCAATACTATTTGGAGTTCAACGTTTCAGGATGTATTTGTACGGAATGAAATATATTGTTTGCGCTGATCATAAGCCACTAGTAAATCTCTTCAGCCCCACAGCAGATGCGGCTAATGGCATATGACTTCAAAGTTTTTTACCAACCAGGTTCACATTCAAGGGACTACCTATCTCGTTCCAATCCTCTTCAAAAGAAGGTGCATCGTGAAAAGATGGCAGAAGAGTCCAACCACCACATAACCATGCAAGCACTACCAAGGTCGTTGACATTGAAACAAATTGCAGCTGCAACTATTAAAGATCCTTTGTTGCATGCACTGAAAATTGCTGTATCTAAGTCATGGGCAGGATATACACCTTCAGCAAAATTTTACCCTATGCGTCATGATATAACCGTATACCAGGACGTCCTACTCTACAAGCAAAAAATCCTTATACCAAAATCTTTGCGTAACCTTACTTTGGAATTAGCTCATGAAGGTCATCAAGGAGTAGTTAGAACGAAACAACGATTACGGGCTAAAGTTTGGTGGCCAAAAATGAACAAAGATGCTGAACAGTATGTCGAGAAATGCCATAGTTGTCAAGTCGTTGGAAAAATGCCCAACCCTGATCCTGTCACGATGACCAAAATACCTGATGCAGCATGGATACTAGTAGGATGTGATCTGTGTGGGCCGTTCCCAACTGGAGAACACCTACTAGTCTGTGTTGATTATACAGCTGTTACCCCGAAGTAGAGATACTACGTAAAGTGTCTGCTCAGATGATTACTACAAAACTCAGAAAGTTGTTTTGTAGATATGGTGCACCAGAAGAGCACAAAACGGATAATGGTCCACAATAAAGCGCTTTTGCAGGAGTTTATCTTCAAACACAGACGTGTCACACCATACCATCATGCAGCAAACGGTGAAGTCCAACGTTTCAATCGAAACCTCAAGAAATGTATCCAAACTGCCATTGCTGATAATAGAAACTGGCGAAAGGCTTTAGAAAACTATCTACTAAGTTATCGTAACACAGAACACAGAATCACTGGTTCAACCCCTGCAGAACTTATGTTCGGTCGCAAGCTACGTGATAAGCTGCCCTTTGTTAGTAATACTGTAGCCAAGCACAATTCTACACGAGATGCAATTACTCGAGATCATCAGCAAAAACAACACATCAAGAATTACATTGACCAAAAGCGTCATGCAAGACCGCACTCGCTTAAACCGTCCTCATCCAAAATCAACAGAAATGTCGCAACAAATTTGTCTCCATGGTTGCCAATACCTGGCGTAGTTACTGAAGTCAAAGGGAACAGCATCGGTGTCCGTCATAAAGGAAGGGATATTAGACGGGTTGCACACCATGTCAAGTTATACCAGCAGTTATCAACACCAAACCGTTTAATCATCACCTGCAAAGTGACGAGGATGATGAGTCAACACTTAATGAAGTTGATAGTGATGCAAATACTGAATCACAAAGCAGTGATGTCACTGTTTCATATGGTGCAAATACAGATGATCAGGATGTTGGTAATGATGACTTAGAGGATGTAGGCACAATTTCACAAACTAAAAATGATGACGAATTTGCCAATCGAGAAGATGTGTATTTCGAACTCGAGAAAAACCAAGCAATGCAGACGAGCTGATGAAGATAACGATAAATTTCGAGATACGTTCTATCAGATGAAAAAGGTTTACAATACAGCAAGCTGCACTGAAGTATCTTGTCTACAGGGACGGTGGATGTAAATAAAATTGGGATTAGGCTCCAAGAAGAAGGTGCTGAATACACTTTCTTGCTTATTACAAGCATGAGTACTGTCCAACTTGGACCTATAACTATTCTCCGAGAAAATCTTAAAGAGAAAAAACAATCCTTCAATCACAAACAATACGACACAAGACAGAGCTAACAACATAAACGGACTGGTTACAGAACAAACACAAATAGAAAAAATGTATATGTCAAAAATATATAATATAAAAAAGAATTAAATAAAACCCTCCTGTGCGCCAGAACTTGTGACTCTGGCTGTAGCTTTCCACATGTGTTACAGGGCCCCAACACTCAGCCTTACACAGGAGGTTGTCAAGCCTGAAGACCATGTTAGTAAACTTGGGCACCTTACTGAACTGAGGTAAAAAGTGGGGTCGTTACACCCAAAGACAAGCTGAAAGCAAACCCCTTTGCTAAGCTTCTTTTAAGTTACCAGAGAAGAGTGAGCTGAACTCTTTACCCTCTGGGTATTGACGGCAAACTGGTTCGAATGAACTAGCTGGGTAATACAAAACCGCTCGGATTTACATTTTCCTCCCCCATGACCCTGGAAGTACAGGTTTTATAAACGTAATGATAAATGTAAAAGAAAGAAAGAAAAAGCGGATCAACAACGAACGTAACAAAGAATATAACATGAATTGTTGTTGAGAATAGGTGGAGAGCATTTGCAAATCGCTCTATCGTTGCAGTGGTACCAAGAATTTGTGGCAGGATCCTTAACATAAGCCCAATAATGACCTGCGGTTAACGTACCGGAGTGATTAATTGTTGCTAACAATGAGTAGTTCTGATTAAACATTGTATCCGTATCACTGACGAGAGGTAGTTGCAGGAGAGAGTCAAAAAGAGCAACTGGTATTGGTGGTTCTGAACCCACTGAAAGTGAAATACTGTTACAAGACTTGATAAATATGAGTGCAGACTCTGAAAAATCTGCAAAAAATGAAATAGAAAACCAAGAGAAACAGAAGGCTCTTGACATACGTTCAACTGCTATGGAAACTTTTAAGGAGACCAAAAAGCGAAAAAATGAAGATGAACCTGCAAAGGAAAAGAAGACCAGAAGATCTAATATTGATACATTATCGTTTTTAAAAGAAAAAATCGAAAGTGATCGAGAACTGAAAACACGTGAAATTGAGTCAAATACTAATGCAAGAAACGAATTCCAGCAAATGTTGTTGCATCAGCAGCGGCATAATAATGATGTGTTGGAAGCATTCGCTAAGCAATCGCAGAGCCAGTCTGAGCAGTTTCAGACCATGATGGCCCAACAACAAAACCAAACATTAGCTTTGATTCAAGCATTGGTGAGGAAGGATATGTAATGTGATTCAAGAGACTTGTTTTACTGTATATAGATATTTTTATGTTGATTGTCTTACACAGCCTATTATATACACATATCAGCATACAGAATTTTTTTCTTTTCATGCATCATATTCTGTTATTACTATACATATTTTACACATCTTTGTACATGACATACATGTTTTATATTATAGATTTTTTTATGCATGATATATATAAGCTATAAGAAAGAACAATATTTATCATTGAAAGTATTCCTGCAGGGTTGGCGGTCGTAAATCAAAATATTCTGACAATGTTTCCATATAAGCATGTATGTGCATTCTGCAAAAGGGCGCTGACAATGTAAAATTTACCAATTGGCGAGAGTCCAAGCTTCAAGCCCTTTTTATAATCTACAAATTTGAAATAATTTCGTACATCTCCGAAAAGCCATTCAACACTTATCCTCACTTTGCTCATGGCTTTGTTATACATTTGTTGATCTGGAGTTATATTTGCTGTTTGAAAAGGTGCTTGCAAATGAACGTTCAAGGGATAAGCTGGGTCTCCATAAACACATAGCGGTTGTCCATTGTGGAATGCTACTCTCTGAAGGTTTTGAAGAAGACTTGATTCATATAGCATTGTACTATCGTGTCTCCTTCCCTCAAACGGGCCAGCCAAGTTTCCAATGAGACCATTAGGAAGAGCTATACTTTGAAATTTGAGCGCATGCAACCTTTTATGTCCATTGTATACAACTCTTTGGTTCAATTTAGGTCGGCATATAGGTATAACTGTGCCATCTATAAAACCAAAACAGTTATGCAAGGGAGCACCTTTGTCATGGATGGTGTGGGCATAAAGCTGTAACATTCTTGGTTCCATGATTCTAATCTATGATGATGATTATTATACAGAAAGTTGAGAACATAATTGAATATTATGCATAATTCAGTTTGATCTCTTCCAAAAAAAGGTACCATATCACTATATCTGCATGGGTATGCTAATCGTTTTAGCATGATGCATAGCGCTTCTATTCCACTATATGTTATTCTCTGCGGGGTCACTATCCTAGCTGGAATTCCTAGTAATCTAGCAAGTTCGTATATATGTTGTGATGAGAATCGCAATTCTGTTCGGCATTCTGCCTCGTCTAACGTATCCAAATCAAATTCTTGAAATTTCCAGTACGGAAAGATTTCTCTTGATTCGTTCATATCATACAGAACTGCAAATTCTATATCATCGAGTAAATTTGCAGCATAACAGAGAACAAGAGCATCTCTTGCCGATTTCAAACTTCTGCTTGTAGCCATTTTGAATTTTGCGGCATAAAGTTTGTTTGCTAAATCAGTTTGAGAGAGGACGCTAACGGTGAGCCACAACGACAAAAAATGGCGTCGTCTTGCCGTTCGCGTCGCGTTGCTAAAACACCCTAGTGACTGTTTACGACATAATATTAGAAAACAATATTTATAACGAACGCGAACTATTTGTGTTGGCTCATTCACAAAAGGAAGAGGGGAAAACTGACCTGTTAGAGTACGTACTAAAAATTTCAGACAAACGGAGGGCAGAATTAATTAGAACGGCATGGCGGATCGAAAATTCAACAAAGGAAACTGACCGTTTGAAGCAAACAAACATGGAAATACTTGAAAAGGCGACAGAGAATCAGTGTGTTTGCTATGGGCAGTGGAGTATTCACGCTATAAAAACTCTACATGAAAATAACATAGACATTGAACATTTCAAAACAGCAATAAAAAATGCAATACAACACGGTCGTAAAAAAACAAACAACCTCATAATCGTAGGTCCATCCAATTGTGGAAAAACATTCCTGTTACAACTAATCACAGAAATATTAAAATGTTTCGTTTCGCCAGCAACAGGGACATTTGCCTGGGTGGGAGCATAAAGCGCGGAATTGATTTTAGGTGGACCGAGAAGTTAATGCCATGGTCTGATTTTTTAAATTTACTTGAAGGCCTTCCAGTACATTTGCCGGCACCAAAGACACACTTCGCAGAAGACATCTTGTGGAACAGAAAAACACCGATATTGGCTACCTCCAGTATGCGAATTTGCAAATATGATGGTGGTGTTGTGAATGATATTGAGACAGGTATGATGGATACACGATGGAGGTATTTTAATTTGTCAAGCCTATTGTGAACCCTAAAGAAATCAAGCCTTGTCCCTGTTGCTTTGCAAACCGGATTCTCAGTCGAGATTGTAATGTGAACGGTTCAATCATCATCATCATCATCATTCTCGGCTTAACGTCCGTTTTCCATGCTAGCATGGGTTGGACGGGGTATATTAATGACCCTCTTCCAATCTGATCTAGACTGTGTTAGATCTAAACTCAACTTCCTCTGTATCAAGTCTGTCCTTATAACCTCCTGCCAAGTCTTTCTCGGTCTGCCTCTGGGCTTTGCCCCAGGAACTATCAAGTCTCTACACTTTCTTACCCAATTATCCTCCTCCATTCTTTCCAAGTGCCCCAGCCAATTCAATCTTCTTATCTGGATAACATCTTTAATTCTACGGAGACTTAGCCTGCTTCTTAGCTCATCTGAACTCTTTCTGTCTCTCAGACTGGCGTTACACATCAACCTAACCATTCTCATATCATTCCTTTCTAAACGGTCAAGATCTTCCTGCTTCACTGCCCATGTCTCACTACCGTACAACATAACACTTCTTACACAGGCCTCATACAACCTACCTTTTACCTCAATTGACAGGACTCTGCTAGTCAACAAAGGAAGTAACTCTCTGAACTTTTTCCAAGCAGAACCTATCCTGCAAGTAACACTTCTTCCAACACCCCCTTCACTGCCCAACATATCACCTAAGTAACAGAAGTTCTCAACTATCTCTAACGAGCCACTGTTGTACATCATTAAAGCTGGAAATACTTCATTCTCTTTAATCTCACCTTTGCAACGCTTGCATACAAACTGAATGTCAGCTCTTAACCTTCCACTAATACTACTGCACTTCTTATGTACCCAATGCTTGCAAGTCTGACAAAAAATTGAGTTACTACCAACCCCTTTCCTGCAAACTCCACAAGGCCACTTTCCAACTACAAGGTCACACTTGGCTGCAATGCTACTAATCATGACTTTAGACTTTGCTGTGTTTACCTTTAGCCCTTTCTCTTCTAGTCCTTTCTTCCACTTCTCAAACTTTTCAACTAATTCTTCCATCGACTCTGCTATGAGAACCAAATCATCTGCATACAATAACTCCCATGGACAACCTGTTCTGAACTCCATCGACAGCGCTTCTAAGACTAGAACAAACAATAAAGGGCTAAGTACAGAACCCTGATGTACACCAACATTTACACTAAATTCATCACTAAGTGAATCGTTAATCCTGACATGACTTCTAGCATTGCTGTACATAGACTGTACCATCGTAACTAGCCACTCATCCACACCTAATTTTCTCATAGCCCACCAAATAACTTTACGTGGCACTCTATCAAAAGCTTTCTCTAAATCTACAAAGGCAAAATAGAGATTCTTTCTCTTTCCTAAATACTTTTCCTGAAGCTGTCTGAGTAGAAATATTGCATCTGTAGTGCCACGCCCTGGAACAAAACCAAATTGCATCTTATCTATATCAATCCTTTCTCTAAGTAACTTATCAATCACTCTTTCAATAACTTTCATTACTTGATCAACCAACTTCAAACCTCTATAGTTACCCCTTTCTAATGCATCACCCTTGCCCTTGAAACAATTCACTATTACACTCGACTGCCACTCACTCGGAATAGCACCATCCTTTATAATCTGGTTAGCAAGACTTGTAATAAGCTCAACTCCAATATATCCAGATGCTTTTACCATCTCTGCAACAATACCTGATACTCCTGCAGCCTTGCCAATCTTCAATTTCCTAATAGCCTCCACTACCCATTCTGTCTTGATCTGCATAGCTGGCCCTTCTACAACATCATCATCAGACAAATTATCCTCATCCCAATCAAACTCAGTGTTAAGCAACCTCTGATAATAAATCTTCCAAGCTACCCTTTTCTTCTCCTCTGTGCTAGCCAAAACACCTTCATCATTACGTATACACTTCTCACCTACAACATCTTGATTAGTCTTCTTCATTTGCTTTGCTATCTTGAATACCTCATTGCGCTGGTCTTCCCTTCTTAATAATAATAATAATAAAAGAAATATTATTTTTTTTATATAACGCCGGTTCACGCCCGTGAACCACTTACATGGCTATTCTTGTTATATATGTTATGTTCTTATATAAACATGAATACAGCATCACCAAAAAAACAATGGGCAGTTTCAAAACAAAACAAACATACTTTTGTCTTCTCCAAGGGGTGTCTGCTAATATTTTGTTCTTATTCCTTTATTTTTGATTATCATATCCAGACGTTTCGGCATAGATTCAATTGTACGGTTTATCACGTCAGCTGGAAAGTTCACAATGGTACGTTTTACTCCTGTGATGCCAGTGTCAATTGCTTACCGACCAAGTGAAATACATTTTCTATTGGATTCAAGTCTGGGGATCAAGCAGGTATCTTAAATAATCTACATCCTATATCATCCATTGCAGCACGTGCAAGGACACTGTTTTGGGATGGATCCCCATCTTGCAAAAATAACATACCTCTTTGGCTTGGCGATTTTGCGAACACATTTGGAAAATGCTCACGGATGAAGGTTGCGCACATTTCTGCATTTACATTTCCTGTGTAGTGATGGCATTTGATAGTGCCAGTTCCATAAGAAATTGCGACCATGAATCTTGCTACTTTGCATCCAACGCCTTCTTTTTTTCCTTTCGCAGTGCAATTACGACTTAAACTTTCACCATGTTTCCTCCGTGTCCTTGAACGCAGGGTGCGCGCATGTTGGATGCGATTAGTTTTGTGTACCCACGATGTACCATCCAAATAAAATGCGATTCCCTCCTTCCAAAAAGTAGACGGTAATCGTTTACATCTTCGAGCAAACTTCAACCGTTCGCTCAAGTCTTTTTTAGACAATTGTCCTTTACGCCGACACTGTGCATATGTGTATCCCATTTCGTGTAAATACCTTCTAACAGTTATATTTGATATGTCTTTAGGTGATATACACGCTTCACGCTGGATGTCAGTCGAGCAGAAATTTCCTTCGGTTTCCCGTAATTTCAATAGTGACGCAACTATTTCTCTTTTGTCTCTGTCGGTGCCTTAACGAGGACGGCCACCACAATTCTTTTTCGTTGTGTTTATGTTAGCAGGGGGAATCGCTGCCACAGGTTTTTTCATGTCTGTAAATTGTTGTTCGAGAGTACTGTGGGTACAGTGTCTGTAGGTGGGCCAATGTTTCACCCTTCTCTTGGTGAAGGTACCGCCTGTGGCATCGGTTCGCGTTGTTTTTTTGTTTTTTTGTCATTTTTATTTTCAGCTGTGAAAGAAAGGAAAATAGTATTGTACAGTAAAGTTCATATCATTATTATGTACATGTACATTCGCTTGTTTACCTACAATATACAGAAGCCTAGGAACTACAGTGCTATTCACTTAGAACTATTCGGTTAAGAAGCACCCCACACTTGCCTGTCTCACACGAAAATAAGTAAAACTTATGTTTCAGGGCAACCCATCTTCTTTATTAAGGATAATAGTATATGTCAACACAGTAACATTTTGCAGACAATCATGGCCAAAACCTTTGGAATTTTCTGTTAAATCTACCTTTACCCCTTTACCCCATGTACAAAGTTGAGATAAGCAGCTGGTCTTGTTTCAACATCAACTTTGTAGCTGGGGGGGAGGGGGGCTAGCTATCAATATAGCTGTCAATAGCTGTCAATATTGTGTAGAATTTCATAAGGTTTTGGCCATGATGGTAGTTAGATTTTAATTTGTCACTAACTCAATTGAACAAATCGTGTAGCAAATCAGTAATCTATATAGACAAAGGCGCGGTAAGTGCCTGCAACGGTATTACTAAACTATGGAACTACCCAGAACCACCCAGAATCAGCCAGAACCACCCAGAACCACCCAAAATCACCCAGAATCAGCCAGAGCCACCCAGAATCAGCCAGAATCACCCAGCCGATTTCAAATGTCATGCGCAAACTGCGCCGCTGGACTCGCTTTTTCGATGTCTATGCGGCAAAACTTAAATACAGTGAGAATGACGTACACCCAAAAGAAGATTTCGAATTAAATACGGAGAAATTTAACCCTTTTTAAAATTTTTTAGTCAACCACGTATGTTGCACTGGACATTGTGTTTTCGATATTCATTTACTACAGAGAAATATATTTGATAATAAAGGATTTTCTTTAGTCAAAAACATCAAGTGTGAAAATCATATATCATATATGCTCTTTTTAGGGTACTTTGTCAGACCTGTACATAGTCAGTATAAAAATTGCGCGTAAGCGTTGTTCCGCCTCTCTAGTAAATCCAGCAGTAGCATAGCAATTTCAATGCTTTGATGAAAAAATAATCTCTAATATTCCCTCCTTCTATAGTAAAACCTCCTTTATTTCTATGGATGAAATGCTAATATACCGCAGCAGTGATTTAGCCAGTCTAACTCCCAGTCTCCTCTGCCCTGCTCCTCTGTCATGATGGTCGGTGGAATTAGGGTTTAACACGTGTAACAAAATCATGCACTAATTTATTAATTTGGTACCGTCAGGGGCGCGATTTCATAAACCGCCTTGCCCCTAAATCTTTGGGCAAATAACAATGCTGGACTTTTAACGGTTTTAAGAAATAGAAAAAAACGTAGCTATAATTGCGTAGGGTTAAGAAAAAATAGGATTTTTGTTTAGATGTTTTTATTTACATGTAAAACAATATACAATGTTAAAAAGCGATTGTTCACAACGACAAAATTGGCAAAACACACGCACAAAAAACCTCACGCACTGGATTGACCTTAATGGTAATAGTAACATTAATAGTACTTAGTTAGCTACTGTAATTTAGTGAAAAACATATTTACAATGTAATGGGTATTCCTAGCGAAAGCAAAAAGTTACATTGTGCAGTGGTGAGATTGTTTTTCGTATCGTCGGATACGGTCACGTTTTCATACTTAAAATTCTCAAAGTAGCCCTTCAAACATTCTTCGATAAAATGGACATAGACAGGACCTTCTCTCTTCTGCACTTTCTTATATTTGTCGGTGAATGTAACGACGCCAGTAGACTTGATGATGAGAAAGTCTTGCGGCGTAATTCTCATGTTACAACTTGGTGAGACACATCTAAAACATATTAAAACAATTTGTTTCAAGAAAATACCATATGCCAGCCATTCTAACGTATAGAGCTTAAACCTTTAGACAAAGAGTTTAACATTTTCATTACGTTAAAGAATTACACGAACTAAAAATACCTTGTAACCATTTTATGCATTGCCTTGAGTCGTAGCATCATACATTTCCCAGAGGTCTTTCGTTTAGGGTTAATCATAGTTAAATCAACAGGCATCACCTTCTGGCAATGATAATCGCCATTTTTTTTCTTTTTAGCAACTAGTGGTGTGACCGGGGTTTGAGTTGTATCAATCCTTTCCTCGACTATTACTGCATCTATGAAGTGGCGTTTGCGATTAATGTGGTTTGGCTTCCTCCCAACGTTTTTAGATGTTATATACAGGTCACTGAACGATGGTGAAAATTGTCGAAGACTGGTTACATGCTCCATTCTACGTGCCTCGTCCCATTGCAATTATTTATAATATAATTTTATTCGACGTGAACGTATACATGTCAGCATCTATAAAAAGTAATTTTTTAAAACGAGTATGTTACTACCAATTATACAATTACCCTTTTTTTATATAAGAACAATTTTATAAGAACAATGAGGATCAGAATTGCTGAAAAATAAGAACAATGGCAAGTGCATTTCAGGCTGAAGCAAAATTTCCTGTTTCTTATAAAAAAAAAGTGTATACAACAATTATATTATTACCTGAAACTGATTGTAATCATTTGCTAATCTGTACTTTCCAGACTGGTAAACAGCGCGAACTTCTTCAGTTCTTTGTCTCTGAATAATGACCTTCACTTTTGAAATAAGCTCGATAATTCCAAGTTTTTTATTTCCAGTTTCTATTTTTAAAATGGAATGAAGTGATTCGATTGCATTGTTGTAGAATAGCCCATCCAGACCAGTTCCCTCTCTCGCCGACTCGATCACGCTTTCAATAAACTGTTTTCCTCGATTCCTCGAAAACCAGTCGTGGAAAGTTGGAGCAAGGTCCTCCCAATTTTCCTTCAAAGAGTCAAGCTTGGCTTTAAAATCGTCCTCATCTTCAGCCGACGCTAATCCTAATTCCATAACAACGCCGTCATTGATGTCATAGATATCCGCTAAAATTTTTTTCTGCCCTTTTGCACCAAGCTGTGTCAACTTTTTTTTGTCTCGATCAGACATGTGTTTAACACAAAGCAGACTTTTAAGATCAGGTAAGACATGTTTAAAGCCTTGGAATAATGCTCGTTCAAGATCAGTACCCAAATAAGTTAGGTTACGTAATTTGCTGTTGGCTAAAAGAAATTCTGTTGCAAAACGTGAAAATGTTTCGGGTGTTTTCCTCATATGCAAAAGGACGGGACCATAAAACCAAGGATGATTACCTTTGTTGTTTACAAGTCGGAGGTTTTGATAGCCGATATCTGTAAGCCACATATCACACACATTGAATGTGGTATCCATCACAATTATTTTGTTTTGATCTACGCACAATTTCTCGATGTCGTTCAACTGTTGGTCATCGAAAGCGGTGACAATATATTCGTCTGGTGTGAACACTACGTTGCGAATAAATTTTTGTTCTTCCCGCCTCATTTCCACAACAACCTTTAGTAGCTCATCTTCATTAACATCTGTCTCATTATTCGTACAACAAATTCTGCCAATGCTCTGCTGTATGTTATACACCTTAAAAACTTTAAGTTCCAAATAATTTTGTTTGTATATTTCAACGTTTAAGCCAGAGTTAAAATAGAAAACTGGTAATACCTGTTTTTGATTTCGTGGCTGCGTAGATTGCGAAGAACATCGAAATGGTCCTCCAGAATTGTCGATGCCTTGATCATAAGTACTTTCTGGTCTATTTCCTTCTTGCAAATCGTCTTCCATTAGCTTTAGAACCCTTTTCTCTGTTCGGATAAATGGTGTCGACCTTGCAGTATTCCGTTTTGCATTACCATGACATGCTATACGAAAGTCTGTCGCTTCTTCGCCAGACCACGCGTTGATAACGAGGCAATATTTCATAAATTTTTCAGTTGTGATGCTTTTTATTCGGCATATCGTGTTTGTAAAGCTCTTTTGAACAGAGTGACGACGATATGTTCGAACCAAAGCGAATATTTTCTCCTTCTCTACGGCTTCATTGGTGTACTTCTTGCCCACTCTTTTTTTAACAAACCATTGCTGCTCCTCAAAATGTGCTTTTTGACAATCACCATCGGCGTAGAAGAAATAATTGGTGGGGGTTCCAATATTTTTGTACACACCATTATCGTCGGCCATATATGAATCAAGTGAATTCCGATCATTATTTACCAAATATGTCGCAGATGTTACCGTACCTATAATTAAGAACAGCATATGGACGTGAAAGTAGGCAAATATAAAAAAAAAGATCTTAGACTGGTACTAAGATAATATGAAATACCTTTCGGTGGTCCTGCATCTGAATTGAAGAAAAGGCTCGAGTCAGTAACTTCAGCGAATATTTTTGAAAAGATGAAAGCTGCAGTATTATTTATTCCCTTGTTCTAGGAATAAATACACATAAGTACATAAATGCAAAACACTATTCCCGTGTTCGTTTAAAACATATACGAAGGTATACCTTTTTATTAGTAAAAGTTGTAAATGATTCCTGGACGGATTGAGCCGGTTGCTATAAAGGAGATTACATTTATAAGTCTACAAAAAAGTAAAGAAAAACAATGCGGCAATACCTCTTCCAGGATTTGACCAACTCTATATTTCTTACCAATCCAGAATCTGTGCAATCAGAAAGAGGTGGTGATAAGAGGACATTCTCGTATATATCTTCTGAGCAGTTAGTTACACTTGCTTCCTTATCTGATTCTAAGCAGCGATATTGTGATCGAGGTTCTCCCTAGTACAAGCAGCGGTTATTAAGTAGATGTCAGAAATAAAACATATACAATGCATATTATAAAAAATTTTATTACTTACGATAAAGTTATTTCCATATTCCATCAATATGTTCAACACTGGTACTGGGTAACTTTCAAAATTAGGAATTTGCATCGCTTCAGGTATTAGTGACGCATCAAAATCGTACATTATGCATGAAGGGCGTGGGTTTATATTGTAGCTGTCCGCTGCATACCATAACTCATCCTTATCTGACATACACGAAACCAGAAAACTGTCTCTTACGTGACCAACGTCTAATATTTCGTCAACATCCTCGTTGATATACTTCGCTAATGGTCCATATGGTAGTCTTTTAAACTTTGAATGAAAAAGAAATGAAAAATTCATAAATGCGCTTTAATGCCAGAGCGTTTTTAAGATTTTCTTTCATCGTAAGACTGTCGCAAAATTTCGGATAAATGTTGCTTCTCACAAGCCGTTGATACACTATGGCCATGATACACTATAAAAATTTTGTTAAGATTTTTCCTAGGCATATACTGACGTGGTGTGTCTAGCGACATTTGAGCAAAAGTGTTAAAGGCATAGCTACACTTACGCGATAGTGATAAAAATATTCGATTTTTCCAAAATCGTTTTGTGTATCATAGCTAAAAATATTTTTCAGGTGAAGAAAAAAATCGTTTTCCATTCATTCGATTTTCGAATTGGATTAATTTTTTTTCAATTTAATTTAAAATACGCAAAATCAGCACAAAAAAGTCTATTATATTTAAACAGTAATATACGAAAATAAAGTAATATACGAAAATAAATTACACGAACAAGTTTCTTTGTTACTTCAATGTTTTTGTAATACCATTTAAGTGTAACTCTGCCGTTAAAAGCAGGAAAAAAATGATTTGATCTTTTGCAAGATGTTTTCGCGACAACAAAGACACCGACTGTCTGGGTTTTTTTTGAGCATGAAGATTTTTTTAATAAACGAAACAAGAATGAATGAAATGTTTAACTTAGAATGCTCCTTTTTTCAGACATTTTATAGTGTATCATGGCCTTATTAATAGTGTCTTTGTGTTATCCTTCCAGAATAGCGTTCAGAATTGTAGGTACCCGCACTTTTTCTTCAAAGAAAAAATCGGTATTTTATAAATTTTGGGGGATGTTCTCGTCGCATGAAAGTTTTATTAAAACATTGCGCGCAGAGCACCATATATTGTATAGGAATATTTACATGTTAAATTAATATGTCATCACGAGTTAGCCAAAATAATAAAGTCAAAATAGTTTTTTCAGAAGTTTCAAACACTTTTTTTGAATGAAAACAAACAACATCCGAGGCTAGCCGAAATTTAGCAATGGTACCTTATCACATCGAAGAATCCTGTACATAGTAATTTGTAGCCGTTGGATAATGGCAGTATTGAGCAGCGAAGAACATTACTTGTTTATTATGGTTGTTAGAAAAAAGTGCTGTGACATTTTTTGTTTAAACTTTACCTTCTCTTTATCCAGCAGGTCGAATAGCATCAGGTATTCTTTGTTGCTATAATCCATGTCGTCTAATTAACTAGCTGAACGTGCATATACAAGTTTTGAAAGCCTTATCGTAGTACACGTCTCAAGGTATGAAGCATGGGTTTTTTTGGTTGGCAATTATAGCTAGCTGTCTGAGTCTGAGTCTGAGTTGCCCTGTCTGAGTCTGGCTGATTCTGGGTGGTTCTGGGTGATTTTGGGTGGTTCTGGCTGATTCTGGGTGGTTCTGGGTAGTTCCATAGTTTAGTAATACCGTGCCTGCAAGGCAAACAGCAAGACAGGCAGGCACCTTAATAGAAACTCTCCCCCCTACAACTCAAATATTAAGTATACTAAACATATCTAAGCTATGTTTTTTTTATTAGCATATGAATTTGAAGGCTAGACTTTAGAATACCACCTGTCATTTTAATTTTATAATTTAATTAACCTACATGACCAACGCGTAGGCCAAGTAATAATAAAAATAACAAACACAAAATATAATAATAAAAATAACAAAAAACTACAGTAACAATCCAAACCACAAAAAGGAAATACTAATACAATAATAACCGATTACCCCGTGCTGTACCGCAAAATATCGCCCGAGGTCTAAGTGCCGACCGAGCTTGCGAGGTCGGTGCAATGACTGAGGGCGATATTTTTGGTACAGCACGGGGTAATCGGTTATTATTGTATTTGTTAACCGTCTAATTTAGATAAAAATAAAAAATAAGAATTCTGTTTAATGTTCTTAAAATAATATAATCCACCACTAGCACTACTTTCGTTAACACTCCAGGTCAAAATTCGAAACAGTCCTGTCTAAGAACTAACATTCTATGCAGAATTCGAAAGTCCCTATAGAATAAATCTTTGTAAACAAAACATTACGATGTTCCACACTTCAGAAGAAAGAATTAAAGTTGAATGTTCCACTAAAATTTAGTTACAGCGAATGTCGAAGTAAAATTTTTAACTAGCTAGCTTGGACTAACAGAATAGCATGGGCTTCAACGAGTTTTATATTGACTGAATAGCCAAAATGCTAAAGAAACGAGTCTGAAAATGAAAGGAGACGTTATAATTTCGTTGTCCTGTATTTAGTATTTTTGATAAAACTGGATATTAGATCATCGTTTTTTTATGGACAATGTAGCTAGTTAACTAGCCATGGTGAAGAAGCATCCAGGCAGAATTTTGCTGAATCTGGTTATTTTAACTGTTAAACTTGACATTGTTATTGTTTCTATCCTATGAAAATGTTTTTTTTGATAAATGTATTGTAGGACTTGATAATAATCATTTCGAATGCTTCTTGAAACTTGTTTTTTCGTGCTTGTTTACATTTTAAGCTACCATTTTTCTTGACGACGGGCAATACCACTACATATCGGCCCGTCGTCAAGAGCGCTAAGCCAATCAGAATTCCTAAAAACCCGTATTGCCCGCTTGCAAAATCCAGACGGTTAACAAATGTACAAACCAACGCGACCAACGCGTACACCTGAAATTGCAATGTAAAGGTTTCTTCGCGCATAAAAGCAATGCATTGCAATCACGTCCGTTATTAACGATAGCTTTCACCTAAAATTGCAATGCAAAGGTTTCTTCGCGCATAAAAGCAATGCATTGTAATCACGTCCGTTATATTAACAATAGCTTTAGCGACGGATATGGTTGTTCAAATGGTGCAAAATTCAATGAGGTTCATATTCAAGGAATATTCATTCATATGCAAGGAATTATGGTTCATATCCAAGGAAAATTCATTCATATGCAAGGAATTTTATTCATATTCAAGGGACATTCATTCATATGCAAGGAATTATGGTTCATATTCAAGAATTATCATGCATATTCAAGGAACGTTCGTTCATATGCAAGATTTAAATTTATTCATCTCTAAAACAAACATGGTGTCTCAAATCTGGTCTGTTAATTTTATTCATTGGTCACTAAAATGTGCCAACGAATTTCATTACAAGCAGAAAAAAATCGCAAATTTTCGCATTATAACTTTTTTTGTGTGTGCATATTTTCGCGACTCAAACTTTCGCGTCTACTTCTTCCCAGGACACAAAAAAATTAAATGTTTTTGAAAAAACTCTCGCCAGATCGAAATCGGAAGATGTAAGATAAGCCTTGCAACAATAAGTGTGCTTGCATTTTGTAGGCTAATATTATTCTGAGTTATAAGTTATCCGCGGTGGAAAGTGTTCGTTTTACTAGTTGTGGTTATATAGAATCATTCAGGTTTAGTTTAAAATTTTATTCCTCACACATGACGTCGTAAACTGTATATAGATTTCAACAGGGTAATCATATTCTGGAGTTTTCAACTTGAAGGCCATCTGAAACCAATTTACATATAGTATAATCCATCAGTGCTAAACTACAGGTTCGCGAAAATTCCTTGTCTATTTCGATGGGAGGATATAATAAAACTAACATCATATTTTCTAATCTATCTTACTTTTTTCACATACGTCCATGATGTCACATCATCTACACTTTTTGTTAAGAAACTTCACGACATTAATTCTTGCGGGTAAGCAATGTAGTATGGGCGAATTAGGTTTAAAAACGGTGTTACCCGGAATTAATTCCAGATTTAAAGCATATTTGGTATCACTGGAAAGATAATTTTATGTAGATTAACAATATCTTATGCCTCCATACACAGGTGCTGAGCAAATTTTTTTATTCTTGGTTGACTTAAAGGGGGTATAATATATATATATATATAAAGGACTATTAAGTAACCATAGTCATAAATTCAAGTCGTTAAGAGATATTTTGAGTTGAAGTCACACAAAATTTATGGAAATTCGGCAACTTTAACTCAATATATCTCTTAAAGACTTAAATTTATGACATTGGTTATTTATGACTTGGTAAAGCCCTTTATATAGTTTTTTCAGAGCTTTCTAATGAACTAGAAGGTTTTCTCTGAAAATGAAGTAAATTTTCTCACTTTTTAGACCGATGGTCAAAGCTATATCCACCTTTAAGTCAACCAAGAATAAAAATTGCTCAACACCAGTGTATGGAGGCATAAGATATTGTTAATCTACATAAAATTATCTTTCCAGTGATACCAAATATGCTTTATCTGGAATTAATTCTGGGTCCATTTCTAATTCGCCCATACTAATGATAAATTTACAATATACCGTAAAATAAATATATAAATTAGTAACATTGACATGATATTAATATGTTGGGTGTATGTAGATTAGAAGCAAAATCTTATCATAAAACTCCTAGAAAGTATGACACTGCGCTGATTATTTATCGGGTATTTATGTAACATCTGTTTTTAAAAAGTAGTGGTAAAATGTCGATGTAAAAAAATACAAAAATACGTATGAATATCCTTAGAGATTGACTACGACTTGAAGAGCTTCCTCGAATATGTCTATACCAAATGAATTGGATACACGATAAACATCAATGTGATTTAGTCTCTGCAGTTGTTCTTGCTCCAATTGACATTCCACATCATCTAAATCAACTTGACTAGTCTCATATTCTGTTGGTGAAGGTGCATATGGATCAAATCCAAACCGTGTTAAATCATCTTCAGCAGTAGCACCTTCTTGCACTTCGGCAACATGCCGTTTATCTCTGTTTCGAATATCCATCATGCCATTGCCCCATACCTTTTCTGGGGACCAGTTATGCTCTGTCCGTAAAGGATGTTTATTCCAACCCTTTACAAAGGATTCTATTGCATGATTGATTCGAGGTTTGAAAATGTGATGTAGAATATACATGTGCCTTGTGTCATCAGCATTCAACAGACCTACAAGTAAAAAAGGCAAATCCATACATTGACAAAATATTTGATTAAAATATAAATATCATCTTAAGTCTGGGGAAAATATTTCATAAAATAGTTTTGTTAGAAAGGATTTTCAGCAAGAATCTGAAGATTTCGGTTGAAAAAAATTCTCTGTTTTATTTTGCATCAAATAAAATTAGAGGAAACAAGTCATAGGCAGCATGAATGTACATAAATCTTTAAATGGCTTTTTAAAATTTCGATACTGGTCGAAAGAATTTTGGTATATAAACATTTACAAATCCTATGATTTTTCATTTTTTTTATATTATATTTATGAAATAAAGCAAAAAAGAAGTTCTTTCAAAACCTAAATGTTTGGCAGTAAAACTTTTTATTTATAAGAATATGTCAACATACCCTCTGCTTCCATAGCTTGAAATGTGTAGTAGAACTCACAACAAACGTACATCCAAACGTCTCTCCATAGACGCTCTATCCTTTGATTATGTACTGAAGAGCCTGCTATGTAACTGCCGCGGTTGTTTCCTCTTAACCGTTCCATTTCTTCCCAGACAAGAATATTTTCTCCACCTTTATCAGTTCTAATACGTTATGGAATAAATTCATCTATTGCATTGTTAAAAAGATAAACTACTGTTTCTTTTTTATTATTAGTGGCACATTTTAAACAGACAATTACGCGAGAGAAACCATCAATAGCACCATGGATGACAAATCCCCAATTCACAAGGCTGTGATGGCCGTCTGCATGCCAAAGACTATTAGGAGCAGGAACATTGTATTTTCGTATTTTAACAAGGCAAGCCCACCGAATTCTCGAACTTGATGGGTCAACACGTACTAATGCCTTAACAATTCTCTTTTGTTGAATTAAGACCTATAGATCTCAAATATCCAGTAATAATTGATCTTCTAGCAAACAAACCATGCATTGTTTTAGCATCTCTAATTTTATTGTCTAACTCTTCATCAGATAATCAGAAAGCTGCTATCTGACTCCAAGGAAATTCCAGCTCTTTTAAATTAATCAACGTCGACTCTTGAATAATATATTTAGGTCGACCAACTTTTCCATTTTCTTTTCGACGATGTACTTGGTAAATTGCTAGACGGTCTGGTACATTATTATCATGTAGATCTCTACATACCAGTTGATACAGCGTGTTCATATTAATTACTAAATCTTCCAGAGTTTTATCTATCCCATTACACAACAACAGATTTAAACTTTGTAAAGTTTCTGTTATACGTTGTTTCAGTAGTTCCAATTCATCTGAGTCTGAAGACGACCGGTTTTCTATATCCACAACAAGGTTACTTAATTCATCAAAATAATCTTGCCATTCAATACATGTCATTGTAGATAGTTTTAGTCTAGAAATAAAAAGAACTCTTTAGAAGTAGACTACAATACATAGGCTGCTAAAAATTGTAGAAGATAGTTATAATTAGGACAGGGTGAACAGGGACAAGTCAGCCAAGATCGCATCGAGCTAAGAGACGACATATCAGAGACCTTATGTTTTATATATATAGACTAGTTACTTGTGTTACTTTGACCACTTTTTTATGTAAGAGAATTATTATATGGTAACCATCTTTCGTCTTTGTATCCTTCTTTACAAACATGGCTACAAAGAATCTACTAAGGGCAAAATCTTATTCTTTATAATTTTCGCACCATACGAATTTACTTAAATATTAGATGCAAACGATGTGTGAAAAACATTTTACATGCAAAAATGTAGTTTCAATGTAGTTTTGTAGAATTTAAATGGTTTGCCACTCTAAACGAAGTGTAGAACACGTTATTTAACACAAATAATATCACTCAGGACACTAACACAATAAAAGAACTATTTTGATGAATATAAAAGCACCAAGCGAAACTAAAAACTTGATAATATGCATTAACCTATAGCCTATAGGAATATAAAACAGACTCGTAAAACCAATAGCTTTTAAGGCAAAAATTTGTACAACTATTATATATGTGCAAGGCAACTCTCAAAATAACACAAAAGAGCACTGAAAATCTGATACCAAAAAACGGTGTGGGTCAAAAGACCTTCGGTCGAGAAATGAAAAATCAAAACAACATAATGGTAACAAAATAACAAGGTATATGGAATAAGAGAAAATTAGCACTTCAACATTAGTTTGAAGCGATGTTTAAAAATACCACTGCAGCAGTGATTATTTCTCTTATTGTGAACACCGTAAAATAACATAAATAAACTAGGAATTAATAATCAATTTTTAGAACTGAGTTTTGAATAATCACTACAACATTCGAAATAACTCAGGCTAGACAGAAGCAAATTTTCTGAAAAAACAAAATAAGTTTTGGGTCTAAAATTGTCCTAAAAATAATTTTGCATTATTTTTAAAGTTTTTTTTATTGCATCATTTTCATAAAATATTCAGAATAAAAACTTTTAACAGAACTCAGAAATTTAATTATGTTTAACTTATTCCATGGCAACCCTAAATATGAAATAAACAAAACTTCTTACTTAAGAATAAGATAGAAAGTAGTAAGAATGTTGTGGCTAAAATGAAGTAAGTAATCACTGTGACGAAGGGACCATAGCTTTAAACTTTGTAGCCTGGGGATCCTCATGAATCCCTTTTTCATTGTGATTATTTACTCTTATTTTGAGCACAGAAATACCTCATAAAAATACAGGCCAACTCTTTAAAATTATACACTACTGAAAGCTTTACCACTAGGTGTGATAATTGAGTTAAAACTTGTGTTAAATTCTTCTTGTGATGTGTAGACTGTGGGGATTGTTAGACAAAATAAACAGATGGATACAAAAAATCCCTCGTCTCCTTCATATTTAACTTTAATCGGACGCATTGGAACAAAATGACACCCAGTACAATACATTAATAATCCTTCTAACTACTCCTGGTTAGCAGTTCTTACGAATGTTCTGAAAAAGTATCAATAACTGGATGATTTTGTTTTGAATCTTCCTCAATCTGTATGATATCCAAGACAGTATCAACTGTTATTAATTCTGGATGGTAGACAAATAAAGGCTCAAACAAACCACTATTATTTTCTATTAAATTTAAAACACCAAGCATACATAAACCCTTCCGCAGCTGGTCAAGAGCTACAATATGTTTTGCCATTACCTCATGAAAATTGATTCCTTGCATAATAGAATCTCTAGTGTTCATCTGAAAAAATAAAACCAAAAACATGTTTATGTTAATGTTTTGAAAAGACTGAGTTCGAAATTTTGGAACTAAATACCAGACTAAAATTATCTATAAAATTGTCCAAAAAAATATGCATAATTTGTTACACGAAATGTATGCGGGCATTATTTTATACTAGTCGATAAGGCCCGTGGAAAAATCCACTTAGGCAAAAGGCCATTAAAAAAATAGGTTGCTTTAGATGTTTTGCTGACGTCAGCAGTGCATATACAAAAAAAAATGTTCCTAAAATCTTACACAAAATGTCAAATGTCAAATCTTACACAAAATAAAAAAAGAACAGCTTGCAAGGTGCAAAATCTAGTTGATAAAAAGTTACAACAACGACACTCACAACATAGACACTCACAACACCAATACTCACAAAACCGACAGTAAGAACACCGACAGTTACAACACCGACAGTCACAACATGGATAATAACAATGTCAGAAATAACGTATCTCAAATATGTACATCTTATAAGTGATTATGTTGAAAACTCTCAGTATTTTATTCTGAAATGTCAAAAAGTTAGCCTGCAAGAGTTAGCACAAATCAACAAAAATAAGTTCTTTACATATTTTAAATATTGTCTTTCCCTTAAAAGCTTATACAAAAATATGAAAAAGCCATAGTTTAGAACACATCAAATTTAAATCTACAAAAATCAGTCATTTAAGTTGCATACCATTCTCTCCCACAAAAATTTAGACAAAATGTAAAAATCAACCAGTTAAGAACACAAAAAATTTTCTTTTTTAGTATGATGATCCGTACTGCCCTTTACCAACAATTTTGAACCTAAATGTCAAAAAATCAATAGGCAAAGAATAAACTTGAATAAAAAAAGATCATTATTTTGGAAACATTGTATATATACGGTTCGTAAACAAAAGTTTACACAAAATGTAAAACAGATTGGTTTTTGAGAAACACATCTAAATCAACAAATATAATTTCATTCAGCATGTCGTATATTGCCATTACCCATCAATCTTCCACAAAAAGGTTATGAAACACATCAAAATTTAGTCATTTCAGTGCATACAGTCATCACCTACAAAATCAGAAACAAAACAATAAAAAATAACTTAACACACACACTTTAAATTCTATAAAATTTGTTCCACTTGTCATATTGCATGTGGTCCCCCTTGTAAAGTTCACAGGTAAAATGTGAAAAAAATTATATATACTCTATGGGCATAAAAATACATCCTACTATCCTGCAAAAGTTCAAGTCTTTGAAAGATTTTGTAGGTAGCTAGCTAGCTTGTTACATCATAATTCGTGCTCATAAAAGAAGAGAAGTTTGGAAACTACAAACTATAGTAGCTAGCTATAGATAATTAAAAAAGAGGAATAACAACAGAACTCATAGGTTAGAGCTAGCCATAGGATGGGGAGGTGGACTTGGAGGCTAACATTAGCTAGCTAACAGTAGCTAAGACACCCAGTTAATTATACTTAAACTGGGAACACTTAGCTAAAACTAAAGCTAGCTATTTATGCTTAGTAAAACACATATAAAGAGAAGCAATACAGTTCAACAAACCAAAGTTTTCCGTTTGTTAGTCAGCTAACAGCTTTATGTAGCATTTTGAATTTTAGGACAATACATTAGTTACGCGCCAGTGCATCATGAATTATGCAAAAAAACGTAAACAAATATGGCTACAAACGCAGTAAAATATAAAACTGAGGCTTTTCCTGGAAAATGCGAGTCTGTTTGCTCCAGCGACATAAAAACCAAACAAACGTCTAAAAATATCAAAGTTCTTACTATTTGTGATTTCAAATCCTCTTCAAACTCTAGCCTTTGTTTTCTACTTCTAACTTTACTTCACATCTAGCTCCACTTCTCACTTCACTTTTCTACTTCTTCACTTGGTCTCTTTTCTTTTTAAATATATAGCTATGCTTTTTTGAACCACTTTTTTCCCTTTTTTTCAAGGTAAAGGGATCGTTCTTCTGTGCTTTTTTTTGGTGGCCTTTATTTTCTACTTCTAACTTTACTTTATTTCTAGCTCCACGTAGCTCCACGTAGCTCCACTTCTCACTTCCAACTTCACTTTTCTACTTCTTCACTTGGACTTTTTTCTTTTTAAATATGCTTTTTTGAACCACTTATTTTACTTTTTTCAAGATCGTTCTTTTGTGGGTTTTTTTGGTGGCGAGAGGACACCATTTTTCGAAAGTTAGCCGTTAAATTTATTCCAGCAAATCAAATTGAGTCATTTTCATCACGTGATGTAAACAAAGTAAACCCGCTAGCAAAATGGACATAATTTTTTCGGCAACTTCAAAGAAAATTTCGGCGACATAAAAGGAAAATGACGATATCCACTATGACCGTCACATACACTCCGTATTATTATAAGAGATAAAATTGTCTTGAAATATTGTGTGTGAACTAGATAGCCATAACGTCTGGCAGATTGAAATTAATTTAATCAATCATCTCATAAGACAATAGGATTGCATTATTATTTTTTCATTTATTTTTGTACTGTATGGAGAATGAATATAATATACTAACACTTACAGTGAGGACTTGTGTCATGCCACATTCAGAATACAATAATTGGAAATCATCTTCTGCAAATATCTCTGACATAGTGTCTGCAGTGACATCTGAATTAAAAATCTTAAATACAAAAAAAAAGATTAAGTTAAAAGGACCCTGACCCAGTTCATACATAGTTATACAAGCAATCACAAAAAACGTGTTGTTATGTGTGATTATATACGTGTATGTTTCACATGTTTCATCTATATTTGTCATCAAAACTTCAAAATATGGATTAAATTATGTATATGCAGACATGACATGAGCCGCCAAAATCCCAGTATTAATATCTTATTATTTAGGTATTTATGGAATAATCAGATAATTGAACATACCTTTTTCACATAATGCTGAAGAATTCCATTTGCAGTATCTTCTACAGAAACAAATGCCATTGCCTTTGAAACCTCGTCAGTAGCAATATATTGATACACACAGGGTGCTAAGCAAGCTATCCCAACACCCACTTGGGTAAGACTGTGAGCCATAATTTTCCCAGCAAGTTCCATTACACCAGACAAGACTGTAGCAGCATTATGAACAGGGAGCTTTCTATTTGCATTTCCCTCAAACAAAGGTGGTAGCTCTCCACCACCACTAATCATTTGAAAATAAACATCTGTATAAAATTGTCTAAGGACACCACCAGTGTCAATAGCAGACTGTCCCTTGTACATGATTGATAATTTTAAAACAGGGTCAAACTCTGGGTCCTTAAAATAAGCTAGAGCATCTTCCAGAGCATATGTAGGCTGGACTCGCAACTTTACCTTTTCTGCACTTAACTTTGATTGCAAAAAACTCAATAGTGATGGTAAATCTGAGAATTTCTTGTTATTATTCTTGGTTTTATATTGGTTTTCAACTAGATCATTGACTAACGATTGCAAGTGAATTATTTCGTTAGCCTGTTTTCTTTATTTTGAGGTACCTTCGGCTGATGCTGGTTCTTTACCACTAGGTGGCATGCTTTTAACAATTATAATTTTACAGGTTGACTACGTCAGAAATATTTACAATCCTGGTATCAATGTAGGACCTGTTGAAACAAAAAATAGTAATAAATGAAATTTTAAAATAGGTAATAAATTAGGTAAATTTTTTTTTCTTTTTTTCTATACATATTATACAAAAACAAATAAATAAATAAATAAGGGAATCGAAAATAAATAAATTAATTAGATAGGTGAGATGGAAAAAAGCAAACTGGTACACTGATGTACTGATGTAAGAATGGGATAGCACGAAAATTATACTACATTGGTTAGTCAAAACACTCACACACAGGCAACAAAATTAATAGAGAGAGAAACTTAGAACAAAATGAAAGGCAATCAGGATACAAAAGTGATTCAAAATGGATCAAATAGCATGAGACAAACAAGGTTTTGAGGAAAGAAATTAAACAATGCAAGAAAACCAAAAATCAAAACAAAATATACATAGTAACGATACTAATAGAATAATTAGTATGTGAAAAATTAAAAACAAGGCGAGGACTCCAAGCCAATAAAATCTAACATTCGAGAAAAACGATGAAAAACATGACTTGAACTAGAAAAAACAAACAGACAGTAAAAATAAATTGAATAACTAAGACAAATTAACTACGTTGATATTTCTTTTAAAAATATTAAATGACTTTTCGTTTCTCAAAGGTAAATCAAGTTTATTGAACAGCAAGGTTCCTTGATAACCAGTGGTTTTGCGACCAGCTTCGGTTCGAACACTTGGTACTCTGAGTAACGATTTGTTACCACGTGTGTTGATTCGATGTTCTATAAATTCGTATTGAACATTTTGAATTGGTTCCAGGTTGTGAATCGATTTAAATACATCGGTTACCATTTTTCGATTTCTCTGTACATCAATTTCCGGCCAGGACATTGCAGAATCTGTACCAATGATCCTTTTTGCTCTATTTTGTTGCGCTTGAAACTTGATTTTCCAGGTTAAGTTCAAGCCAGAAAATAGAGGGTAGCAATAATGAAACAGTGGATTTATCATGGATTTGTAGATAGTTTCTGCCACCGTCGGTGGTAAAGTATAACGAATTCGACTGAGCAATGTAACACGTGAGCATATTCTCCTGTAAACCGAATTATAATGAAAATTCAAATTCAAATGTTGATCCAATGTTACTCCAAGATATTGGTACGAGTCAGGTCGGTTCAATTCTACAGTATTGATATTGATCAGACAATTTGGTTGTTTGGATGGACGTGAACCATATAATACAAATTCAGTTTTTCCTTTTTTAAGGTTAAGTAGCAAACAATTGTCGTTCACCCATCTTTGAACAATTTCAGCTTCTTCATTTATAAGTTTCTCGATGTTGGATGATAATTTGTCGGAAAAATATAGTACAGTGTCATCAGCATACATCAACAGGGAACATATGGTAAGCTGGGACTGGAGGTCATTAACTAGGATAAGAAACAACAAGGGTCCAAGAATGGAACCTTGTGGTACACCATGTGTTATACTTTCTACATTGGAATATATTCCTTCATACACGACAAGTTGTTTTCGATTAAACAAGTAGTCACTCAACCATTCAAGTTCAACTCCATTTATTCCATAGTAAGGTAACTTTTGCAATAAGCATGAATGATTGACGGTGTCGAATGCTTTCGAAAAGTCCATATAAAGAACACCAGTATATTTATCTCCGTCAATGTTGTGTCGAATGTGATCAACCAATTTTGAAACTGCATGTTGTGTAGATCGATTGCGGCGAAACCCATATTGACAAGAACTAAGTAGGTTATTGTTCTCTAAATGGTCTGTAATTTGATGACAGGCAATTTTTTCTATAACTTTGGATATAACATTCAGGACAGATATCGGTCTATAGTTGTCAAAAGAGTTCCTTTTTCCTGAAGATTTATACAATGGTGTTACTTTTGCGGTTTTTTCAGCTGTAGGAAAAGTTCCTACTTTAAAACTCCAAGTTATCAAGAATGATATCGGTGGTGCTAGTTCTTCAGCGGCATCCTTGACCAACGAACTTGGAATGTCATCAACACCAGATGCTTTTGATCTTCTTATTTATTTCAGAATCGGTAAAACATCGTCAACAAAAACTGGACTGAACTTAAAAGTCACTTTTTGAAGGTTCACGCATCTAAGGTAACTTTGACATGGAAACGTTTTCCACGTAGAGTTCGAAATTGAAGGTATCTTCTTCGATAAAGAGGAACCAATAGTTGAGAAAAAGGTACAGAAATTATCAGCAATACGCTTTTTATCTGTTACGATAGAATCATCAATTTTAAATGATCTACTCGGGCTTTCCTTTTCCTTTGAGGGATAACATTTTTTGATTTGGTTCCAGAATTGCTTTGGATGATGCATGTTTTCTTGTCGTACATAGTTAGATTTGGCATGACGTATAGCTTTGTTACATACATAGTATTTCAAGACCATCAGTTTCTAAATCAAAACGTCGTTGATAACTAATATCTTCGCGAATATAACAAAGAACGCCTCCATGAGGTCCATTTTTACGATCTTTTCGTTCAATGATGTACCCCGGGACATAAAGCTCAGCATTCGTTACAGAGGCGTCTGTGTGACTTTCTGAAACTCCGAAAATATGAATTAATTTTCCAGAATCCAACAATAACAATTTTACACTGTCTAATTTATTCAATATGCCGTTCAAGTTCTGATGAAAAAGTTTCAAACCACGCTTCTTAATGAAAGCTGATAAATTTGACTTTTCTTTTTCCAAAGTTTAACAAAAGTTATTGGTTTTGGCGGACGGTGTCAATGAATGTGGCTGGTGTCTTGCAGGAGGCAGGGGATGCTTACTCAAGGGCCCGCACCAGATCCCAAGCATGAGTGAATTTCACCAATCCTCGTGTTTCCGCATTCATAGGTGTTTATTTCAGTACAGTCGAAATCCATTAAATTTCCGATTATCCCTGTAAAGGGGAGAATGCAGAAGTTCTCCAGCAGCTTCTTATTCTTTGGAGAGAAACCTCCTTTTTTAATTAAACTTTCCGTCTTAAAAGACTAGTTTTATCTGCATTGCGATGTAGTTACTCCTATTCTCTCATCAATGGACTTGCAACGTTCACTCGGCGGGTTTTGACTCGAGCAAAATGAGCAGTAAAATTTTTCAGTGTTGTTTTCATAGACATCGCGCATACATTTTAAATGGAAATTCACCTTACAATTTTCACATTCTTCTGCTTTTTGATTCTTTCTGATAGTCTTTGAACACGATGTACAAACATTTCTAGTTCTAGCCGGTCCAGGGCACGATTCAATATCTCCAGCAAGTAACAGGAGTAACTTGAAAAAATGTTTGCGTCGAACGATAATCTTGTGTTCTTGATTATATTGCCATATCGAAGGATAAATCGTTTCTTTTGTGTCAATTACTACATTACTTGTTTGAGAGTAGCAGGCAGATGTTGCATTTGTGAAACTTGGACATTTCACTGTAAAAATTATAAAATTGAATAACAACAACAAACGCACGTCCGCACCGCTTGCTGCCATCTTTACTTACGTAATTATGATCAAGCAAAGTTGTTTGAATTTTATTTGAAGAATTTTGTGTCGGAACTTTATTTAATGAAGGTAATGCAAATGTTAAGTCTTCATCATTGTTATCATTATCGCCATTATCATTGTTGCTACTACTACACATTGGTTCAATGAGTTCATTGTATGGTTTAATAAGCCGGCAATACAGTTTGCCTTGACCCCATAAACTTCTAAGATTGGAATAGTCCCAGCTCCAATTTGCTGGAGTTAGGGGCACTGACAACTTTTGTCTGTCCCTTTTCAAAAATATAAATTCATTTAAGTTTGGTAATTTTTCTCGAAATAGCGCTAATAATTTAATTTTGATTTCTAAATCATCATCCTCCGAATTTAACAAAACATAGCCCTTAATTAAAACCATTTCTCCCTCAAACTGGTAATCAGCATCGTTTTCCACATCATCTAGGGGCATGTCCAAGAGAAAAACATTGATTGTTTTTTCGATTGTTTGTTTAACTTTCTTTCTTTTACCAGTAGAAGGCTTTAGTCTCCATGGATGTCCAGTTTGGTGCGACCTCTTACTGGGGGCCCCTGGTGTAAGGCGTGTTGTTGTAGTAGTACAAGTAGGGGTGGTGCAGCAGGTGGTAAAAGGTATGGAGGAAGTTAAGGTGGCACTTTTTGTTGTTGTTGCTGTTGGAGTCAGATCAGAATAATTTCTAGCAGCAGAACGTATAAGATGTTGCGTTCTGCTAAAAATAGACTGATGACTGGATCCTTGAGTTGTTCTTGCCGGTGCCTCCATCTCTTCCCTACATCAAATTTACTGACCATAATTACAAACGATTATAAAATTACAGACTCAATTACAAGAACTTTCCCGTAATTACAGGACCAGGGCTGCAGGGAACTGTTTCCTTTCACTATCATATTATTTGGACTATATGCACTTATTTTACCTCAAAATCATTTGTTTTGAATTTAGAATAAGAATTAAACGCCTTGCATATGCATATCGAATGCTTGAATATGAACATCATTGGTCTTGAATATAATCAAAATTTTCTTGCATATGAATACGCGTGTCTTGCATATGAATATGCGTGTCTTGCATATGAACGACCTTAGTAGCATAAAACCTCAATTACGACAAGCTGGTCCTGTTGTTAGGCTGGTCCATTGCAGCAATGATCTGTGTAGGGCTGAGTGTTGGGCCCATTAACACGTGTAAAGCCACTGCCATAGTCACAAGTTCTGGCGCACAGATCGTTGCCTGCTTTTTCTTATCTACGAATTCGTAATGAATTCCTTTGAAATTTATCCGTTAAAGGATATTCACTTTAATAAGTTTTATTTATTTTATGCACTGAATCGCTTGTTTTTATTGTCTCTAAACTGTAGCTGTTTTTATCATTGTTTTGTTTAATGTTTTCTGTTGTATTCGAAGGTTGTTCTTCTTTGTTCCTGTGTACTGTGTTACTTTAATGTTAGTCAAAGTGGTCATCGTATAATTTGCCAAATCCTTGCAACAAGGAAGATTTTGGATTATTTCGGAATCTTTAGAGGGTATAACCTCTACATAGCCATAACCACCTGTCATTAGACAAGTATTATCATTACAGCTTGCTGTTTTGTCACCTCATTATCAAATGCATGGAAATCACTTCTTGAATTTTGCACCATTTGAACAACCATAGACAGACGGCCGACGTAACAATATAGCTTCTTTACTGTATTAACAAAGAATTAAAATGTCTATAAAAACAATCATAAAATCACAATCGGATGAAACTTGGGTAGAACTAAATAAGAAACTCATGGAGCATGAAATAAACTAAAATAAAGTTTTGACAGAACCTTTGTATCAGTTCATTGACGCCATCGCTAAGTCCGTCGGAACAAATATCGGATTCGTATTACCTTCAATTTTAACTACAATTAATTACTTAGCATCAAGCCAAAATTTCAATTGCGAAATAAGAGATGGTTATGCTGTTAATTTGAATACGTTCTTCTTATTCGCGGGACAACCATCGACAGGGAAAAGCCCAGCAATCAAAGTCAGCGTCAGTAGTTCTTTAACAGGTCTGGATTTACATAACGAATTAATTTCCTCTTCTACATCATCCGGTTTAACAAAGTTATTATCAAAAATACAAAGAGCATATATTGTTAATCCAGAGATTCAGGAATATCTGCTAAAAATAATTAAACAAAATGACGAAAATGCGGCGAGCGATGTCGAAATATTATGCAAATTTTTTAGCGGAGAATCTTGCACCTTCAATTATGGGACTGAAAACAGAAGAGAGATTTCATCTCATACCACACTATGTATATTAGGTAAGCATTGGCTATTAATATTTAACTACTGATTAACATCCGCGAGCACACTCCTCCTTACGCCAGAGATAAAGTCAAAATCAGTCATATCGCTCATATCGCTCTTATATCAAAATTTATCTCCATTATCAAGAGAACCGTGGTGTAACTGCTCCATGAAAACAATAGAAAACATGGCACCGAAGTAGCGCACAAGAATTCAACTACCACCAAAAAAAACCGGGAAATATCGCGCCCTGACCAACTGATGACGACCGCCCTCAGGCGGTCGATTATCATTTAAATGAATGTCTTCCACAATATCTCTGGAATGAAGTTAAGAAAACTTGTTTTTTATGGTCCACAGGTTAGGTTAAATATCTGGAATGAAAATTACTTAATTTTATTACTGTCCGAAATTGTCCAAAGGGTTATTTTTGGGCCAAATGTGAGAAATATGTGAAAACGGCCTTTAGAGCCTGAATGTATGCCTAAAATTCGTTTATTAACTGAATAAAACACATTACTTTGGATTCTGAGGCCATTAAAGATGATGTGGATGAAATATTTAACTGCCCGAAATTGTCCAAAGGGTCACTTTTGGTCCTAAGGTTTTTCGGGTCAAATATGTGACATCTATACATTAAATAAAACGTCATTCAGAGTCGACGGTTTCAACATTCTAGTTTATCATGGTAGTAGAAAATATCTCAGGTTGTGCATAAATAGTTTATTTCTTATATACATTAAATATATACAAAGCAATTATTTTGTGTTTCTTTATAAATTGTATAAAATAGCACCCAATCTTGTGATAAAGCCAAGATTAGCTAGCTAGCTAGCTATAAGCATCTTTGATTTCAACAATTTCATCTTCAGAAAGCCCACCAAAGTCTTAACTAAATATAAAAAAGAAGTATTAAGTTACTTAGCTACAGAACACGATGCAAAATGCAAAACTGTAGGACCAAAAAATAACTACTCTTTACAGAAAAATACAAAACAGAAGAAACAAGATTAAAAAAGATAACAATTAGCCACGCTTGAAGTTTTACAAGCTATAAAACAATTTCTTAAAATCAAGGGTGCTCTTATAGCAAAAAAATAATAAAGTAGTTTACTGTTTTGGCCCTTACCTCGTGCTCTGCCAACCTTTAGCTAGCTTCAAAATTGCTAAGACACCGTTGTACCGCTTATTCCAACATTTTCGAAAAATTCCGGTTTCGAACTAGGATTCCAGGGTCGAGCAATCAAGTCCAAAGTAAACACCGGGCCGCCGTAATTTTTTTTGGAAAAACCATGCCTACCAAAACATTAAACGCCATCGCTGTGACTTGCTTAGAAGTTTAGATACTTATTTAATTAGACAGAAAAGGGATCACACTACATCAAATTGCCGTGCACCACTTTGGCAACTTTTTCTCCTATATTTTAGCGCCTAAAGAAGACTTTAACTTAAAACGGTACCGGCCGATAGAACCATGTTTCCAGGCCCCCCATACCAATTTTCAAGTCCGTATCTAGTAGCGCGGCTGGAAAGATGGTATACTTTCGCCAAAAATAATGTTTTTTTTAGTTTTGTGTTTTGTTCGACAAAATAACTCGAAATCCATAACACACATGTATAACATATTTATATAGTTAAAGAGGAGAAAAGTGGAACGTTTTAATCCTTTTTATTTCAGTAAAATTAAAACAATACAAAAAAAGTTTCAATAACTTAAAAAATGATAAAAATACAGAATTTCAAAAAAAAAATGTGGAAGCCATTTTAATTTTGTCCGCGGTTTGACCACAACCGTGATCAGGCTAGCATTAATTACAAAAGATGCTCAAATTATGCTAGGAATATGCTTATTTCCGTTACCGTTCCAAACCCAATAACCAAAATAAAGAACGACTCCACTCCAAAAAAAAATTATGTCAGCAAGGGGGTTTGACGGCACTGGTCTATCTTTGGAGAGTGACGACTCCACTTCTTACCCTAGTCACACAAGATTGTACAGAGTAGGACAGATGAAAAGTTATGGATGAAAGAAATGTCTAGTTCCTGCTGAAGACTGTTCGCAGACCTCTTTTGAGGTGACTCAGCTAGACATTTTGGGTACCTTGGTTCAGGAATATGAGTCGAAACCCTTGTACCCTTTACAGAAGTCCTGTCCTACTCTCTCTGTTTGTTTGTTCAATTTTTGTGATAATTATCTCCTTGGAAAAAGGAAGAATTGTGTTCTTTTATATGAGCATATTCTTTAGAGGAGCAAAACCTCTAGACTTAACTGGTCGAGTATATCATTGTGCGTGCACTTTGTCTCTTGGTTTGCCCCATTATCATAGGCACCAATTGCTTCGGCTTTAAAAGGAGAAGAATACTGATTTCGCTTCTTACCAGCTCCCTTTCTTGCCCCCTCACTTTTGCAACCGAGCTGACAACTTTGTTAACAAGATTATCAACCACATCTTTTACTGACAAACTCATCATCTCCAATTCATCACCTGTCACATTTTTTTCTTTAGAAACAATTTTGTGCATAACTTTGGCATGAACACCAAGTCCTTGTTTGCTTTTAAACGTTTTGTCACAGTTCTTACATGCAAACAGTGTTTCAACAGCTTCCAATGGCATTTGAATGTCTGTTTCTTTACCTCTATGAAGAACTTTCTTTGTAAATCCAAAGGCTGCTAATGTTGGCTGCTTTCTCATATTATTTTTTGACATTTTAATCTATAACGCTAAAACAAACAGTCAATCAAGAAGTTGCATAAAGAAAATTTCTGCAGTTTTTGTAGAAAGTTTCTTCATTTGTTTTTCTTAAATGTGCTTCAATAAATTAAACTCTTCAGCTTACGGTTTACAGAAGGCCAAGGTATTTATCACAGAATCTTAAGTATGTTCGGCATAAGCACATGATGCATTAAAAAGAAACATTATTCAAAGTCAAGAAAATAACTCTGCAATTGCTAATTTGAGGCTCATTTGCTGAACTTCTGTGTGAACTGTACTAACGTGTATTGGGCACATGATACAATGTGCTAAAATATATGCTAATATGCTAAAACTATGCAGCAAAACAAGGGCTCACAGTTATGCTTGTAATATGCTTATTTTTCACTTACCCTGAGCCTAAATGCTTATAAACGTTATGCTTATAAAAAAAAACGTGTATATATCATATTAGTCCCGGAGTATAGAAAATATTTCAAATTCAATACAAGGCAAAGTCATTAAGCACGACAAGGAAAAGACATTGCATAGTCAGGCAAGGAAATAGGAAGAGGAATCGGCAAGGCAGGGATAGGCAAGGCAAGGGCATGACAAGCACCAGAAAAGGCATGGAAAGGATAGGCAAAGGCACGGTAAGTACTGGCAAGGCAAGGGAAATATCCGCTTTATATAGGTTCCACTTGAATTTCGATAAGAAAAATTACAGGACCTTCAGGGTTGCTACTTATATTTTTAATGTGCTCTTGCTGACCCAATTGTAAGGGGAAAGGGCCACACTAAATTTCGGAAAATGTTTACCACCCATGTCAATTTAACAACACCCCCCTTATATTGAAAAAGTTTCAATCAAAATAAAAGGGTTACGCCCTTTCCTATGTTCGCCATGCGAAAGAAATTACAGTGGAGTCCTACCAGATGAGTGTAAATGCAAATAATAATAACAACAAATTTTAATTCGTGTGTCAAGAGATCATAAATATAAAAGCATATTTCGCTAGGAAAATATGAAAAATTACTTGGTAAAGGAGAAACCTGTAAACTGAGGTGACAGTGAAAGGATGCAAGTTCTATGTACTTATTAGTATTAGAAGTGTTGGAAAATATACTAAAAATTATTTCAAGATAGTGGGACAGATTTCGGTTAGCGAGAGCAGAAATGCTGATGGGATTAAAGTTTTTCTTCCAGATACTCTGCCCCCTCACCGTTATACGAATAAAAAACGAAAGTACAGCTAGGCAGCGAATTAATAAAGAAAAGTGTAGAGCAACTGTATACTTAAATCATCAACTGGTAATCTAAAGTGGAAACAAATTAAAAGAATGAGAACAATTGAATGGAATAGAATTCTTTAATTCAATATTACTCACAAAATAAACTAACAAATTGGAACAGTTAACCTTCAGTACGGTTAACCTTCAGTAGAACGGTTAACCTTCAGTAGAACGAGAGGAAAGAAACCTTAAAGTCTGTGTCTCACCCAGATGCTGACTGAAGCACTTGTTATAAAACGTAATTGACGAAAAACAGAAATTATAGGGTTTACGGGACCTTAAAAAAATCAATGCTACAAATGATTGCACGAAGAAACTTCGCAGACAACTCATAACAATTTGAACTATCTTTATTGTGAATATCAGGTCACAATCTCTTGTTTGTATTTTGTGGACCAGAAAGGGTGACCATTTCACGTAAATACCATTTGTAGTGTAGGGGATATGAAATTCCTCATGAAATGCAGATCCGCGTATATTTTACAGATTAGACCGTTTACTGACTCCAAAATTACTTTTGTCACTGACTTAAGGAGTACGAAATTCTAAATCAAAAGGACTTGTGGTTGTCGAGATCTTACATCATTGTACTAAAGGTTTACAGACAAAATTAAAAAAAAAAACACATTAGTAAGGTCTGATACGACCCCCACGACCACGACTGCGTCGGCCACTACGACCGCTTCCTTCACCACTGATTTTTCGGAACTCTTTCCCCCCATTATGAACCCAACGTCCAAACACCTCAGTGTCCATCGAACCACTGTGATGCATCCGGTATTGGAGAAATTGAGTCCAGACGTTCACTAAGGGAAAAATAAAGGAAAGGTTAATTCAATAAATTTCGTAGATAAAACTCAAGTATACCATAGTTTAAGATCGTAACACGAACTTCGAACATTTGAAAATTGATATCTTACTTAATTCTACGTCTGGCGATGTTTTTGTGGCATCTTCATCCTCAGTCCATTCTACACCTCCTTGCTTCAACTACCGGCCAAACGATCTGTAAATAACAATAACGATAATATACTTACCATGTTTACAATCAATTTCATCTACCATTTTTTGTTTTTGTTTTGATAAAAAATACAAATGTAGCAGTTGCAAAAATCACAAAACAGGCCATTTTTTCTTCACTGTCAATTTGATTTTGGATACTTTTAAGTTTGTGTTTGTTTATGTAGCACTCTTATGTTCGGTAATCAGCTTTTGCAGAGGAGGGTTAATATTTTTGGTACATTGAATATCAGAGGAGGGGGTCTAATTGCAAGTAATTAAGATTTACTGCTAGCGCACTTTTGTTTTGGAGGAACAAAACCTCTATGATTTAACCGTAAAACTTAACAGGTTGAGTATTCCATTGTGCCTTGCTGCAATGTTCTAAATTTTCTTTTTACAGCGCTATTTCTGAGGGTGCTTTTAGGTACTTCATTATTGCCAGCAAATTACAGCGTGCTTTATTTGGGTATTTTATATTTTTTTACGGATATGTGAACGGCCAGTCCCTGGACAATCTGGTTCAGACGATATAGTCAAATCTATATACTGGTATTCTTAATTTAATACAGCTTTTCACAAAATTGATGCAATTTCTTTTTGTCTTCTTTATCTGTTAACGTTAAAATTATGTATCTATTATATACAGTTCTAAGTAAATTAGGGCAAAAAATAATGAAAATCGTTTTCCAAAATGAAAAATCTAAATATCGCGAAATTAACAAAAATACGCGAAAATAGAGACATATCTAAAGCCTACTTTATACAGGTATACTAGCGTCGCATCAAATTGATTTCAACAGACCTGTACGTATGAAGAAGACGTTATAATGTAAATAGGCAATCAGCTTCCTGTTACAAAAACATTGTACGAGATCTGAATTCCACGCGACATTAATGCGATCGTATAAACTAGACCTAACAAACTAACAAGCTAAATATATTAACTGCAATACTGTCAAACTTCTAATGAATTTTTCCACTCTGCAAACTTGTCATCAGTAACAACTATACTAAAATTTGATATACACAGGTCAATGTAACAACATATCTAAGTCTACTTTAAAATAACCTGATTGGTTATTTGAAGAAAAGAAAAAATTGTTTTTCACGTTACCATTTTGTGAACAAAATGAAAAAGATGTTAAGAAATTTATTAACAAACTTAATGAGTTTACTGATAACCGTTTTATTTTTATTGTATTATGGTCAACAAAGAAAGTAAAATCTTTGTTTCCTTTAAAAGACAGAAACAGATATCCATCCTGTTTTATATACGAAGGAGTGTGCTCGTGCGGCGAGAATTACATTGGCGAAACAATCCGTAATGCAGAAATCCGTTGGAGAGAGCATGAATCAATGAAAGGAAAGTCAGAGCCAGCCATGCATATAGTGGTCACTCGTTTAAGTGGAAAATAATTTCAAGAGCGCCTCAGGGTTTTCGTAAAAGAAAAATTCTTGAAGCATATTTTATACGGATACAGAACCCAACTTTAAATGAACAATTAGACTCTAACATATTAACACTTTTTCATAATGGCATAACTTAAAAAAGTATAATTTTATGACAAATTAGATTTTAGTATGAACGAAATCCCCTAGACGATGTTTTAATTATGTAATTTTTGTATATATATCAGCACACGTTTTTAAGTTTTATACCTGATGATGTAAGTATACTTACGAAAAGCTTCGTTTTAATTTAACAAAATACACATATATATTTTAAACATGTCTTATTAATATACATTTACTATGGCGAAAAAGGAACTACTTAAGTCTACTTTATACGCTCAAATATGCTAGATAAATTAATACCGTATTAATACTAATTTTTTGCGCATCGGAAAAAAATCATTTTGCGCGTTTCGCGCAATAGTAATATTAATGTATTTCGCGCGTATTAATTTTTGCGCCAAATTCAATTCCCCAAAAAATACCAAGAAAAAAATATAGATGCGTTTCTTTTATATAAGCTATATAAATATATTTTGGCGCTTTATAATTTTTGGGCCAAACCTTTTGTGCGTAATTTCAGTACTAAGTCTAAGGTCAGAAAGCTTTTCTGTTTCCAGGTTTGCTGCTTTTCATTCTTTGTCAGAACCTTTCCAAGGGCTGGGTTCCAAGTCTACCTTTCTTAGCCCTGGGCTCTGTGTCACTTGGTAAAAGCAACAACGATACGATTTGTAGTTGTCGACTCTTCTTTTTCCAACGTTTAACAAAAGTTATTGGTTTTGGCGGATGGTTTCGATGAATGCGGCTGGTGTCTTGCAGGAGGAAGGGGATGCTTACTCAAGGGCCCGCACCAGATCCCAAGCATGAGTAAATTTCACCAATCCTCATGTTTTCACATTCATAGGTGTTCGTTTCAGTACATCCGAAATCCATTAGCTTTTCGATCATCCCTGTAAAGGGGAGAATACAGAAGTTCTCCAGTGGCTTCTTATTCTTTGGAGAGAAACCTCCTTTTTTCATTAACATCTCTGTCTTAAAAGGCTAGTTATATCTGCATTGCGATGTAGTTACTCATATTCCCCCTTGAGCAATAACTAACTTTTTTGCACAAATACGCGAAAATTAGTACAAGTAAGGTAGTGATATTCATTTTCAAAAAAGAAATATTCTGCAAGAATGAATTTTTGCAAAATCGACAAAAACGTGCTAAATTAATTCCCTTATGGTGCCTAAATATTTACTGACTAAACTCACAATCTATGTAGCAACATATCTGGTCTACTTTATACGCCATACGTATCCAGAAGATGTTTAACGTAATTTGCTTCACAGGCAATATAAAATCTTGATTTGAATTCTAGGTGACGTTAATGCTACCGTATAAAAGTAGACCTAAGACACAAGTTCAATCTGTCTATTAACTGCAATACTCCCAAGCTTCTAATAATTTTTCTCACTTTGCAACCGTGTTGTCACTAACAACGATGAAGAGTCCTATAACGGTAAAATACTAAACTAATAACTGATATAAGAAGGGGAATTATTTGAGGATTATGATGATTGAAAAATTGTGTAAATGCTGAAAAATAAAGTTAGAACAATCACATTTCCTAACACAGGCTAGAACTAAGCATCTACCGCTCCCCACCCTTATTGCTACGATTTCAGAAAAAAGCTTGTGAAGTATATGTTTACCAAATAAATCCTTCATGTATGTTTCATTGATACCATTGCCAGGGTGAGTCATGGATACCATTGTTAGTGTAAAGAATTTTCCTAAATGATTTACAACTAGAATGTTAATTTTCGTACTAAAGTAACTGCATGAATATGAATTAAGAAGTCCAAAAATTGAATGACATGACAAGTATCATTTGGCCGTCTTAACTCACTGTGAAAGATTAGTCTTGAAAAATACTGATATGAAAAATTAGAAAAAATTTCACTGGCGATACAATCACATAATCATGTCACATTTTATACAGAAGTGAAATTAAAAAGGGTGTGGTTCCAAAATTGTTATTATAACTTAAAAATTACATACATTTAAAAATAAAATTAATAATAATGACGATGGTACTTAATTTGTAAGAACTTCTGCGAAATAAACACAAAAAATTCAAACCTAATTTTTGTGTTAACTTAGTAAAACTTGAAACTTAGTAAAGTCGATCACAATTTTAAATTTCTTTTTATGTAACAATACATTTCTTTTTTTGCTTGAAAGTTTTCTCTCACTAAAGTTTCCACAAATAGAGTTATATGACCCCCCCGGGATAATTGTATAAGTATACATACAATACATCTAACTAAATTTTTAGAATGTCATACACTGTATGCTTTTATTAACATATAAAATTTAGTACAAAAAGAGGGGAGGTAACCAAGAAGTGACCCACTTTTAAATTGAATTAGCTTAATTTTAAAAACCTTCTGTTTTACATTCTCAGAAGGAAAAAAGACCAAAAGGTAAATCAACCCAAAGGTTAGGTTACAAACTTGATTATATTAGGGCCATCAGTATTAGACATTTTTTTATAAGAAACAAGCCTATAACAAATTTTAAGAAGAAATCTCCAGCATTAAGAAACTGATATATAAAACAGAAAAATAGGTTTAAACATAGCAAATGCCTTTTGTATCTATATATTAATATGCCTTGTGTGTGTGTGCGCACGGTGAGGCCAAGGACAAAGATATACGGGTCACTTTCTTATTTCTCATGCATGGTGTCCGCAAAGCCTGGCGTTACGCTAAAATTTACTAAGTTAAAAAAAACGCAAATCAGGGGGCTACTCTTTAAACATTTAATTCTTTTTTCTTATTACTTTAAAAAATAAAACTCTGTTTTTTTATTTTATTAAAACTAATTTTTCTTTAAACGTTTTTGTTTTATTGTTTTTTTTGTTTTAAAAGACCCACGGGGTCGTTATAGATAGAGTAATTTAATTTTACCCCCGGTTTACCATGTCCGCGCCGTATCTCACGGAAACAAGTTGTTTATCAACTGAAAAAAGAAAACCAAAGCGAAGAAGGACGTCTGTTTTTCAAATTAATCCTGGAAAAATAGTTATTTTAAACAAAGCATGCCAATGTTTACTCATCATGAGGTTAGCTTAGCTTATGTTTTTCTATATTTTCCATTTTTGCGTTCTGGGACCGAGGTTGTATCGCATTCGAATATAAATGTAATTCGAATCTAAAATGTAAAGAACAAACTGTTGTTGTCGAAATGTTGCTGTCAGAAATATTTTTTAAAACGAAGAAAAACGTATGATGACATAACATCACAAAAAGAATTGATTGGAAATGCATCAGACAATTGTAGCTATACATTTTCAATTCGTTCTCTTTGGGATGAAGCGAAATTTAGTAATCAAAGTAAAAACTGATTGAACTTTTATCCAGAGAACCCTAGCTAGCGACCTACTGAGTAGGCAGAAGAAACGCAGGTGTATTGTTTAAATTATTTGATAGAGAAATGAATTTGGGTGTATAACGATTTTTTAGCCGTTTCTTTCAGAGCTAAACTTTTCCTTAAATATTAGGTTTGTTGTTGTGTCTTGAGCCGGAAAATATTTTCTTTAAGCACTTATTTTGATAAGAATATACTCTGAAAAATGGGTCAGAAGTTTAGAATATCCTCAGAATATGTCTAAGCTTGATAGTTTGTTTTAAATATGAACATTTCTATAACGCACAAAATTGATTAGAAGTTTCCTTTTTTTATTTCACACATTCGTAGAAATGTGTGATTTGGTATGGGCTGCGTTCTGTCATGGTGGTAACGAAAAGTTGAAAGGGGCGCGAATAGTATCAAAATCAAAGCCACCACAAATAGCGCGCTATATTGACCAAATGTTTTTGTTTATGTATTGTTTTTTTGCGTATAGCAGCGTTTTTTTGTTTTCTTATTATCGTGTAGCTTTATATAGGTATATACCCAAAATAATGCAAACCAGTAGATATATATTCTATTCGAATTTCGAGAAATCTCGCATCAAATGAGAGTGTTCATTGTCTTGAAATGATTGTTTTGATTTACTGTATGTTGACAATGTTATGTTCGAAATCGACTCGAGTTGTGTGCTCTCCAGCCATATCTCAGGCCATTTTGGTTTTGAAAGTGGACGTGGCCAGTGCTGGGTTTGAAGGTCTGTTTGACCTTTTTTGTCTTCTAAAAGCTTTTTATTTTGTGATATTTGTTATCTATATGTTCTAACATGTTAAAATAAATATATTGTCACGTTTTTTAGCCATGTACAAATCTTAAACGTACCATTTTTAGGATTTTTAACTAGGAACGAAGATTTTTTAGGATCATTCTAGCTACAGCCAGCTAGCTAGCTACCCTTACTTATTATTCAGTTTGGTATAACAGCTTTTTAACCTAGCCAATATTAGTTATTTTTATGTCGAAGTTGTGTTTATCTAGCTCTCCTTAGCTACCTCTGGATAAAAAGTGAAAGAAGCCAAATGCATTGTTTGGCTGCAACACAATTCTTATGCTAAATAAATTCAGTTAGGCAGCTACCACTTTTATTACTGTTAAGAAAACGTATGCTGCAAAATAAAATTGTTGAGTATTTTTTTAACTGAACAGGATAACGGCAGACGGTTTCATGACTTTTTTTTAACCGAAGTCGCGACACGGTTTACCTGTACTAAGCACTCGGTCCAGTGTTAACAACAGCTGTTTCCTTTGTTTCTGTTTAACCGAAGTTGCAATAACATTTTTTTTCAGAAAAGGCTATTACACCTATATGGATATGCCACATTGTTTACCTGTACTAAGCACTCAGCTTGGAGTAACATTTCTTTTGAATTTTCGCTGGGAACATTCTCCGAAAAATAAATTCTGGTATTCAACGCCGGGTAACACAGTTACTTGTGGCTTAACCCAGCGTTTTAACAGAGTGTATCATGTGTCATAATTAATTTGTTAACGTTTACTAATCGTTTTTGCTATGACGGGGTAACAACGGGTTGTAAACTGTGCTAAAAGGGTATTAAGCAAAAACACATGTGCAACACGGTTTACCTGTACTAAGTGCGCAGTCCGGTGTTAACGATGGGCTGTTTCCTGTGTTTCTGTTAAATCTAAGTTGCGATAAGGTTTTTTTTTTGGAAAAAGGTATTATACCTACATGAATGCGCAACATTGTTTACCTGTACTAAGGTAAACAATGTCGCGCTGCCTGGAGTAACATTCATTTTTGAACTTTCACCGACATATATATACCTGCACTACAGTGCTCCACCTGAATGTGTGGCACAATTTACCGTTCTTATTTATTGCGCCACAGGGTTTTTAAATGCTGGGTAATGGTTTTACTTGTGGGTGTGCGACGCCGGGTCCCCCGGCTAGTATGATTCAATTTATCATCATCTCTTTCTCTAAGTTTGTGCCTTAATATTTTATACCAAATTTTATCATTGTGTGAGTGTTCAAACCGCTTCAGTTCTTGTTGTTTTTACATGAGACATTAGAAATTCGATTGACAATATTTTATGTTAATACTTGGACATTCATGTGTATGTGTACAAATTAAAACAACATTTTACGACGTTTCAGGTGTCATACACCAGGCATATCAATAAGGGGAGAGCAATTGCTCTTGCTCACGCAAAGGCTCGCCCAATTCTGAGAAATAAGAAACTAGCTGAGCCATTAATTGCTCCCCCAATTCTAAAAACATTTTTTCTAGTTGAGCAATATCAATTCATCTCACATGGAAATCAATGTTCTCTTTCTTATTATTTACAGTAAAAAAGAACAAAAAGATATAAAAAAGATAAAATAAAATAAATAAAAAAGACTTTGTGATAAAATATGCGTTTATAATCTTATTCTATTTATTCAGATTGCTCGCCCAGTTTAAATTATTTTAACCTTGGGGGAGCGATTTATTGCTCTGGTGTTATTTTCTACATAAACAAGATCGTTGCCATAGATACAAGATATATAAACATAATCAATACAATATTTAAGTATAAAGTATGTGTACAATATGAATGTGTGATCAAACCGGACGGTTTTCTTGTTGTATATCAAACGAACTGAATTTTTTTCTGTCCAAGCAATGGGTCGTTACGTGTAGTAGAAATTGCCATTAGCTATAGTAACTTATAGCATGCTTTATTTTATTAAGGCATTATATATTTACGGGCCATAGTCATGCTAAGAACATATTGAGAATAAGGAGGATATCATTTGTCAAAAAACTTAAGAACATCAAGGCTGGAACTAAAACACACTATTCTTATAAAAACAGCGTGTATATCCCAGAGAAGAATTTACATAAACTGTAAAAAGTAATTTTTCCGTTGTAACTGTTTTTAACACTACAGACTGTGTGATTCAGTGTTGATGTCGTTATAAAAAACCTAAACCTAAACTTAAATCAATGTTTACATCTGTTACATTACGATCGTTTAAAATATATTCGATTCTTAAGTTCGAAAACGCTGCATTGTTATCTTCTCTGATTTTATGCGTGATTTTCTTGATTATAAAGTTGGGTCTGTAAGGCAAACTGTTCTTTTAATATTTTGGATTGAAATATTTCGGTAGATATACAATATATCAAATGATTTAAGTTTTTATTTTTCTCTTTTATGTGTTGTCAACTATTAATTTCTTATATTTTGAGTATAACTTTGGAAGGGTTGCCGTATCCAATAGACCAAATAGCTGATTTTGTATGACTTAACGAAAAATGTTGGAGTTTTTTTAATGTTTGGTATCCTTTTTTTCCCTGGTGTACTTCTGGAAATAACAAAGCAAGTATATGGTTTTATCGTATTTCGCTTTTTACGTAACGGTTGTTAGACACCTTTGATTTTTTGGACATTTATATAATAATGCAGATTGTAAGATTCCCACTGCTGGTTTTTTTTGTTTTGTTTTTATGGACGTATATCTGTTACGTGAATTAACAGTGGATTTTTCCACGGGAAACAGCTAGTATATATATTAAAACCATAGTCCATATCTCAAAAAAGCCTTGTAAATAAAAGATTTTTCAGGGTCAAATAAGGAAAATTTAAATTTGACGCACAAATTATCAAAATTTTAAGAAACTCTGGGTGCACCCAAATGCTTAGGTCTCTTACAAAAAAAAAGAGGATTAATTTGCCTTTAAATTGCCATCCACAGCCCCTGAATAAGGGGTAATGCTTTGCTGGCATTAAATACGAGTTTGTTGATAATAATAACACATCTTAATGCTTGTTGTCAGGCAGAGTATTTTTGCTTTAATTTTAACCATGATTCTTGGATACAGCGTTACTATAGATTGATATTAAATCAAGTATTTGACTTCCGCTTATTACATCCAATAATTACGAATTCATGGGCAGACGGTTTTTTATTTTGTCTATTTTCTAAATCAAAATTTTACTTCACTCATTAATTTCACAGCATATATATGAACATGTACAATATTTTTCAATGTACACCATCTGCAAAATAGGTTAATTTCAGTTGTGATTATCGTTATGATTGACATGTGCAAGTAATACATGAGCAATCTGCAGATAGTGAACTGCATCTTCAATATCATCATCGCAAAACTCGTCAAGATCTTTTAGCAAGTTAATATACTTTACTGTAGTGACATCAATTTCCTTTATGGTTTCATTTGATATTGCTTTCAGCCGTTGTTCTTCCTCTTGTCTAGCTTTCATACGGGGATGTGTATTAATGTACAACAGACTTTCTTGAGTAATTGGTTCAACAAGTGCCCAATTCCTTTCTTTTTCGCATATGGAGAATGCAGTGTAAGCTGTACCAAGGTTGTTTTTTTCCATCTGAATGGATTGTTGTAACTTGATACGCATATGGGTGGCAGTTTTACCATCTCCAATTGACATACCCTGACTTTTAGCTATTGTTATCGCATATCCTTACATCAATGGCTGGCCATTTCTGCTGCAACAATCAGATTCACATCGACCTTCAACAACAGTAATTGGTATCCATGTTGGATGTTCTGGAATCCATATCGGGCCTTTATAATTTCTGAAATCGACAATGACAGCTATTGGAAATTCAGGTGGTGACATATTTGGCGAATAAAGGATTGCAATTACTTTTCCCATTGCACCATTATTAAGACCGAGGCGCGTAAGACCTTTTTGGTTCTTAGTGAGTATTACAGTTGCACCAACTGCCATTAAAGATCTCAGCGGTATTTGACCCTGTTGCTTATCAGTCAAAGAGTGATGTTTACCACGTCCTCTTGATGGAATAACAGCAACGGGCACACCAAGGTTAGCTAATTTATTATGTTTTTCTTCATTAACTTCATTCCATGTTTCCATTAATGTAAGGACGCAACCATGAAGAAAGTTACATTTTTCGGTATGGGGCAAAGCATTTTCGTAACGACTATTTATATCCTGCCAATCTTGTTGAGTGATCGAACAATTACGTATTCTAAGTAGTCGCTGCAAAGTTGCTAACTTATCTGGTCCTTGGCGCATGGTCTCTGTAAGAACGATAACATGTTGAAACGAGCGATAGATTGCATAACCAGCAAAGTTGATTGTGGAATCATCGTGTTTTGGTGGCTGATGTAGATCCAAAGCACGAATTGGTCCAAGCTGACCAAGGTCCCCAAAGAAATTGACAATGACCGCCATAATAATTATCAAAGTCTCCCGTAGCCTCGCATAATCTTTGGCTGCACCAGGCCACAAGAAGCTTTGACTGCATGCTACGTTTATCGATATTAAGTTGAAATAAATTTAGTTTATTATTTTCATGCATCCCTGTATACTTTCTCAGCTTTCTTGGAGATACATCACCCAACGGATAGTCAGAAAGCTGGACAGAATTTAAATTCTTATCTTTTTTGAGTTTGTGTGGTGGTGGAGTCATTGAATGTATAGTGCGACCATTAGGTACGAGTACTGATGCTGCACCAGTCGGGGCCAATTTCATAACAACAGAATTTCGCTTTAAAATACGTCGAACGATTCTGGTGAGCGCAGTAATGATGAATGTTTTCCCGACACTAGCTGTTCCTTGTATTATTAATAAATGTAAAGGCTGGATACCTGTTGGCAAAGTTCCTTTTGCGACTTGTAATAAATGATTTATACCAATGACTTTTCTCTGTAATTCATTAGCATGTAAGATGTTTATTGGGGGTAAGGTACAATCATTAGCGTGCTGTAATTCATTTCTTTCCGCTTCTTCAGAATAAGGATTGTAACCATGTGTCAGCATTATTTGGCCATTGACTACCAAAACTTTGAATTGCATAATTATTCCAATCCAATGTAGCCCGTCCTTTGGGAAGAACCTGTTGTACATCCCGCTCATTGATATCAGCAACATGATGCCTTGCAATATCTCTCATTATTTCTCTGCCGATTTTCATTTCTGCAATGACTGAATTTTGGGAACTTTGAGAACATGCATCTGTATATTGTGATGATTGATCCGAAGACTTAGTATCGGCTTCATTATTGATTACACGAGTGTGACTTTGCGTTCTTTCACTCTTTTTATCCAATGATTGTTTAGCCTCCTTCAATGCATCTATTAATATTGGGGGACAGTTTTTAGTTTCAACAAAGGAAGCCAAAGCAGCAGCAAATGACTCATGTTGTCCCTTCATTTCTTCGGGAGTTTGCAATGTTCCAACACAAAGCATAATGATCATAGCTTTTGCATAGTCATCAGTAACAGGCCAAACAGGTTTTGTAGATATTTCTGTAAAAACTTGGATGTGATCTACCTTGCAAGTACAATTACACTTCTTGCTCAAGTTCCATAATGATATTTCTGGATCAGATTCTCTACGCATATCGCTTAAGTATTTGTCCAACGTGCTACTCTTTGTAACGGTTCCATCTTCACCAGATGTATCCAAGGCTTGGAAACCACTGATACCAACATAGCGAAAATTTCTGGTACATCTAGTCAAACGAACACCACTATTGATGAAATCAGCAGCAGCGCCTGGTATACATCAACTAGACCAGCAATTTTTTGAAGTAGTCGTTGAGCCAAATTTTTAACAGTGCTTCCATCAGCAGTGTTTTCAATTAGATGACGATAAACGTGTACCAAATCTTCAGTTGAGGCTGCCCCCTTGCAAGCATAACCAGTAATGTATTTTTGAAGAGCCAGAAGATCCTGATCGATAATTACTTGACTGTCACAATTTGCTAGCCAACTAAATAGACATGTTTTAACATGCATCATTTTAAACGAGGATGATCGCGTGGTCCCTCATCTAGGATGTTCACCTTTTGTTATGACAGCATGAAAAGGATGAATCTCTTTGCCACTGTTTTTTTGGTTTGGGGAGCAACATCACCAAAATGAGAACGACAGTACTTTTTTGGAGCGGTATCCTTTTACTTATTATTCCTACGACGATAACGCAAACAACTAGAATTACAATTATGGAGACCGATTCTATTAACAAGATAAGTATGTTGCTCTCTTGTACCACCTTCATGGTTAGCGACATCCGCAAGTTTTTGCGCCATGGGTTATGGTCTGGAGGCGCTTGAGTCCCTTCCAGTATTGCCCATTGATGCTTGTTTGGAACCCAAGTTCTAATTCCAGAGGTATCTATAATGATTGTTTGACCTTTTGGGCGTGTTTGGAGGACGATATAATTGAGTGACCATGTATCTCACCTCGACCTTTAGCAAATTCATATCGCCACCAAGTATCATCATATTGAAACACTTCTTTGTTGACTGTGGCAAAGCAATTTATAGTCCTTGCATCAAAATACTGTGTGACGATATGAAGATTTTGTAGAATCTCTGATTTATATGCACTTAAACTATCTATGAGAAATTCGATCATTTCTTCATCTCAGCGAAAGTATTTCTTGCTAGTAACTTGACTCTGAGTTTCTTCGTCGGCCATTTTAAATCATGAAATGTGTCGAAAATTACGCTGATGCAGCAAATATTTTCAATTTTTCGCTGACTCAGCATTAATTTATCCCGGCTTCCGAGAAAACTCCCATTCATATGGGGAAAATGTATTCCCCGCCTACCGAGATCTCGATCATGCGAACCCGAGATCTCGGTAGGCGGGTAAATATTTTTTCTTATATGAATGCAATTAAAATTTTAAAGTAGTTTGTTAACAAACCGAGATCTCGGGCTAAAATTATGCTGAAACATTTAACCGGTTACCGAGGAAATATTTCTCATATGAACAGCCCCTTATTTTCAAATGTTCCGGTAAAATCCTAATGTTTTTATCAGTTCGAATAAGGATAAATCTTTATGTTTGCAATTTAATTTTCTGTTTACCAAGTTTGTCAAATGAGGTTTTGTCGATAATGTTTACACTATTTCCACTGTCTATAATCATTTTTAAATTCACTCCTTCTAATGACATTTCAACATTTCTGAGTTTATCTTTTTCTTCACTAACATTATTAGAATCATAAGTAACTGAAGATGATTAATACCCGTGCGATTCACTGTTTTGATTTTTAACTGGGGACACCCAGTTTCTGGTTTCAGCTGATTTTAAAGTCACTTGACTTGTTTCACACCAACTTCCTACGCATAAACATTTTTCGCGTTTCTCCGAGGGTGCTTGTTCGCTCGGGAAATAAGATTTGTTTACACCAACCCCCTACGCATTGGCGTTTTTGCAAGGGTGTTTGTTCGCTTGGCAAAAAAGATCTGTTTGTCTTGCTATTTGTGGATGCATAGTTCTTTTCTCACAACATAGTTGAGCATACAAACTGTTTCGTAGTATCGCTAAAGATCAAAATGAAAATGTTGGGGTGGAGCTGAAAAATTTCAAGACGGATGAGAAAACAGAACTTAACTTTGGTAAAAATGAAATGAGAGCATCATTTTCTACTGTTGAATCTATAATGAATGAGCATGCCATTTATGACATTATCAATATTCATGGACTCTTGTATAACTTTCAAGATGAAGAGACTGTAACAAAAGATGGAAAACTCTTACGAATTAAAAAAGGGATGTTAAAAGATGAAACCGGTGCTATTTAAGTTGTGTTTTTTGGTGACTTGATTGATTCCCTTAATGGAAATATATGCTATGATTTATAGCATATATTGAGTGCAAAAGTTTGAACAGGTGAGAGTGTTAACAGGAACGGAGATGTCCCCAGTTGAAATAAATGAAAACATAAACGTAGAAATATGTCATGATAAAATCAAAGTTAACAACTCTGAAGAAGAGATTGAAGCGAAAATTGTATCCATTGATGTAAACTCGTTTGATATTAGAGTGTTATGTCCTAAATGGACAAGTGTTAGCATAAGATGTTTGTGACAAAGTTTCGCACTGAAAAGTTGCTGCCCTCAATATTATTAGTAAAGTGCAAATTCCTTTAACGGTTGATCATGCTATATTAAATATATATTTTAACTCTTATATTGATCAAGAAGATAGAAAAGAATTAGTCAAGAAGATAATGCGGGAAACATATAACATAACCTATGATTCAATCAAAGAAAATATATAGCGATGTCTATTTTAGTAATGTAATGTGATTGGTCTATTTTTCCTTGCACCCAAATAAATTATTTTACGGTACTGATCATTCAATGTTTGTATACTGGTCGCAAATGGAAAATAGACCAATTAAATTATTTTTACAGTCGTTAAAATAACTGGTGTCATCAGCACTGTGAAGGAGAGATTTTTATTGTCAGAAAACATTCTAAAAAATTATTTCATAGTGGTGATGAGTTCCGGTTATTGTGGATACCCTACTACTTTTATATAGGGTACTACACTTTATTAGGATACTGTTTTGATTATTTTTGTTATCTTTGACAGCAAGCCATTACTTAATGGCCGGGTCACCTGTGGAGGAGTGTTAAGTATAATTTTCAGTATTATACTCTAAAGACTCGACCACAGATAATGTCCGACCATTAAACTGTGGTTTGTTTGGAAAGCATACAAGGCCATCTCTACAGAGAATATTTTTTGGATTGCTGGCAACGAATAATATTCTATGGAGACTTGTTACTTCGGTTTAGATTTTGTTTTTGGGGATTTTTTGGCCCAATCTTTATTTTTTGTTTTTTATTGATCAGACCGAAATTAATTATTTGACAGTTTGTCATGCGAATGTTCATTTACTTAAAGTCAATAAATACTGGAATAAAAATGGAAAATAGACAAATTCAATTATTCTTACAGGCATTAAAAAAACTGTTGATCAGAGCAGTGGAAGGACCGATTTTTATTGTCAGAAATTTCCCAGGTGTTGAAATAAGGCCAGTTATCATTGTAAAGGAGGGACTTTTTATTGTATTTTCAGCTGTAAATAACCTGATAATGACTTCTCTGGTTATTGTGGGTACCCAACCACACTTTGATTAGGATACTACCCTTTTTGTTAGGTATTAGAATACTATTTTAATAATTTTATTCTTATTTTTGGTGGCTTGGACAGCATAGAGTACTTATCTTTACAGATAAGTTTTTTCGATTGGTTGCTGGGCTTTACTTTTTGCATTGACTCCGGACAATGAAAAAATGGTCACACGCACAATAACAACTCTGCAGCATATGCTGCAGAATTGTTATTGTGCGTGTGTTATGCACAAGGTGTCCTTGTGACGGTGATTAGAAAACTTGGGTGATTCTTGTCTCAAGTTATTTCCTACTCTTTCTTCTTTATTGAAAAGAAAGCTATTGTATATATATAACTATAACTACTTTTTCTTAAACCATTTCCTTTTTTGTTGAAGAAAACGAAGGAATTACCCCGCCAGGTAGAAGTTAGTGTACTTCGCGAGATGATAATACGAGTTCTAAAGTTGATTTTTTTTCAGTAAAACAATTTCGGGCCATGGTACTTTCAGTAGTGGATTAATTTTCACGTCAAGCGAAAAAAATGAGAAGAGTCAATTCGCATATTTGACCTGCCGAAAATTATTCCACCTAAGGTACAACACTTATATCAGTTAACTCAATCCCATCTTGGCTTCGAAACAACGTAGCTTAACGAGATTAATTTTCGCTTTCTCGGAGTCGTACTTACGCGAATTTGGCAGAAAATCGCGAAAATTAATCTAGTTAAGGTATCGTCCTATCATAAATTATTCCGTACAATCACTAACACGACCCGGGAATTAACTTCGCAATATTTCGCGGGAATAAACGTTTGCAAACCACCTCGCATATTTCATGGTAATAAAATTTGCCTATAAGTCGCGAAACTTTCTTCCTTTAGAATAGTCAATGAAAAGGCTCGCATTTCATGATAAAATATTTCTGTTGATTAGCCGCTGGTCACGCAGTAACGAAACCGTATTAACATTCCAGCAAGTGTTCCCCAGTTGTAAAGCCGCCCGGCTTTTTTGTTAACTTCGGTTTCGGTAGCTGAATACGATTTTTTCGATTTGCAACAAATTGCTAAATAATTCTTTTTCTAGTATTTATAACACGTACGTCCTTGTGCTTTACACATGTCCTGATAACCCTTAAAATAATTTTCTCCACAACGAAAACATTTTTTTGCATTTGGTTTACCTTTGTTATTAATAAATTTTCTTGATTTACGATTTTGATAGGCGAACTCATTTTCCGGCCGCAACCCATTTTCTTTGATCAGGTCGCTTGCTTGTGCTTTTGTCTATGTCTTTAGCTATTTCGATACATTTTTGTAATGTAAAATCTTTTTCTCTAAGCAATATTTGTCGTAGTTGCGATGATGAATATGAAGAAATAAATTGATCTTTAATTTCTTCTTCCGCATTATTGAAGTAGCATGTTATGATAGCTCAACCTGGTAATGAAGGTAATGACGCTTTCGTTTTTATTTTGCTTTTCTTTTTTAAAAATATATCTCTCATAGGCAATGTTCTTTTGAGGTAAAAAATATGCTGTCAATTTTTCCAAACATTCGTATACGTATCAGTATCAAATTTTAATGTGTTGAAAACGTCTTTGACTTCCTTTCCAGCTAGGTGAAGAAGTGAAGCTTTTCTTTGTGTGTCCTCCACTCAACTTCTGTGTATAATGGCGGCACACAAGACGGATGTGTTATGTGTTTCTCTTGTGTTTATTTTTATTCTATATCAATCTGTTATTTAACAACGAACTATTCTAGTTCGTTGAAGAGAGAAATTAGTTTAATGTTGCTGCTACTGAGAATTGGAAACAGAGGTTTTAGATTAAAAATACCTTACAACTCCCAGAAATGTTTGGGTTTTATTCTGCTTATTATGTCCACACATGTGGAATAACATGAGTGATATTAAGATCGTCCACCAAAATATAAGAGCGCTATTAAACAACATTAGAAGTTTATCGCTACTTTTGGAAAAATATAAATATATCGACATAGTTACGCTATTAGAAACGCACATAACTCTAGACAGATGGAATAATAATTTTAAATTTTATGATTTTCCGGGTTATACATTTGTTCAAAGATGTCGAAAAAATGGAACGGGTGGTGGCGTAGGAATGTATATTTCAAACAACTTGAAATGGAAACAGTTAGAAATCGACAGTGACAAACTGGAAACCATTTGGATAAAATTTGTATCAAAAACTCGAAAAACTTCCTTGTAAGCACTGTGTATAGACCCCCGGATGCCTCAAAATATCTACTGAAAGATTTTAACAAAATTTTTGAGAAGGTTCTAATTACGGCAAACAAATGTTGTCAAGAGATAATTCTCCTTGGGGATATAAACGTTAATTTTCTCGTTAAATCAGACAACAAAGAACTAAGAAATGTCATTGCTACAATCACCCACATAATATATTGAGACTTTTCGATTTTTGACAAAAAAAATTCACAAACTCGAACCACAAGTCTTCTCAAACTCGACGTACTGCCTCCAGGCTCACGGAACTTCAGCTTTAGACTTAGGGTCTTAGGAAATTCTGAATTCAACTAGTGAAACCGAAAAGTTCACTAGAACGAAGCCTTACAGTGCTGCTATAGGTTAATTATAGCTTTTTACATGTTTAAACCGTCTCAGTTGGAAAAATGGACATTTGCGTCAACGGCCATTTCTGGTTTTTTGATAGAATTTCTAGTTTGTCTCAAAGATTATGTGGATGGTTGTCTGAAAATTTTTATTTTGCCAATTTCGGTGGGAAGGCAAGTTCTTTCAAACACTTCATGTTGACAAATTTTCGAAATTCATCGTTCTCCTAATTTCTGGTGTAAAAAATCCGAAAAACTCGGATTAGTTTCCTCAAATAATTATTTTTTATTTTTTCAACTTTAAGTTCTTTTAAAAACATGGATTTGGAGTTCGGAAGTCTTTTCAACTCTTTTATTTTGGTACAGAAAGACAGGTACTGGGTTTGCCTCTAACAGTTATGAGGAAAAAGTCGATTTAAAACGGTTTTTTAGCCGGAAATCACTGAAATTAATATTTTTCAGACAATCACCCACATAATATATTGAGACGTTTCGATTTTTGACAAAAAAAATTTCACAAACTCGCACCACAAGTCTTCTCAAACTCGACGTACTGCCTCCAGGCTCACGGAACTTCAGCTTTAGCGTCGACTTAAGACTTAGGGTCTTAGGAAATTCTGAATTCAACTAGTGAAACCGAAAAGTTCACTAGAACGAAGCCTTACAGTGCTGCTATAGGTTAATTATAGCTTTTTACATGTTTAAACCGTCTCAGTTGGAAAAATGGACATTTGCGTCAACGGCCATTTCTGGTTTTTTGATAGAATTTCTAGTTTGTCTCAAAGATTATGTGGATGGTTGTAGAAATGGTTTAAAACAATTAATAACGAGTCCTACAAGGGTTACGAATAACTCAGCACTTTGATAGATGTAGTTTTATCAATTAACGATAAAAACATTTCAAAAACTATAACAGCTGCTTTAAGCCTGAGTGATCATGATCTGGTTGGTTGTATATGAAAACTAAATCACAATCGTTTCAGCCCTAGAACCATAATATGCAGAAAGTATAGACTGTACGATCCAAATGCAGTAAAAGCAGATCTTTTGTCATGCGATTTCGAACCTTTGTATCAAACGAAAGATGTAAACAACGCTTGGAAATATTTAAGAACCGTTTTGATAACGTTATTTAACAAACATGCACCCATTATAACAAAGCGAATTAAAGGTTCTTTATGCCCCTGGTTGTCAGCTGATATTAGGAAAAATATAAATGTGCGTGATCAACTTCTGCGTAAATTCTGGAAATCGAAAAGTTCTACCGATTGGCACTCTTACAAACAACTAAGAAACACTTGTACATACCAATACGAAAAGCAAGAAATGATTACCACCAAAATCTTTTACCAGAAAACAAGAACAACCCACAGAAATTTTGGAAAACCATAAAAAAAGTATTTCCGGGAAAGAGTACCTGTATACCTAACTCATCTATACCTTTTATAACAGGATAACATGTCAAAGAAAATACTACTTCGAACTTGAATACTTTTTGCGAGTTGGAAATTGCGTTTTCGTTGAAAAAATTTGTATGGAGTGTTCCGCGTCCAAGTTATATTAAAACAAAAACTGTTTTTGCCTTTGGGTATGTTTCGAATTTATTCGTAGAGAAAGAGTTAAAAAACCTGAAACGTAAAAAAGCTACTGGCATAGATGTTTTGCCGAATGGGATGTTAAAGCAAAACCTTTAATATACATCATCAACCTTTTCCTCAAAACAGCAACTGTACCAAAGGATTGGAAAACTGCGCAAATAACTCCAGTACACAAAAGTGGAAACGTTACTGATGCAAATAATTATTTCGAACCTTGTTTAAAATGTTTATAAATATGCAAAGAAAATAAAGTTTCAATCATTACTCCATCAATTTGGTTTAAATGTCACTGTTTCTTTCTTCAGAAACTCGTACAAGAACAAGCGTTGACAGTTTGGATGGGTGGCCCATCTTCAAACGTCAGAAATTTTCATTCAAAAATTTGTATAAGAACAAGCGTTTACAGTTAGAATGGGTGGCCCATCTTTAAACGCCACAGTGTTTTATTCCGAAAACTCGTATAAGAACAAGCGTTGACAGTTTGGATGGGTGACCCATCTTCAAACGTCAGAAATATTTATTCAAAAATTTGTATAAGAACAAACGTTGACAGTCGGGAAGAGTGGCCCATCTTCAAACGTCAGAAATAAGCGCTGACAGTTTGGATGGGTGACCCATCTTCAAACGCCAGAAATTTTTATTCAAACATTTGTATAAGAACAAGCGTTCACAGTTTGGATGGGTGGCCCATCTTCAAACGTCAGAAATTTTTATTCAAAAAATTGTATAAGAACAAGCGTTGACAGTCGGGAAGAGTGGCCCATCTTCAAACGTCAGAAATTTTTATTCAACAATTTGTATAAGAACAAGCGTTGACAGTCGGGAAGAGTGGCCCATCTTCAAACGTCAGAAATTTTTATTCAAAAATTTGTATAAGAACAAGCGTTGACAGTTTGGATGGGTGACCCATCTTCAAACGCCAGAAATTTTTATTCAAATATTTGTATAAGAACAAGCGTTGACAGTCGGGAAGGGTGGTCCATCTTTAAACGCTGCACACGCAGACATCCTGTAACGCTTTGACAGAACCTTAAACGGTGCACCCCGTTTACAAGTGGGATGGTCAAGTATTGATAGTCTGTGCCGGCGTTGAAAGATGGGACTGAACAATATCATTATCCAAGTCTTTATCTCATGTTATATACTTTCGATCTAGCCACAGTTATATTTGGGAGGAAGGTCCTCTTGCTATACAAAGCCGTATAAAAATTCGCCCTTATTAATTGCTGATGTGACAAAAAGATGTTTATGCATCATGTGTGCTTTTGGAACTATCGAAAGACCATAATATTTAAGGAATTTTAAGTAGAGACACTGGTGGTGCAGGTTTTTGTTTCTTTTGAAAATTTAGTTTATCCTATATTGTTGAGAAGTCAAATTTTGATTTGAAATTCATGGTTTTGCGCATTTACTGTATTTTCTCCCGAAAGCCGGGCAAGGTAATCATCCGAAACCTGAAATCTCAATGTACTTTAAGGGAAGAAATTTTCGCGGAAGAAATTTTCGCGAGGCCAAAAAATCGCGAAATTTTTGGAATTTATTTTCGCGAATAGCCTCTCCTAAGATTTTTCGCGGGAATATATTTTCGCGAATGAACACTTTCGAAATTTTTCGCGAGAAAAAATTTTCGCGAATGGCCTATTTTTAAAATATTTCGCGAGAATAAACTTTCGCGAACGAAGACATTTTTGATTTTTTTATACGTACCTAATTTATAAAAAACGTGTTTTTTATACAAAAAGCAGTTATATAAATGACAGCTGATTTGAGAATGTAAGTTTTTCTTTCGTTTGCACTTTTTCAAAACACAAAATAAACTATATATAAACAAGTTTTACAGGGTAAAGCTTTTCGTATTAACGAGTAACAAAAATATTTGTTCTAACAGTGTCATTGTTCATCTTCCATGCTTTCAAAAGCGTCAAAAGCAGATCTTTCCCACACAAAATCACAATCCTCATCTTCGTCGTCTTCACCGCTATCGTCATTTTCGTCGTCGTCGGCTCTTTCAGAGTATTCAGTCTGCTTTTCTTCCAAGGTCAAACCACAAACCGATTGAAGCTGCTGGTTCTCCACTGGACTGCTTTCACATAACGGGTCGATCTCTTGAAATGGGTCGATTGGAGGGAGATTCTTGCTACCCAGCTGAATCGCATCAGTAATTCCCGCTGCTCTCCATCCACTTTCAATGATACTTTTTCCTTTGCTGGTAGTCATCTCATCATAAAAGTCGACAACCCATTGAGCATGTAGGGGTTTGAGAGTAGTTAAACGCAGCTTAACATCTACTTCATCAATTTTGACCACATCATTAAGCTGCTTTGAAATTTGATCAGCGTACCAGGTGCTGAATTTATTTCTCAAGAAGCGCTTTGCATGTCCATTGACAGTTAAATCTAATGGTTGATAAAACTTGGTCATATTTGCTGGTACATTGACGACACATATTTGGTTTTCCTTGATCTTATTGAGGACTTCGCTCGTCATTTGGCCAGTAAATACATCCATGATAAGCAATCCTTTTTGATCAGGAGGTAGCTTGAGTGTTGCTCGTTCTTCTTTTAGGTAGGGCGAAATGATTTCTTCAATTATTTTGATTGACTCTGTCGTGTTAGAGTAGTGAGTGGGGTTTGCACTCAAACTGAAGCCGTCTGGAAACTTGAAGCGAGGTAGACTCTGTTCCGTCTTTCCCCGTAGATCAGCTGGATAGGCAAAAACTTATTTGTAAAACGTTATTCCAAATGTTCCAGTAATCGATCGTTTGTCGCTAGCAGCTTCCATGACTACGGACGCTGAACCACGTTTGGCTAGGGTGAAATTACCAGTTGGGACATATTTTAGGGGTGTTTGGTCAATGTTGATGATCATGGAGTGTGGTATGTTATGCTTTTCAATAAGGGTGACGATCTCATGGTGAAACAAAAATTCCATTTCTTTCCCGGCTACTCTAACGTCAACAAATTATCGTCGATCTCCATTGGTTCAAGGAGGATTGGAAATCGCATGTGAAGTCACTGTGAGAATGCCAGCTACAATAAAAACCACATGATTTTGGATCGTTATAAAGAATTGCTGAATGATTATTATATCGAACCAAAAGATGAAGAAATTCTCGGAAATTTTCTAGCACTTTCAACTACTAATGCTTCTCCACCAGAAAAAGAAACTGCTCCGAAAAGAAAGAAGAAAAAACCACAACAAACGTCAATGAGAATATCCCGGACATAAGGGTTATGTTCCGTCGCCAACAAAAAAATCACAGTAAACAAAACAGGGACGACGCCAAAGCCGAAACAGTAATTGTAATAGATTAAACAAAACAAAAAGAAAATTTTTAAAAGATATCGAAAAACTGTTTACGTTATTACTTCCTAATGCTTTCATTTTTTAGAGTGAGAAGTGCCATAAATAAAACCTTGCACATTTTTCTCAAACTTTTCCCCAATAAGGTATTTGTTATGTTGCAAAAAAAATTTTTTCGCGGGAATTTATTTTCGCGAATCAAGCATACTTGAAAATTTCGCGGGAATTTATTTTCGCGAACGACCCCTTTTGATTTTTTTCGCGGGACTTTATTTTCGCGATTTTGGCCAAAATTCGCGAAATCGCGAAAATTTCTTCCGCGAAAATTTCTTCCTTTAAAGTACGAGAATGTATTACCATAAACAATAAAAGCTTAACTCCGAATACGGTTATGACATCTGTTTCAAGCATCTTATTTTTGCAAACAAACGTTTGGTGCGTAGAGTACTACGAATAACTAAATAATAACAAAAAACACTGACACACGTAAGGTTGTTACAATAATAGCAACTTAAACCCACAAAAATGTCAATAATTTGAGAAGCTGTTTTGTTTATCGTTGCAACATATTTATAATAAAGATAATTTTTTGCATAGTATGCTCCTTTTAAACTCTCTGCCTGACGTTCTGACGCAAATGTGAGCGAAAGAAAAACTTGCCCATGCAAAAATGTTAGTCTATTTTTAATTTTAATTATTGATAACTAATTATATTACCCACAATGCTTTCTGATGCTGTGTGTATATAAACCGCCTTGTTTAAAAATTGACCAGTGAATTAATTAGTTGAAAAAAAAATAGTTAAGACGTAACTCTGAAGAATCAAAAAGTTGCAATGGTGTTTAAAGGTATGATTTTTTATAACATATTTTTCTAGCTGTTGCAAGATGGTAAAATAAGCTTTATTAAACACTTAGGCGCTTATCTGAATATGAAATCGCCAAATATAGGCGCTTGATCGGGAAGTGTGCTTAATAAAAAAAAATTTTTTTTACATTTTGGACGTAATTTTTAACTCTATAAAATGATCGTGAACTGGATGACATCATAAAATATTTCAGAAGACAAACAAGTGCTAAAGCAGTAAAAAATAAGTTAATGAAATTTTAAAAGCGATCCTAATGAGCTTACAAAATGCAAAAATAAGCTAAAATTGTACTTTAGAAATGCTAAAGAGAAAAAATTCATTTATGTCAAGAAAATTAGTATGCTTTTTCTCCCAATTTCTTTGTTGACAAGACATCATTTTGAAATCAAAATTATTTCTACTGCTTCTGTGACGTTTTTGATAATCCTGTTGCATTGTTTTTTTTTTGCATTTTTTTATTTCACACATTTGTAGAAATGTGTGATTTGGTATGGGCTGCGTTCTGTCATGGTGGTAACGAAAAGTTGAAAGGGGCGCGAATAGTATCAAAATCAAAGCCACCACAAATAGCGCGCTATATTGACCAAAAGTTTATGTATTGTTTTTTTGCGTATAGCAGCGATTTTTTGTTGTTTTCTTATTATCGTGTAGCTTTATATAGCATACACAAAATAATGAAACCAGTAGATATATATTCTATTCGAATTTCGAGAAATCTCGCATCAAATGACGGTGTTCATTGTCTTGAAATGATTGTTTTGATTTACTGTATGTTGACAATGTTATAATGTTCGAAATTGACTCGAGTTGTGTGCTCTCCAGCCATATCTGAGTTATCGAAAAATAGTCACAACTTTTAATATGATTCAATTTATCATCATCTCTTTCTCTAAGTTCTCTAAGCCTTAATATTTTTATACCAAATTTTATCATTGTATATTTTATATTTTAATAAATACATTTTAATTATTTATCATCATAGTGTTGTGTGAGTGTTCAAACCGCTTCAGTTCTTGTTGTTTTTACATCAGACATTAGAAATTCGATTGACAATATTTTATGTTAAAACTTGGACATCCATGTGTATGTGTACAAATTAAAACGACGTTTCGGGTGTCATACACCCATTTTCAAGTAAAATAAAAATTATACAACAGGTCTATATAAACAAGAACGTTGCCATAGATACAAGATATATAAACATAATCAATACAATATTTAAGTATAAAGTATGTGTACAATACGAATGTGTGATCAAACCGGACGGTTTTCTTGTTTATTATCAATTGGGTTTTTATTGGGGGCTGCATAGTAATTTCATCTTGCGGCGGCGCTGCATAATTTTTACGAAAGGACTTTTAATAGTGGTGCAATTAATCTTGTTATGTCAACTCTGATGAAATAACATTAATAGCATTCCATCGTATGCGGTGGTGTGGCTAAAGCTGACATTTACTAGAGATCAATGACAGCCATTTAAGCTTGGTTTCCACTTAGCGGTAATGAGCAGTAACTTTATTAGCAAGCGGTATCTAGCGCTAACGTTTTATATTTTCACTTGGAAATAAAAATATAAAAGTAATCAAAATTATCTCTTAGTTTTTAATGGATTCTTCAGAGGAGGAGACTTTGCTTTGGTTTGCTTCAATTATGAATAATGATGGAAAAAAGAAGAAGAAAAGAGAGCATCGATTTTGGATCCGTGACATTTAGAAAAAAAAAAGGACAAGTAGTTTTTTCAAATCTTCTTCGCGAGCTACGACATCATAGAGAGTATTTTACGTTTTGTTTTTTTCATTGGTCTAATGATTGGTCTAATCTCTTTTCCACACTTTCACTTTTCAACACTATTTGAACAAAATATTTAATGTGGAACGGTAACGAGTGACAAATTTGAAAAAAAAACTATTTAGCGCTAGTTATCGCTCATGAAAAAGTTACCGCTAGCAAGCGATAACATGCTAGCGATCGGTTTCCAATTATAAAAAAAGTTAACGCTCGTTAACGCTAGTTACCGCTAAGTGGAAACCAAGCTTTATGTCTTACATTCTGGTTCACAAAACAAATTTCTTTAATTTACTTTATTTAATTTTTTAGATGAGTTTACACTTCCGTTTACAATTTAAATTTAATTGAAATATTTGAGTGGAAATTAATAATACATACCGATTACCCCGATTATTCCGATTGCCGATTGACTTCTAGCTGCGCATGAGCTTTAAAGATGCCATGGGTGATAAAATATAAAGTCTCGCAGTTTATATTAACATTCTTATCAGTCCTTAGCTGTTTAAGCCTATTAAAAGAGTTCATAATGAACAACCCACAATTCTGTTAGTTTGTTTTAGGCCAAAAAATGCAGAATCTGCCACTGCTGTCCAAAAGAAGGGAGGCGTACACGGGTGAGAAAATATTGTTTTAAGGAATATTTACCTTTCATTATTTCTAGTTTATCATTTTTATTTGCGTATTACTATTCTTATGCACTTGTTCAAGTACTTATCCAGTTATATGGAAGAAATATTTATAGAAATAGTATATTGTAGTAGATTTTTTTTCATCTTTTAGCACGAAAGTGTTTAAAGATGCTGAATAATTACTTGGTATAATAGATGATTACACTGAGTTTCCTGCTACAGACATTTTGAATACTTTGATTTTTTTTCATCTTTTAGCACGAAAGTGTTTAAAGATGCTGAAGAATTACTTGGTATAACAGATGATTACACTGAGTTTCCTGCTACAGACATTTTGAATACTTTGATTGATTCAATTAAACACACTGATGGTGTATCCAATGTCTTTTTTAACCTGCCTCCCTCACCTGCGATTTGGGGAGGAAGCAATTTTACAGTTTTCAGAAATGAACTTGCAATTGAATTGATGTGTGTCAGCGTGTCAAAGGTGTGTATACTGTAAATGTTTAACCTCTTTGTTTCTCTTGTGTTGATTAGTATAAACGTATGAGGCAGATTTGTTTTTAAATAAATGCAGCATTTTTATTTTGAATATATGTTTTTTAGATTGTAAACTATAATTTTGCTCAATCAGTCAATGGAAAGAAGGCTGACGACATGTGGCGAAAATTAATAGCAACTCAAGGAAGGGATGCCGGGGAAGCATTGTTGCTGCAACATCTTGTCACACACCATGGATTTCAAAAATATCTCGATAATAAGATCGAATGGCTTGGCAAAATGGAGGCAATTTTATCGAACGAGCAGTACATAATAGGAACAGTTGTAAAAGAATTGACGTCTGAAACAAATCTTCCAGTTAAAATGAAGTTGTTTGTATTGCATGTCCTCGGATCAAACAAGTTTACAGAAATAACAAATTTATGGAAAATACATTGCGAAGCACTTCTTGTAGCTAGTGCAATTGATTTTGTCAATAAAGAGAACCACCTCTTGTTTTCCACGGCAAAATTTCAAACTGATCCTTTTCTGGGGAATGTAAACTCTGCTTGTTTGAAATCGACCACCAGTAGTCACAAAGAATTGATTCCAGGTAGATTCGTTAATTATGAGAAAGTTACTGACATAATTTTCGGCCGCAATGTTGCAACATGGATCAATTCAAATATCGCGACCAAAAACTCTTGGGTTTGAAGACAGGGGCTCATCTGAAGAACGTAAAACATAATACTCACCATGGCGATGGTTGTTTTATCCAAGGAACAGAAATATTTTGCGGCGACGGAAACTACATAAACATTGAGCATTTGGAAGTAAATGATATCTTAATTAGTGCAAATGGAACTCAAGGTTTAGTGTCCTCAGAGAAAGTTATACTTACTCTTGAAAACGAGACAGCGATATTTGGATTTAACAACGAGCCGTGTTTCTTCTTGGACAGCCACCCATTTTGGACACAGCATGGCTGGTGTGCTATCAATCCTCATTCAGCTAGGGAAGAAAATCCATGGCTAGAAGTTGGGCAGCTCACAGAAGGTGATTGCGTGCGAAAAATACAAAAGGATAATCTGAAAGGCGATATTGAATACAAATGGGTTGAAGTTAAGCATATTAATTTTGTCTCAGTTCCAGTTGGTACAAAAGTTTATGGAGTTCACACCAGAGAGGGACTGCGATCATATCATGCAAATGGATACTTGGTGATGCAAAATTATCCTGAAATTACTGCTGATCGTGTACAAGAAGGAATGAAAAATCTATCCGCAGATGAGCAACTTGAATTGCATAAAAGATTAGAAGATCTAAGTCCGTTGCTAGAAAATGTGGTTGGACCTGCAGCAGCAAAAGCTGTTAATTCACTTGCCCAGAATTACTACAAAGGCGGAGAAGAAAATACGAAGACCGATCTTAGACACCTTGTTCTCCCGACATACCATTTGCACAAAAACTCTGGTTGTACCACACACAAGTCATATTCAATGCCTTCGATGCTGTCCTTAGTTAGAGGCGATGTATATCTGGACGGAATTCAAGTGTCTGGTGTATCAATATCTGATGATGGAAATATATCTTGGTTTAGGCAAATCGATAGCTTATGGGAACACGGTGCTGCAAAGTTATATGAGAACAGATTGTATGGTCATGCATTCATTTCATTAACACAGTCGAGAAACGAATCTCATGCTGTTATTTCTGCACAATTTTCTTTGACTGTCAATACGAATCTGTATAAATGCTACAAGAGCGAGCAGCCTATCGAAAAGAACAAGCCACCGACATCCTGGGTCTCATTTGGCGAGGTAGAAATGGGCACAGTAGTTGAGGAAGGAAAAGTTAGAGAAGTAGGTCTAATCAGTATCCCTCCTGCCTTTAAGAAACTTTCTAGTTTAGGCAATAATGTTACGTTTGGAGTTGATTCTAAACAACAATTAACGATTAAAGTGTCTGTACCTGTCCCATTGCAGTCAATTGCTGGATATACAACATTAAAAGGTGTTTTTAATTGGGATTATTCTTCATTTGCTGGCTCCTGTACGACATATGATGCAACAAAACCTGAGTACAAGGGTAAATCCTATCATTGGAGGGGAACTATTGAAAATATCACTGATGATTTACTTATGGATAGCCGCAACGTAGCGTTGAACCATTCACGTCATGAAACAAACATAACACTTTCCGATGCAGATAACAAGTCTGATCAGATGACTCCTATGGTAAACGTTTTAAAAAATATTTCGGCTCAACATTTGTCAATAGAAGGTTTGTTTACCCTCACACCACCAGATTCAAAGTCATTGCATGATTTGAATTTTAGTCTTCTTCAGCAGGCAATGAAGTATGAAATGCCTGATGATCTGAGAGAAGACGTGTTAGGTGTAGTAAAGCCTGATCTCGACGGAGACATGATAGATGTAGCCAACAAACATAAATCATTTCTTGTTGATACTTTCTTAAATGGTTATTTAATGAACGGTCTCTCACAAAACGCGCATTTCAAGGACAAAATTGAACAAGACCAGAGAAACCAGCTGTTATATTTTTGGGCTGGTAGTGCGAAAACAAGTCTTTCCACATGTCCTGGTTATACTAAAGTAAACAATGAAATATCTCGATTAGCATTTATACGTTCTTGTCCTGATTTTAAGCCATACATGGCCTCTGATACTGAAAGTTGGGCAAAAAAGCTATATGACAAGTTAATGGAGCCTATGGTGCTAAATGCTTTAGCACTGGCTGAAGACGTTTCGCAAACAATGAAGATCATACAAAAACAAGCGATGGTGTTGTACTGTTTAGCACCAGAAAAAAATTACTGCAAAGATTTTTATAACAAGATATTGATGACCAGACTTAATATAACAAGCACTTTTTACAAGGGTGGAAAGAGTGACGAAGAGAACATGAAAGAATTTGTGAAGGATTATATTTCTCAATTAATCCAACAAATATTATCTGGAGGAGGGACAATTACTGGTGAATTGAACAAGGAATTCCAAAAACAAATTCAAGAATGTGCGAAAGAACTTGGAGTGGACACTAGCAAAAGCGCAGCAATAGTTGCCAAAGACATGATGGCTCGCATATCGAGTGGAGTTGATAATATCATTAATCTCTTTAACAATGCGACAGGTACGATGTGGGGAAGAGTGGCAAAGAGCATGGAGCAATGGATGGAAAACAATCCGAAGTTCACAAAAACTGGAGCCTTTCTTTGTAATAGCCTTTTTGTGGCTTTTTGGGGTCTAAGTTTGTTTTCCATAACTAAAGAGTTTATGAATTGGAAGAACTTGGCTCCTGAGCAAAAAGTTCAACTGGTTCTAAATACAGTCGCTCTTACTGTTAAGACATTTTCTAAATTGCCTGATGTAGCAAATTTTTTGAAAGAAAGTTGGAAAAAATCATGCGAAGAAGGAGAGCTTGAAATCGACGCGGCTGAAGATATTGTTGAAATGCAAAACATGGAAGATGTGACAACTGGTATAGAGGAAGGGATCGAACAAGTTGAGAGTACTATGCCAAGTGAGAGTTGCTTAAATTTGTTTTTTTATTTATCTAATGTTATTGTCATTTCATTGATATATAAGATTGTATATATGATATATAAGTTTTTTATTTTTCCATCTTATATATAGATCCCGAACCAATAAGTGAAGCTATTTCACAAGCTGCTTCAAGTACAAGCGAAGATATCACTACCTTAACAAGGATATTCGAAATATCTGAGACATTCGCTAGAGTGCTAGGAGTTGTAGCCATGGTAGGAGGTTGTGTGGCAATGGGATTTCAAATTGCCAGAGATTTTGAGACAGGGGCGCCGATAGCACAAAAGGTTTTGGATATTCTGCAGGTAATCTTTTAGACTTTTACATTTGTGAAAGCGAAGTAATCACCATATATCTGAAGAAGTCCTATTTATATTGTAAAAATCAGCAGATGAGAAATAGAAACACTAGATGAGACAGTCACTGCGCTATTTATACAAGCATCATTTTTATTAAGAAACAGAAAAGCTGATTCCTTTATTTCCATCTTAAAGTAACACGAAAAAACGAAAAATTATTTTTCGTATGTTATAGAGAATACGATAAAGAAGAGGTAAATTATTTTTGTGTTAGGGTCCCTTTAATGTTCTTTAACAAATATATAAGTATATTTTATATATTTTTGGTTATAAAAAATACTTGGCTTCTTTATAATAGGCAAGGGTTTTCTACTTCCTCACGCTGTGTTTCTTTAATTCATCCCTCAGGCCAAACAGATTGGACAACATATGAAGAAGTTAGGTCGCTAGAAAAACTCATCATTTTTTAAGAAATTGTTGAGACAAATAAAGAAGTGATCTTCCTTTATTGTACCTTTAACCATATTATAGCTGGTGTTTAGTAACGTCAAATAGACAATACGCGTAATTTTAACATATGCTAAAAAGGCGTATGGATATTAACTGTAATGGAGTAAATATGAACCAACTTGAAGTTTTTTTTATTTTATTAAAGAAAACATTTATAGAATCCATGACAAAATTTTGAGCATACTTTAGTTTGTTTATGGTTGCCGTGTTACTGTTTGATAGCAATCACTAATTATGAAAGCACGCATGACGGTGATGATGTAAAATAGATTTTCGACACTAAAAAAATACTCCTCAAGGAACTGTGTAAACTCAAACCCCTTCCGTACATTAAAATTCTAGATAAATACATAGATATTATACAGTTTTTGTAGGCGTTTGGAAATATGATGACTACACAAAGACTAATACACCAATCACTGTTTTAGGAAACGAGCTTTGCTGTTGCCACAGTTGCAGCAACCATTGGATTGTTTTCCGCTGCTGTGTGCTTACCTGTGATTGGGATTGTCTGTGCGGTTATTGGACTGATCATTTCATTCGTATCTTTGTTCATTCACAGACATCCACCCAAACCGAAACCAACAAAAGCTGATATATATTTTAGTGGCACTGGTGTGAAATTTTTGACTGCGTTAGAAACACCGACCCAAAAATGGTTGGATGACTATCACAAGCGGTCCAAAAAAGTGATTGAAAAATCGCTTTTGTAAACATTAATTAAGTAATTGTAATTTTTATATTTTTATTAGTCTTGCCTTGCTTATTTTAATATGTTTATTATGCTACGAAATGCAAATATTTTTGGGACTAGTAATTGGAATCAAGGCGATTTTATGCGGAAAAAGGAGAAGTGAGTTTTTTTAAACTGCCATAGTTTGATCATAAATCACAGCTTAATTTAGTCTCTATTAAATCATTAAATCATTTTCTGATATCTATATTATAATACCCGTATACGCGTATCTCTCACGCAAAATGGTATCCCAAGTAGCGAGACGCACGCAATGCAAATCCGTTGATTTTTCCACCGACTAGTCTTACCTGAACATACATTTTACTATTCTTGTATAATATCATTTAGGGCTGCATATTTTCTTTATTTTAAAGTTATTTGTGTTTTTTTGTTTAAACCGCAAAAGTTAAATTTTTGCACGAATACGGTATTTTGGAGTCGTCTATATAACTAGTTCTTTGCCTACGGAAGAATCCACGGCTCCGCCAATCCTCAGCTTTTCGCCCGCTGTACATCTCCTGAATCAGCATTTCATGCATTTATGCTTGCCTGTGAAGTAAATAAAATAATTAAATTGCCCTCTAGGCGGTTCGAAATAAATCTGCGGTACAAACATTTTGCAGAGATACGTTTATTATTTTCGAGATTTTTATTGAATAGAAAGCATATACGCTCTTTTACTGAAAGACACTGTTCTATTGTTTTTTAACAATTTGATGTATGAATTATATGATGTACTGAAACTGTTAACTTTTAGATTTATATATCTAAAATGCTTCACGGAGCTTGTATACCTCCCACCCTTTTACGCAGAGATAGAGAAATGTTCTGGCGCAGTCTCGCGAACGCGCACGCACATCAAGTACTTAGGCGGTCAAACCCAACAAATCCCTGATCATCTAGTACCATGCTGTGCTTATCAATGCATATGAAGTTAAAGTCCCTATATTCCTATGTTTATCCATGCGCATCAAAATCAATGCTGCAAATGAGTAAAAAATTTCTAGCGCACCTAGAGGTAAATTCCCCCGCACACTGCTGACGTCATCAAAAAATCAACGCATGCGCAGTAGCTGCGCTAGTTTTTGAGCAAGATGAAATCATCTGACAAAATAAAAATTCATACAATAAAGAGAATAATTACACACTGTAAAACAATTACGTGATATCGCGAAAAGTCGTGGACTTACGGGTTATTACAGGCTACGCAAGGCTGAATTGGTTGCTCTATTAGAGGATGTACCACAGAGGCCACCTAGGAGGGATGGGCAACGAAAGCCAGTCAGGCCTGTGACTATAGTACCAACACCGGAGGCTATGGATATCTTTGAAAAACAAGAAATGTCGAAAAATCGTTCCATCGTGAAAACCAAGATGCGGGGATGGTACAACTGGCTAGTGGACGCAGTTCCAAAGCCTATAAAAGAGGGAGTCAAGAGAACCTATGCATCCTTCAAGCGCAAGGTGATGAATCTCTATGATAGGACAGCTAACATCATCGCAAGGGCCTACGCTTCGTGATGAAGTGTAAAAAGAGGCCGAAGAAGACTATCTCGAGGACATCCAAAATCTCTATGATCAACCGGAGCAAGATTTTACGCCCCAGGAGCATAAACATGCCCTGCACAAAACATTTCGAAGTTTTCAAATTTCTGGTATAGGAGGAGCCGACGTCGACGGGTATATAGGGATGGTGCGGCCCAACGTGAAAACCTTGATTGAGGAGCAGGCGGAGGAACTGGGATCAGCAAAAGTACAGATGACTCTATGGATCATGTGGAAGAAGAAAATAATACCCAACCCGGAGGAGGTTAACGACGAGTATATCGAGGTGAAGAAAGCCTTCAATAGTGATATGACAGAAATCTTCCAGGGTAGCGACGTAGACGACGTGCTGGATAGGATGTTTGTTAATATCAAGACGCACGTGGAACATCCGGCACTACCCCAGAGCGGATTCACCATTGGTCGAATTCTACACCTTGATGTAGATTTCCATAGGCTGCGGCTAACAAGGGGCTCATCGTATATGGAACCCCAAAAATTTATAGCTTCGAAAAAGGCCATCATCAACCCAAAAAATGATGACGAGGAGTGTTTCAGGTGGGCCGTTATGGCATCCCTACACAATGAAGAAATTGGAAAAGATGTACAAAGAATCACTAAGCTGAAACCCTACGTAGGCCTATACAATTGGGAGGGTATAGAGTTCCTGACAACTATCAAGGATATATCCATGCTTGAGAAGAATAACACGGACATTGCGGTGAACGTGTTATATATAACAGATAAGAAAATCAATATCCTGCGACGATCTGAGCACAACATTAAGCGTAGCAAACAGGTGAACCTGTTGCTTATCACGGATGGTAAAAAGGCCCACTACACAGCCGTCAAGAGCCTATCGCGACTCCTAGGCAGTGAGACTTCAAAGAACACAAAATTAATGCATTTTTGCCTGAACTGCCTTCAAGCCTTTCCTACAGTTGAATCAAGGGATAAGCATTATCGATATTGCAAGGACCACGAGGCAGTCAAGGTCACGATGCCAAAAGAGTCCGAAAAATGGTTACAATATAGGGATGGTCATCAACAATTCAAGGTACCCTTCACAATATATGCCGATTTTGAAAGCCTGCTCATCCCAGTGGAGGATCATACTACTTCAAAAACCAAAAAGCTGAACAAGCATGTACCGTCCGGTTGGTGTACCTATAGCACATTCGACTATGGACCTGTACCAGATCCCATAACAGTCTATAGAGGCAAGGATTGTGTGACGAGGTTCGTGAACCACCTGGAGGACGAGGTGAAGAGGCTATACTACACATTCCCGCAACAGCCCATGCTAGAACTGACAGAGGTGTTAAAAAGGGAACATAACGAGGCCACGGAATGTCACATTTGCATGAAACCCTTTAATGACGTGAATAACCGCAAGGTCCGGGACCATTGCCACTATACGGGGCTGTATAGAGGCGCGGCGCATAACAGCTGTAACCTCAAATACAAGATACCTAATCACATACCCGTAATATTCCACAACCTAAGCGCGTGTGACGCACACCTGTTTATCCGGGAGCTGGGAGAGAAATACGACACACAGGACATTGGGTGCATAGCGGAGAATACCGAAAAGTACATCAGTTTTAACGTTAAAATCAGGGTACCGCTTGCAGGTATAGGGTATGGCGATGAAGAAATGTATAAGAAAATCGAAATCAGGTTTATCGACAGCTGTCGATTCATGCCATCCAGTCTGGACAAGCTGGCAAGTAACCTCATTGGAACAAACGCCGCCGGTATGAAATGTCAACATTGTGCGGATAGCTGTCTGGAATTTCAGAGTATAGACGCTGGGTATGTGGCAAAATTTCTATGTTCAAACTGCCATTTGAATGCCACTAAGAAACTAGATCAAGAAAAACTAAGGGCAAACGTACCATCCATGGCCAAATTCATCGATAAGGATGATGTTTTCAGGTTAATGCTCCGCAAAGGCGTCTATCCGTATGAATACATGGATGATTGGCAACGATTCGAAGAGTCGGAGCTACCTCCCAAGGAGGTATTTTACAGCAATCTGAACATGAAGGGCATTAGCGACATGGATTATGCCTATGTGAAAAAGGTATGGAATTGTATCACCCCAGAGGGTGATGACGTAACCATGGACGACTATCACGATGTCTATCTCACCACGGACGTCCTCCTACTGGCCGACGTTTTTGAAACGTTTCGGGACGTGTGCTTGACAAACTATAAGCTTGATCATGTCCATTTCTACTCCGCACCCGGCCTGGCATGGAAGGCAGCACTAAAGTATACCGAAATTAGGCTAGAGCTCCTTAAGGACCCCAACATGCTCCTGATGTTTGAAAAAGGTATCCGGGGAGGTATAGTGCAGGCGGTAAATCGCTATGCCAAGGCAAACAACAAGTATATAGGAGACCAGTATAACCCGGATGAAGAATCCTCATACCTGCAGTACCTCGATGCGAACAACCTGTACGGATGGGCAATGTGCCAAGATCTCCCAACAGATGGCTTTAGGTGGATATCAAACGTTGAGGCCTTTACCGAAAAGCGAATTGCGAAACTCGTTAAAAAGAACAAGTATGGATACTTGCTCGAGGTTGATATAGACTACCCCGCGAGGTTGCATGACACACATAATGAGCTACCATTTTTACCCGAACGCAAAAAGATCAACAAAGTCGAAAAACTGGTACCAAATTTGAAAAACAAGCGTGGATATGTGGTACATATCAGAGCCCTTCACGAGGCTATAAGGCATGGGCTTGAACTGAAGAAGGTTCATAGGGTCATTCAATTTAACCAGAGGGCATGGCTTAAAGGGTACATAGATCACAATACGGGTCTGAGGACTGCTGCAAAAAATGACTTCGAAAAAGACTTCTATAAACTCATGAACCTCTCGGTGTTTGGCAAGACTATGGAGAACATTAGGAATCACCGCAACATTCATCTGGTTACAAACGAGGACAAGTATATGAAGCTAGTCATGAAGCCTAATTTCAAGGGTGGAAGTCGGTTCAGTAAACACCTCCTAGGTGTAGAGATGGGCAAGACGGAGGTCAAGATGAACAAGCCGGTGTATATAGGCCAGGCCATCTTGGACATGTCAAAGTTGATCATGTATGAGTTCCACTATGACTATATGCAGCCCAAATATGGTAGCAAGCTGCAGCTCTGCTACATGGATACAGACAGCTTCGTATACCATATAAAGACACATGATTTATATGTTGATATCGCGCAGGATGTCGAGACACGTTTTGATACGAGCGCGTATAGAAAGGATGATAAAAGGCCTCTCCCCATAGGGAAAAACAAGAAGGTCGTGGGTCTGATGAAGGACGAACTAGCAGGAAAAATTATGAATGAGTTCATAACACTGAGGGCAAAATTGTATGCCTATGAAAGCCTTACAAAAGAGGGCGGTGACAGGAAAGCGAAGGGCGTAAAGAAGTGCGTTAACAAAAAGTCTATCACTCTTGACGACTATAGACGATGCTTGGAGCAGGGCGTTAATATATACAAAAGCCAGGTCTTGATTCAGAATAAGAACCATCAAATCTATACCCAGGAGGTGAACAAGCTAGCCCTGAACAGGACCGATGACAAGAGGCTCGTGCAACAGGACCAGGTGTCCACGCTAGCCCGTGGACACTGCCGCCGGTAGACACACTTGATATAAATGGACATATGTCTACTAATCGCTATACTTCTACCGTATGCCCTGATCGCGTTTTGCTTTTTTCGATATCGTTGTACAATAAAGAGAATGAGTCAGCTTGCAGAAGTATTCGACACAGCCTCTGTAGAATCAACCTATGAACATGTAGAGAAACCCACCGATAAACGTCAGGCCTTGAAGGAGGCCCTACGCAAAGGCAAAGGGCATCTTCTACCCAAAAAATGTACCGAGGGGTTTATCGACAAGGCTCCTGATGGGGCGGTAGACAAGGTATATGCCGAATACGTACAACGAGAATTACAGGAGAAGGGGGAGAAAACGGCTAGAGCACTGTCTACTCACGTGGTCAGCCTGTATGCAAATTTGATTGGGAATATCGTGGATATCGACAATGTCGAGGGCCTGCGGCAAGATATCGAGGAAGACCCAATAATTAGGGACGCCATGACGGATCTCGGGATCCTTGTGTACTGCACCATTGGCAGGTGTTTGGCGCCCATCCTGGTAGCAGGGCATACCGCGAGACATATGAGCAAAAAACAGGAGGATGCGGAGACCAAAGAGAACAAAGATGAGCAGCGCGTGTAGTGTTATTATCAATCAGCAACAACCTGCGGAAAAAATTGTTGAAGTAAACAAAAAGCACCCGGGAAGAGTTGCCCAGGGGCACAAGCTAGCGGCACTGATGAGGGAGAGGAAGCTTGGAATAGCCCCACCAAAGAAAGAGCCCATGACCTTTAAAGAGTTCTTGAGATACTTCGAGAGAGATCTAAAGACCCCCGAAGCCATACTCAGAGGGATAAAAGAGACTATGGAGATCCTTGAAGATCAGAGCCTATTTATCCATCTTGTAGTAAAAAAGAAGTAATTTGTTATAAGTCTTAGGTCTTATAACAAATGAGTGAGGAGTCTACTAACCAAGTCATAACCAAGAACGAGGGCCGTGTTGCTGCTGGCAAGAGACTTGCTGAATGGAACCGAAAGAACAAGGCCGACTTACAGAAGAACGTAGGCAAAGGTTCTTCACCAGGTGATCAAGAACCTGTCGCAGGTCCTCACAAGTCGATGGATAATGTCTACCTTTATGGTGTAGGGACTTTGGCAGTGCTTGCGATAGGTGTTGGTGTATGGTACAAGTTTGGCAGAGGCGTCAAAAATGATGGGGAAACCCACAAGCCCACCCCCGAACCCCAAAAGGGCAAAGCCCATCCTGAATTCTTTAAAATGTTATAATAATAAATGACTACAAGCAACGTAACCCCGAAAGAAAAGGAGATCCTGGATATGCTCTACGAGACTGTCGTAGACCTATCTTTCACCTTCGCTTATGGACTAGCAGGTAAGAAATTCTTAGGTATTTCAAGACCCTCTGCCAAAATGGACATGAATGACGTCCTTAAGATGACGGCGTAAATCAATAGAAATCAATATGGAGGAGGGTAAAAAATGTACAAAATGTAAACACTATCTCTCCTTGAACCATTTCAGGATCAAGCGTAATGGTCAAATGCTAAGACAATGCAACACCTGCCTCGCTGCTAACAGGTCCTCGCGGGAACGTACAAAGTGCCGCCCCCGCAACCAGCCTCTACATGAAAGCAAGGAGCTCATGGCTATGCTGCGGGCCCATATTGAAGCCCAGTTTTCTGAGGGCATGACCTGATCACAAGGTACATTATAAATATATAGAAACCGGCAAGTATCCGACGCTTGCTGAGGTTGCTAGGGCATTACACCAACACTCAAGGGTAAATACAAATGGAGAAGGCATGTACAAAATGTAAACAACAGCTTTCTCTGCACAAGTTCAGGACTAGGGGGGATGGTCTAACGAAAAGTTGCATAGGTTGCCTGGATAAGGCGAAGGGGAAGCGGAGTGTCAAAAACAAATGCAAAGATGACCGTGATATTGAATACGAAGTAAACCCTCTTACTATTGACAGGGAAATTAGAGGGCTTGGGCAGGATGAATATTACCTACTTTTCTATACCCTGTTCACATACGACATTATAGCCCAGTACGCCGAACTGTTACCCATCGGATCCGAGCCATGCCATGTCAGCCAGGAAAAGGCACGGCTCATCAAAAGGTACCGCAAAGTATTGCGGTACCTGGATGGTAAGCTATCGTTTGACCCACTACCTATCGAATATCATACTCGAAAGTCCAAATTATGCCCTGCCTGTCGGGAGTCTCTTGTTAGTAACCATGGAGGCGTATGGATTTGCTCCGCATGCGCCGCCCTGCACCCGAAAATTCATAAGAAAAAATGGCCCTACCAATAAATGATAGACGTAGTAAAGGACCCTCATACGTCAATCTTTACAGGCCCGACGTCTTGTGGGAAAACGCAACGTGTTTTGGACCTGCTTGAAAACGAATACAGAAGGCATTTTTACAACATAGTCATTTTGTGCCCCACCCTGCAATGGAATACCACCTATTTAGAAAGGGCCTCGCTCTGGCGGGACGACTATGTGTTCCTGATAGACCCCAAAGATTAACTTTTTGAATGGATTCAGAAATTGTCCTCATTGTTGGCAGGTGAAGAGACGCTCTTCGTAAATGATGATATGATAGCTGACAAGCGGCGACAACCCTTGCTTGAATTAGCTATTTCAGGTAGGCATAGGGGTCATAGCCTTTGGTTAGTAACCCAGAGCTACACTGCTTTGCCCAAGAACCTTCGACGCCAAAAGAAGGCCCTGTTTTTGTGGTATCCTTACGAAAGGACCGATATGAAGATGATAGACGAAGAGACGAATATGATCTCCGATTGGGGTGAGATTAAAGCCGAGCTGAAAAAATCCAAGCATGCGTGTCTGTACGTGAGATTGGAACACCCTAGAGAATACAAGGTTCTAGGGTGACTTGTGGGGGAGGGACTCTGAACCCACCACCTATCAACGCTTTTGCTGACCTCCAAGGTGTGGACAGATCTGTCCACACCTTGGAGTGAAATCTTCTGGCTTACATTGGTATATTAGAAAATGTCGTCGCAAGTTATGTTCAACGCAGGAGCCATCGAGACCATTTCCAACAACCAGGATCAACCTATGTTTAAACGCGCTGATCTTGGTAGGTTTTTGGGCATTGAAAATGTTAGACAGTATAGCCTCGATCAACATATGATGGTATCAAGAGAAGAAATAGGAGGTGTATGTGGCACATACACACCAAATAAAGACCAAAATCCGAATGACGTCTTCGTGACACTTGACGGTGCCCTGGAGATTGTGCGTCGTAGCAGGAAACCAAAGGCTGCGGGGCTAATTAAATGGCTCGCCAGGGCAGGTGTGAAAAAATTACAAGATGTAATTAAAGAGCATCGTCAAGCCCTCGAGGATAAAGATATAGACATCGCCATTCTCGGGGATGATTTAGACGACAGGGCCAAGCAACTCATGGTGTTGGGGGATGAAATTGATGAGCTCCAGGAACAAGTAGAAACACTTCAGCAACATACCGTGCCTTACCTCGAAGATCCTGGAAAGGATAACGGCATGGTTGTGATTCAGAAGAACAACAGCGATCCCTTCCCATACCTGGCCATCTGTGGCCAGCAGGGGTATGTAGCGCAAAAGATTCGGAACAAGCTTGTTGGCTATCCCAGCGGTGAGATTGTGGTGCTGGCAGAAACGGCGAATTCTATTGTACACTACAACTGGCTAAGGGAGCGTGGATGTATTGAAGTCAACCCAGAGCGTGTGAGACATTTCAGGCTTGGCGAACACTACACACATGAACGTCTCCTAGAGCTCGGGGAATGAGTATTTTTTATGGCTTATCAGGACCACAAAAAATATCTAATCTACCACTCTTTAAAATCCTCTGGAGGTACCTGAACATCCTCTGGAATAAGCATCAACTCCTCTGACACGAAGCTTCTTTCAGGACCGTCTTGTAAATAGTATAAAACACGACTACCTGCTACAATACGATCCAACCTATACATTTTCCTACTCCAAACGGCGTCAGTTGCACGTCTTTTAGAGTCCCCATGTTCTTCCCCTGGTTGTAACAGATAGAGATATAAGCCATCCTCAGGTAAGGGTTTTTCTTCGGGGTATTCTTCGCCTTTTGCGAGTGGTACATCATCCAACTTCACAGCCTTGTTAGGTTTTAGGCCAATCATGGCAGTCTTGGTATTATTGAGGCTTTTCACTATAGTGTACAGATGCTTGACCCAAATGGTACTATTATCCCCAGAGACCAGCTCCTGCGCATCTTGAGGCCAGAAGAGCCTTTCAGCGAGTACCTTATTGTACGACTCTACAAAGGCCGTAAAGGTATGGTGATATTTGGTGGTGGCCCTCTTAATCTCTACACCTTTATCCTCTAGCAGCTTCGTTACTGCTGACCTGAATTCACTACCGCTGTCACACTGGAAGGTTTTGGGGTATCGCAAAGGTCCCGCTTTATAAATGTTCCTGATCATGTCCGCGACCTCGCTAGCTTTTTTGGTACACAGAGGCCTAGCCACCTTATACCTCGAAGCTACATCAATACCCGTGAGAATGTACTTGTAAGTGTTCCCATACAGCTTGTAGCTTCTCCATTGCTTGGTCGTGTCTTTTCCTCTCCTCTTCTCCGTTCCCCGAAAGCTTAGAAAACAAGAAGTTCGTGCCGCTGAATGCTAGGGCGTTAATTAGCGCGCCCCCGCCATGATTGCCAATGTTGTTATTTTATTTCAGTACTCCACACTATGATAACGACCGTCTAAGATATTCAACTGGGCGTCCATCAGCAAGTAAACATAACACCTAAAATCCCCAGTTCCGTCGGCTTTCTTGGTCATATGGAGGGTAATGCCATCACTAAGCCTTTGTAGAGGTCTTCCAGAGCCATGTAGGCCATGATCGGGGGAGGCTCTAAAGTCGATGAACAACGCATATCTCTCGTTGAAGAATTGGCCGATCGTGACGCTAGAGTCGTGACTACCAAAGAGGTTCACGATCTGCTCGAGGTGGTCTTTGGGGAGCATGACATGGCCATATAATTCGTTGGGTTCACCTTCCACAGTGACGTTAATTTTCTCAATCTTGGGGTTGTAAAAGACCTCGTTGATGCCTGAATAAGCTTTCACTTTTGAGGGGTCCACAAACAGTAGCAAGACATCTTTGAGACTCTTTGCAGGGGTATCGATCTGGAGGTTGTAACTGGTATCAGCCTTTTTCATGGTCACCACCTTGCTTCTTAGTATCCTTTCGTAGGGCAACGCTAGTCTTGCGTAACGGGACATCATAGCACTCGCGAGACCTTCATGGGTGATCTTGTCAAACTCCAGCTTGATATTTGTGATTTTGTACGTAGCGTCCGTTGCCTTGGCCGTGGACCCGGTGCCTGTCCCAGCATCTTTGATCACGTCGCCATGTGGGGCAAAATGTAGGACAAACTGGAGGCGGTCATGGAGCCCTGCCTGGTAAAACGGCAAGTCTCCCGTTAGTTCAAACATTTTCCCAAGAGGTATGGAAAAGGTGTTACTATAGGCGGCAGCTATGGCTTTTTCCTCATCCGTCCCTACATACTCGGTAGCTTTGACCTGTAAGGCCCTGATGGTTCCATCGTTGGGGTTGATCCCCTCCAAGATGAGGTTGTTGTCCCTGTCAAATTTGGGTAACCAGAGATCCCGGTAGACCGCCAGGGTGCTGAAATCGCTGATATTCTGTACCTCGTTGCCATTCAAGGTAATTCGTAAATTCCGCACCAGGCCTTTGCCTTTATAGAGATAGGGAAATGTATGTTCTGGCGCAGTTGCGAACGCGAACGCATATCAGGGGAATCCCCCATTACTCATTTGCCGTATGATAGGGAAATTCCCTAATTATAGCGCATGCGCACACGCCGATAGTAATAATGCTGACATCAACAAAAAATCGACGCATGCGCAATTGAGTAGGGCTAAGTCCCATACTCAAAGCTCGACAGCGCTAGAGCCATCTAAGGGCTCAAATAAACGATGAAGGAACACTGTAACGACTGTGAACGCGTACTCGAGTACGACAGATGTCGCTGTGGACGCAGACTCCTTATAAAAGCCAAGCTGATCTGTTGGTACTGCTATCAAGAGTACATCACGTACAATGGAGGCAGTTGCCCTTAAGCCACGACAACATAGAAGGCCGTAGTTGAGGTTTTGTCCCATAGATAAATATGCTGTTAAAATTTGAAGACGAAAGTGTTAAATCTGAAGACTTTTACACCAATTCAAAACCGTTAAATATTGAAGAAGTGGTTGTTGAAAACCTTGTTTTGAGCGATCCCATCCCAGCGAACAAGGGTAAAGACAGACGCTTCGTTATTGGTTATAAGAACCAAGACGGTAAACTTGGTCCCTTACTACTCAAGACACCAGAAAATATTCGATCAAAAGGTGTATCATGCTATCAGGAGGGTTCAGCGCTAACTATGTCATTCGATCTCGCGAGCTACCCGGAGTGGGTAGATCAATACGAGGAAGTCCTACTAAAGATCGAACAACTAGGAAGACACTGCTGGTCAAATGCCGGTATCAAGAGAGACCGATACCTCGGCACCAAGCTCAAGATGTGGGAGGGCGAGGTCAAAACTAACTTCCATAAGAAGAAGATCCCACAATCCAGCTGCGATTGTAAGGCCATCATCAAGCCGGCAAGTATTTACAAACAGGGCTCAAACTACTACCTGCAAGTATATCTGGAAGGGTGTAAATACAAAGATGTCGAGCGATACAGCACTTGCTACTTTAGCGACTCTGATGATGACGAAGCTTTCGTCGAACTGTAACAGGCTTTTATATGGTTGGAGAACAACCATATAAACAAAACATGAAGGTTTCAGAACTCAAAAAAGAAGCGAGAGCACTGGGTATTAGGGGCTACTCAACTCTGAACGAAGCCCCTCTTCTGGAGGTGATCCAGAAGGCTAAGTACAAGGACGTCTCAATGCAAACAGACGGGCCCTATTGCGAGCCTTGTACAAAAATTGCGTGGCAGAAAAATCTTGAGCAATACTCGAGAGAGCTCGCTGCTTTTCAGCGACGTGTTATACATGATGGTGCACTGGTGATCGATGAAGATACTGGAGAGGTGCTCGAGATTGTGTAGGTGATCTAGTGTGTTGAACAACACACACTAGATCTAGTGTCTACGAATACGGAGGTGGGGAATCTAGATACCGCTGGCATAATGTACAGATTGAAGTTTTTTTAACACGTCGCTCCTACCCTCTTCCCTGCCCTTCTCAACTAATCGGGCACGTTCCCGTTCATTGAGAGCATTCACAATACGGTTAAAACGCTGTCGCATCTGTTCCTTCAAGACCATGTACTTCTGTTTCTCCTGCATAATGAGGCTGAACTCGTACTTATCAATCTCACCATTCTCAACAGCCCTTGATATCAGGTCAACTATCGAGTTCAACTTAGCCTCGGCGATCAGCCTTATATTCTCATGCTTCTTCGACTTGATACCCATTTTTCCCCAGCTGTTCTAAGACCAGCCCGCCCTACCCCCACAGCCACGGCTAGGCCACCCATGGCTACTGCTAGTGGTACGCCCATTCCGGATAATAGGGTACCAATACCGATCCCGGACGTGATCACGCTAATACCCAACAGGCCATGATCACAGTATCGAATCCATGTCCCATGCATCTTAAACTTTTTTGCGAGTTTGTCCCGCTCCTTTATCTCATTGCGGAGGTACTTTTCAATCTCATTTATCTCGTCAAGTCTATACTTTTGACTTTCCTCCTGCATATCCGCTTGTGCGGGTGCACTCGGTGGCAAAGTTGGGTACAGTTTCATTGTCTCAACCATTTATTCTATGATGATTTGCATCGTTATTCCGACGAACGAAACGTTCTTCTCATGGTGGAATTCGTCCGTCAGCATGAACTCGAGGCGATCTGTTGAGCCTTTCAAGGGTAGGTAGATTGGAGTGTCAAAACTCCATGCAAGCATGTCTCCCCAGGCGGTTAGCTCTTTGGTAGGAAGCAAAGCCAGAATTTTCGATTTGCCCCCCTCCAGCAGGCAGTCATCCTCATCCAATTGAGGGCAAACGAGTCTCGGCCGATGGTAGACGTCGGTTTTGTAGAAGCCGTCATAGTCTCCCTTCTGATAGTACTTACCACCATCTGGAGCAGGCAGACCCAAAAGCTCCTGCAATTGTGTGTTAATGACCAACGTATACCCCTCATTGACACGGAGCCTACACAGCCCATTTTTCAGGACAAACAGCTTGATCCTATCCTGTGCCTGACTGTTCACAATAGCCGCCAAATCCTCGATCTTGTAGAGGCCGTTCATGATCTCTATTCGAGTAGCCCTCTGATCGGGCCCTGTCTTGCGTATGGTGAAATCATTGTCTGTGTATATGTTCAGCCATGTAGGTCGAATACTGATCGATTTCAGGGCAATCCTTGTATCCTGCCCCAGGTAGTCTTCGAATATCGTAGGCTTCTCGATGTTAGTGATGTACAGCTGTTTCATCTTTCTTTAAAGAAAACATGAATATCTACTCCTACAACCCCAAAGCAAAGTATGCACCCAACAGGGGTGAATGGCCACTTGGTGTAACTAACTTGGAGCATCAAGACCTGTACGTGTCTACGAGCTCGCACATATCCGTATCATTCCCCGAGTTCATCCAATACCCCATCAAGGTTACCACAACCTACCTGAACGACCCCGTCATTCAGGGATGGACAAGAGGTCAAGCCTTGGGATACTGGAATATTCAGGTTAATTTTGCTACCCATTGCGCAACCACAGCCTTAGGCATCTCTGCTAAACATCTAACAGGCTCCGTACCGCTCGTCAACGCCATCTTCAAGTTCCATGTCTACTACCACATGCGTCGCATCCTAGCAAGGATGAAGGTACCCATGTCCTTTAACGATGGGTTCTCACGCTATAAGAACCCCTACTCCACCTCTGGGTATGCGCAAGTATGTCGCGAATATGGTGCGGACCCCAACGGTCTATACAAGACCAAATCAGTAAGTGCCTCGCTCACCAATGGTAGATGGTGGCCCCAAGTTGAGGGTGATTGGGCGAAGTTCATCACCCCAACAAGTCAAGGCTTGACATCGGAAGGCCTGACCAAGCTAAGCGAGAGTATTCGCGTCTATGTGGTCTTGTTGCTTCGATCCCAAGCAGGTGCCAAGGCATCCCTACTCGGCTCGGGTGCCGACAACTACACGGCAAGGCAAATATTGATGCAAAAATTCGAAGCCATGGTACGGCGTCAAGACAACGTGGGGCATGACATCACGGAATTCCAAAAGGTGCTGCAATATGCTCGAACACCGGTAAACTTTGCCGTCATGACCAGTATCTACATGCTGCCATCAGACCTTGAATTGCGTATCGGCATAATTGTGGGGTACAACAACAACATCCTGATCGCGCCTGCTAATGTCAATGTGGGAGTCCAGGTTGATGTGAATAACAAGCCTATCAAAGCACCTCCTAAGCATGCCGAACCCCCTAAGCATCTCGAGCAGGTCGTCAAACATACGGCAGGGGTTGGTTTCAAACCAACCACCAAGCCTACCGAGCATACCATCAAACATGTGGTAACAGATATCAAACTTCCAAGGTCTGAAATATCGGGGGCATCTCCGCCGGACCCCCGATCGGGTATGCAAGGGGCCCAGCGGAAGGGCCCCACCGACCTCCTAGGAGGCGGGAAAAATCAGCATGAGGATACCAAGGCCGCATTAATCACGACAGGGGTAGGCCTCATCATAGCGTACCTATGGCTGATAAAATATGTCTAATGTGTTGATCAACACACTAGACTGAGGAGCCCTACGATTTTTACCCTTCCCAACATAGAGCACAACAAACCCTGTAGCAGCCGCGATGGCCGTGTATAGATGCCTCGACACGTATTCGACAACAGTTGCCGCTACCCTTAGAAGGAAGGAGACAACGCTGCCAATAATCCCTGGTAGCGCCGCACCTGCCTTACCTGCCAGGTATTTGAGGAACTTTCCGAGCCTTTCAAGCTGCTTCTCCACAAATCCCTTTCCTGCAGCACTTCCTCCTGCGCCTTTTGCTGAAGCTGCTCCCGTAACTGCGAGTACGATGGTGCTTATCAGTAGACCAACAGCCGAGACGATACTTGCTATAGTCAGCCCCTGTTCCTTGAACAAAATTTTAAGTTTTTTGAGCAAAGACGTGTCATCTCCAGAGATCTTCAACAGCGTATCCTTAATATGTCTCAGCTGACTGTAAATATCACGGTTAAGCTCCTTCACTTTCTCCTGCAGGGCACCTTTTTTTTTCCTTCATCCTTTCAATACCCCTCTCAAGCTTTTCAATGGCTTCATTCGAGCCTTCATGGATCTGACCATCGACATCTACCTGACTACCTATCCTTTTTATACTATCCTCCGAATTTCTAATATTTACATTAAACATGGCTATCTTGTGTTCGAGACTTTTAATATTCCCCTGATAGGTTTGAAGTTCAAGATCGAGTCCCGTTAATTCGCGTTCGGTGAATTTGCTGGAGAATGAAGTCTCCGTAAGGGTTCCTACATCATGCACAACCTTCCTGATAGTATTGATCTTTTCCATCTGAATTATCTCACCAGAGTCCTCCTCATCAGGCTTCTTTTCAACGTGATCAATCTCATTAAGGATTTTCTGAGCCCCTGCTTTTTCTTTGTTTGGTGTAGTATAGTCGGTAAACCCAAGGGCCTGCAGACGCTTACTACCTAGCCCCCTCCGTATCTGGCCAACGCTTTTTAATTCACCATTCTGATTCGTGATCACTATACCATCGAAAAGAAGCTGGTTTCCTCGTGCCTCAAACTCGTTGTAATATCTTGCGCTTGGCGGCCCCAGCTCCTTACCAAGATGTTCGTAGAGGCTATCAACCTTTGATTTTAGTAGCTCTGTCCTATGCTCCTCAAGTCTAGACCCTGGAGCACCTTGTTGTTCTCCCTGTGTTGAAGGCCCCGGGGTTGATGGAAGTTGTGGAAGCTGTGTACCACCATCAGGCCTACTGAAAGATCCATCCTGCTCCGCGCTTTGCTCGTCTGAAATGTTTTCCTCTGGCGTAAAGTCGTCTCCTTCGTATCCATTAATCGACATTTATTTGAACCGAAACAGCTAGTAATAAAAGCATGAGTTCGGAACTAAGCTCGATCCATACGCAGAACCGAGGCAGCTCTTCGGTATCAAAGGACGCCGTCAACGCGTCTAAATCTCGCATGTACCATCCACCATCAACCAGAACGAGGACCTCTATATCGACATCCCCAATATGTCTCAAAATGATGTCCTATTTCCGGGTAGCATCAAGCTCCTGTTCAACCTGACTTTGACGGGAACAAATACGAAACGTACCATCGTTTCGAATATCGGCAAAAGCTTGGTGCGAAATCTGCGAGTTACTTTGAACGGTAACGAGGTTCAGAATATCAGCGATTATAGGGTGCTCGCTACCTACCGAGACTTGTGGCTGCCCACATTCGATCGGGAGAACAACCTGATCCTGGAAGGGATCAATCCCAATGACGGAACCATCAGAGCCCTGCAAGTCAAAGCTACCGATTACGTGGGTACTGATGAAGAAAAGGCCATCGCCGCGGCGTATGGCAACACCTTTTCTATCCCTCTCGGCAAGATGTTTGAATTCACGAGAGACCTCCCCTTTTACCAAGCAGGGCTCCGTGATAGACTCCAATTCGTCGTCAATTTCGCGGGACACGCCGACGTGATCAAAGATGGAGGCAATGCAGCCGTTGGATCCACGACAGCCAAGGCAGCCGACGCCACATACCAGATAACCAACATCAAGCTGGAGTTTGACAAGATCGCACACGAGGGTCTCGCGAGTGCCATGATGTCACGGTATGCAAGATTGGCCCTACCCTACGAGCGGATCTTGAGAAGTAAGGTTGTTACGATGAAAAAACAGGAGACGAGCTACAATTTGCAAATCGATACCCCTGCCAAGTCATTGAAAGGTGTCTTGCTGCTGTTTGTGGACCCCGGGAAAGTGAAGGCTTATTCCGGTGTCAACGAGGTGTTCTATCATCCCAAGATTGAGAAGATTAGCGTCACTGTCGAGGGTGAGCCTAATGAGTTGTACTCTCATGCCATGCTCCCGAAAGATCATCTCGAGGGGGTTGCGAACCTTTTCGGTAGTCACGACTCCTCGGTAACGATCAATCAATTCTTCAACGAACGGTATGCGTTATTCGTCGATTTCAGAGCCTCTCCCGACCACACCCTACATGGTTCCGGAAGACCTCTACAACGGCTTAGTGACGGCATTACCTTGCACATGACGAAGAAAGCTGATGGAAGCGGAGATATACGGTGCTATGTATACTTGCTAATGGACGCTCAGCTGAACATCCTAGACGGGCGCTTCCATTCGGTTGAATATTAGAGCACATTAGCAGGTGACGAAGATATCATGCCAATTTTGACCTTCGGCGGGGCCCTTCCGAAGGGCCCCACTGAACCCTAATATGTCGGACCTGGCAGATAGCAACATTAGAATAAATGGCAACCTTGGCAATTATGGCCGGAGGTGCATTAATCAACGCCCTGGCGTTTAGTGGGACCAATTTTTTGTTTTCTAAACTCTCAGGGCATGGGGAGGCCGAGAGGAAACGACACGACGAAGCGGTCGAGAAATTGAATACTGCTCAAGCTGCCTGGATACGAGATCGACAGGCCAAGCTGTATTGGCTCGGCAAGCAACGAGAGTTGAAAAGGCAAGCTGGGGAGAGCTTGAAGGAGCTCGATGATGATCTGTACCAGTACTACATTGCCTCTGAAAAGAAGGCCCCACAATTGAAAGATTTTTACACACCTTCAATGCAACAACAAGACGGTGAGCTCACATTCATCGTTGGCTCCCTATCACTGCTGGGCTTCGTCGCGTACAAGTATATGTAAGATTTTTCACATATATAAATATGTCAAAAGCAACGATTACCAAGGAGGCCGAAAAACTCAGCCAAATCTACTATACCCCGGAGCATCTCTGGGTCGGACGCAAGGCTATCAAATTACTCGCTGCGGAGGCTGGTCTATCCAAAAAGTTATCACAACACTGGTTGTCTCGGCAACTACTCTGGCTACGACACATCAAAGGTCCCAAAAAGATCGATTACCCTCATTTCACCATTACCAGACCCAACGAGATGCACCAATTCGACTTGCTGTACATGCCCCGCGACAAGCTTTATGGAAGCACCTACAAGTACATCCTGACGGGCATTGATGTAGCTTCGAGATACAAAGTAGCTAGGCCCCTACGCACCAAGAAGGCTAGCGAGGTCGCGGAGATGTTGAAGGACATTTATGCGAAGCCTGGAGGCTTACGCTACCCTAAAACCTTCCAGTGCGACAATGGGTCCGAGTTCAAGGCAGACGTGAGCAAACTGCTAGAACTGCAAAGGGTCGAGATTAAGCGGGCAACCACCAAGTACCACCATACATTCACAGCCTTTGTCGAGTCCTACAACAAGGTGCTTGCGGAGAAGCTCTTTAAGCATCAAGACGCACAAGAGCTAGTCTCTGGCGAGCCTAGCACCATTTGGGTCAAGCACCTGTACACAATCATCAAAACTCTCAACAATACTAAGACTGCCATGATCGGTATGAAGCCGAACAAGGCGATTAAACTCGAGGATGTCCCGCTTACGAAAGGTGATCGCCTGCGGCTCCGTCCTGACGGGCAACAAAAGCTCTTACGTGAGGATGGCTTGTACTTATACCTCCTTCAACCGGGGGAAGAGCACGGTGATTCGAAAAGACGCGCAACGGACGCTTTTTGGAGCAAGCAGACATATAGGTTGGACAAAATAGTGGCAGATAGCCGCCCGTTGTACTATCTTGCAGGTGGTCCCGAAAGAAGCTTCGTGTCAGAGGAGTTGATGCTGGTACCGGAAGATGTTAAAGTGCCTCCAGAGCATGTCAAAGAGTGGTAAATTTCTCGAGTCCGAAGGTCACTCACTCAGCAAATTTTGTGACTTTGTCAAACTCACAAAAAGCTCGTAGGCTGTCGCATTTCCCTGGGTAGCACCTCCTCTACAACCCACTCCAAAAATGATTCTGCTTCGGACCGACCACATCTCAGGAGGAAGCAATAGAGGCCGGGTTCTGTCAGTAAAACCGTGTTTGGTTGGGTGTACTCAGATCTGAGTACACCCTGGAGATCAGTAATAGCGTCGCCAAGCCGTATTTTGTACTTGTCGGGAACATATCGCTGAATGGCTTGTACCCCAGCTCTTCGTTTATAGCCTGCAGCTCTCCAAACATCAGAGGCAACGATGCATTGACCTTTATCCTGGACAAAAAAGGATCGGACTTGTTTTCCTTGGAAATAATCAACAGCTGTAAGAGACATCTTTCTAATATACCAATGCTCAGCCGGAGGTTTTCCCTGGGCAGCACCTCTTCCACAACCCCTTCCAAAAAGGGTTCTCCCTCAGGTCTGCCACACCTCAGGAGGAAGCAATAAAGGCCGGGTTCGGTCAGCAAAACCGTGTCTGGATGTAGGTACTCACCGGTGAGTACCTCCCGTAGGTCTACAAAAGCGTCGCGAAGCCGTATTTTTTCGAGTTGGATGGCCAGTTTACCGGTTCCCCCGCAGCGGGGGAACCGTGTAGCTCGCGAAGCCCGGAGGCAAATGGCAGGTTTTTCAGCAAATTTTGTGACTTTGTCAAACTCACAAAAATCTCGTGCTTACACCATGTCGATGTCGAACATGCCTTCGAACAGCTCCCTCGTATCATCGTCGGGTAGGCTGAAGTGGTTCCTGTAGAAATTATTCTTGGCAAGAACATCCTCCTTGAATCTACACCAAGCATGTACGGCGTTAGGGTCGTTGCATGCAGGTTCTCTCTCAGTCATCTCGGGGTACCTCACTATCAGGGCGTTGATTCTCGTGCCGAGCTCCTTCCTTTGGCATCGGATCATGTAATGGGGGTGCCTTCCAGATTTTCCATGCTCGTGGGGGTCATTTTTACTCAAGACACACAAGAGTGTATCGATAGGAGGCCGATGTGGTACATGTCTTTCTCGAAGCCCCGCATTTTCCTGGGCCTGTGCCTCGAGTTCGTCCCCGAGTACCAGGAGCTGACCATCTCTATTGTCAAGATCATCCTCGAGTTCCGCAAGCTGTCGATCCCTATCCACGATGACAACCCCGAGTGCCAGGAGTTGTCTATCCCTGTCTTCGAGGTCATCGCCGAGTAAGGCCAGAGCTTGGCTCTGCTCTTCGATTAGCTTGCACTGCTCCCTGACCTCATCCTGTAATTTTTCGACGCCTTTTCCAGCTAGCCACTTCATAAGCTCAACGGCTTTGGGCTTTCTTGATTTGGCGACAATCCCCAGAGCACCCCCAAGGGTGACGAAGACATCATGCCAATTTTTCCCTCCTGGGGGGAGGGTGGCACCCTCCCCATTCAACCCCAGTCTTGTTTTGGTTTCCTCGCTATATTGAAAATTAGACTTGATATCAGCAATCCCCAAAAACCTCCCGAGATCAGCGCGCTTGAAATGAGGTTGCGAGTGCTCATCGAATGGAGTCTCGATGGCTCCAGCAGGTATTGCGTTAAACAGGGTAAGTTGAGAAGACATTTTCTATTATGGCAACGTAGGCCAGAGGTTTTCACCGTGGTCAATCGAGAATCTTCCAACTCCTGGGGTGTTCCAGCCTCACGTACAAGCATGCATGCTTGGATTTTTTCAGTTCAGCCTTGATTTCATCCCAGTCTGAAATAAGGTTGGTTTCCTCATCTAGCATCCTCATATCACTTCGTTCCGAGGGATACCAGGCAAACAGCTGCTTTTTCTGTCTCCTCAAATTTTTAGGCACAGCCGTATAACTCTGCGTCAATAGCCACAAGCTATGCTTGCGATGCCTACCTGAAATAGCCAGCTCAAGTAGGGATTGTCGCCGCTTGTCGAGACTCTCGTCGGCTATCATATCGTCAACGATAAACAACGTTTCTTTCCCCGCTAAGAGCAACGACAATTTTTGAATGGATTCGAATAGCTGATCTTTGGGGTCTATCAGGAACACGTAAACGTCCTTCCAGAGTAATGCTCTATCAAGGTAAGTGGTATTCCACCGTAGGGTAGGACACAGTATGACGATGGTCTGATAGTGCCCCTTATATCCGTTCTCAAGCAAATCCAGGACACGCTGCGTCTTGCCGCATGACGTTGGGCCTGTAAAGATTGCTGTATGCGGTTCCTTGACGATGTCTAGCATTTATTTTTATGTCTACCAAACAAAGTAGACACAAATTTTCCACTATTTTGATTTCGGCACGATGCTCGCGGGGATCCATCCCTTGCTTACGGCCATTTCGCGACTTGCCCGATCTGCAGAAAAGCACGCCACCATCTTGAGGACATCATTGGTGTCCATCTTGGTAGACGGACTCGTGATGCCAAGGAACTTTTTGCCGACCATTGAGTAGGCGAATGTGAAGCCAAGGTCTACGACGGTCTCGTAGAGCATATCCAAAATCTCCTTTTCTTTCGGGGTAACGTTGGTCATTTATAGTATGTTCAATGCATGCGAAAAATATCAAGAGGTTGAGTTTTGTCCTGTTTCCCCTGTTGAGACTCTGTCGCTGGCTTGGGGGTGCCGGCACTGCCGGTGCCCCTGCCAAATCTAAACCAAACCCCGGCTCCCACGCAAGCAAGTACGGCAAGCGTTCCGACCCCATAAAGTACACCGTTTGACTGTACGGAACTGATTCCTGAAGAGGCTTTGATAGCGGGCTCTATAGTAGCCTCTTGTTGCTTCATTTCTTCTTTCCTCTTCTTCATAAGTGCCACCAACTTGTGCCCTTGCGCAACTCTTCCCGGATGCTTTGGTGGTCTCGTTAAGACTCTCTCTTCTTGTCTCTGTTCTTCGCTCATTTCTTATAAGCCAGTTGGCTTATAAGACCATTAAACCTAGGCCTCCTCCTTAGTCTCCTCCTCCTCCTCTTTCTTTTTGGTCATATGCCTTGCGGTGTGCCCCGCTACCAAGAGTGGAGCCAAACATCTACCAATGGCGCAGTACACAAGGATACCAAGATCGGTCATCGAGTCCTTGATGATGAGGTCTTCTTCAATATCTCGACGTAGCTCGTCAACGCTGTCAACGCTGTCAATGTTGACAACATTCCCGATCAAATTTGCGTATAGACTGATTACGTGGGTAGACAGTGCCCTGGCCGTCTTCTCACCCTTTTCGTGGAGTTCCCGCTGTACATACTCGGTATGGACTTTATCGATGGCCTCTTCCGGAGCTTTGTCAACAAAGCCCTCGGTACATTTCTTGGGCAGCAAGTGTCCCCCTTGCCCTTTCTCAGAGCCTCCTTCAAGGCACTACGTTTATCGATGGGCTTATCGATAAGTTCATAGGTTTCTGCGGATTCGTCAAATACTCGTGCAAGATCAGACATCCTGTTTATTATACGGTGGTATCGAAAAATTAGGTACACGATCAGGGCATAGGGTAGGAGTATGGATATATACAAGCATGCCTCCATCATTTATTTCCCCGTAGACGTCAGGCGGTTGTGACCACGGGCTAGCGTGGTAAATTGGTCCGATTGCACGAGCCGTTTGTCGTCTGCCCTGTTAAGCGCCAGCTTATTCACTTCCTGGGTATAGACTTTATGGCCATTGTTTTGGATGCAGGCCCAGGTTTTGTAAATATCAACCCCCTCTTCCAGGCATCGCTGGTAATCGTCGAAAGTGATCGACTGCTTGGTGACACACCTCTTGACGCCCTTCGCTTTGCGATCACCGCCTTCTGGTGTAAGGCTCTTGTATGCATAGAGTTTAGCTCTCAGGGTGATGAACTCGGTCATGATTTTACCCCTAGTTGATCTTTCATCAAGCCCACGACCTCCTTGTTTTTCCCTTTGGGGAGAGGCCTTCCATCGTCAGGTTTAAAGGCACTGGTATCAAAGCGTGCTTCAACGTCGTTCGCTATATCCTCGTAAAAATTGTGGGTCCGAATGTGGTACACGAAGGAGTCCGTGTCCATGTAGCATAGCCGCAGCTTGCTGCCGTACTTGGGCTGCATGTAGTCGTAGTGAAACTCGTACATGACCATTTTCGACATGTCCAGGATGGCTTGGCCGATGTATATTGGCTTGTTCATCTTCACCTCGGTCTTGCCTAGCACAACCCCTAAGAGGTGCTTGCTAAAGCGATTTACACCTTTGAAGATCGGTTTCATCACGAGCTTCGTGTACTTCTCCTCGCTCGTAACTAACTGGATGTTGTGGTGGTTTCTTACATTCTCCATTGTCTTGCCAAACACCGAGAGGTTCATGAGTTTGAAGAAGTCCTTCTCGAACTCGTTCTTGGCAGCCGTTCTCAACCCCGTATTGTGATCGATATACCCACGAAGCCATGCCTTCTGGTTGAACCGGATGACTCTATGGACTTTCTTCAAATCGAGGCCATGTTTTATGGCCTCGTGAAGGGCTCTGATATGTACCACGTATCGACGTTTATGACCCAGATTCGGGACCAGCTTCTCAACCCCATGGATCTTCCTGCTGCAACTCGTTATGTTTGTCGTGTAGTCTCTCCGGGTAGTCGATGTCAACCTCCAAGATGTAGCCGTGCTTGTTGTCCTCAATGAGCTTCCCGATCCTCTTTTCGGTGAATGTCTCTACCTTCGATACCCATTTGAACCCGTCAGTGGGCAGATCCTGCCTCATCGCCCATCCGTACAGGTTGTTGGCGTCGAGGTACTGGAGGTAGGAGGATTCAACCTCCGGATTATACTGGTCTCCCATGTACCTGTTATTTGCTTTGGCATAACGGTGTACCGCTTGGACTATACCTCCTCTTATACCCTCGGATCAGTGAGGAGTTCCAACTTAATCCCCGTAAATTTAAGGGCTGCTTTCCATGCCAACCCGAGTGCGCTGTAGAAATGGGCGGGATCAAGCTTGTAGTTGTCCAAGCAGACGCCTCGAAATGCCTCGAAGACGTCGGCCAATAGCAGGACGTCTATGGTCAGGTAGATGTCATGGTAGTCTCCCATGGTGACGTTATCGCCCTCTGGGGTGATAGAATTCCATACTGTGACCGCGTAGGCATAATCCTCATCGCTGATACTCCCCATGTTCAGCTTGCTGTTGAACGCCCCCTTTGGTGGTAGCTCCAACTCTTCAAATCGCTGCCAATCATCCATGTACTCGTAGGGGTAGACGCCTTTTCTCAGAATCAGCCTGAAGACATCATCTTTGTCGATAAATTTGGCCATGGATGGCACGCTCGCCTTTACCTGCTCCCTGTCTAATTGCTTCGTGGTATTCGAGTTGCAAGCCTTGCACCAGAATTTTGCCATGTATTCGGCGTCTATTTCCTGGAATTCAAGACCAGTACCCGCACACTGTTGACATTTCATACCTGCGGTGTTGGTACCAATGAGGTTGCTTGCTAATTTAGCTAGACTGGATGCCATGAATCGACAGGAATCGATGATCCTGATTTCAATCTTCTTGTACGTCTCGCCATCATCAGATCCCATACCTCCAAGGGGTACATTGATTTTGACGTTGAAGGTGATGTACTTCTCCGTGTTTTCAGCGATGCACCCAATGTCCTCCGTATTATACTTTTCGCCCAGCTCTCGGATGAACAAGTGGGCGTCGTATCCTGAGAGGTTGTGGAAGATCACGGGTATGTGGCTGGGTATCTTGTACTTCAAATTGCAGCTGTTATGGGCAGCACCCCTGTAGAGCCCTGTGTAGTGACAATGATCCCGAACTTTGCGATTCTTGTCGTCATCGAACGGTTTCATGCAGATATGACATGCGGCAGCCTCGTTGTGCTCCCTTTCCAGGATCCCTGTTAGTGGTAGCATGTCCTGCTGCGGGTAGGTAGCGTAGAGACGCTTCACTTCATCCTCAAGATGGTTGACAAACCTCGACACGCAGTCCTCACCGCGGTACACGTTAGGGGATCCGGCACATCTCCATAAGCAAAGGTACTATACGTGCACCAGCCGGATGGTACATGCTTGTTCAGCTTCTTCGTTTTGGTCTCCCTGGCTTCTTCTACTGGGACTAGCAGACTCTCGAAGTCGGCATAGATGGCAAAGGGTACCTTGAATTGCTGCTGGCCATTTTTCGGCCTCTGTTGGCATCTTGATTTTCACAGCTTCGTGATCGGTGCAGTAGCGGTGGTGCTTGTCTCTCGACTCCATTGTGGGGAATGCCTGCAGACAGTTCAGGCAGAAGTGCATTTTTGCCCTATTTTTCGAGGTCTCCTTGCCTAGAAGCCGTGATAGGTTTTTGACGGCTGTATAGTGAGTCTTTTTATCATCCGTAATGAGCAGTAGATTCACCTGCTTGCTACGCCCGTTATGCGGAGATCGGCGTAGGATGTTGATGCTCTTTCCAGTCACGTACATGACGTTGACCGCAATATCCTTGTTATTCTTCTCGAACTTGTAAATGCTCTTGGTGCTGGTGGGGAACTCTAAACCATCCCAATCGTAGAGGTCTACGTAGGGTCTCAGCTTGGTGATTCTTTGTGGGTCTTTTTCAATCTCCTCATGATGCAGGGATGCTATTATACTCCACTTGAAACACTCCTCGTCTTCATTCGCTGGATTGATGATGGCCTTCTTTGAGGCTATCCATTTGGGTGCTTCGATGTACGATGAGCCCCTCGTTAGCCGTAGCTTATGGAAGTCTACATCGAGGTGTAGGATGCGAGAGATCGTGAAGCCACTTTTGGGTAGAGCCGGATTCTCCACATGTGTTTTGATTTGGGCAAACACCGTATCCAGCACGTCATCTACGTCGCTACCTTGGAAGACCGAGGCCATGTTACTATGGAAGACCTTCTTCACCTCGATGTACTCCCCATCGTTGGCTTCCTCCACATTTGTTGGCTTCTTCCACATAATCCATAGTGACTGCTGTACCTTCGCCGACCCCATCTCTTCTACTTGCTTCTCAACCAAGGTTTTCACGTTGGGTCGCACTATTCCAATATAGCCATCAACGTCGGCCCCTTCCATGCCGGGGATGCGGAAACTTCGGAAGGTTCTATGATGGGCATGCTTATGTTCTTGTGGTGTGTAGTCATGCTCCTCATATAGTTTTTGGATGTCTTCCAGGTAGTCTTCCTCAGCCTCTTTTTCAACCTCGTCATGCAGTGTAGGTTTCGCGCCGGCTGCTCCATTATAGAGCTCCATCACCCCACGTTTAAAGGCTGCATAGGTCCTCTTGACCCCCTCCCTTATAGGTTTGGGGACAGCATCAGCTAGCCAGTTGTACCATCCCTTCATCTTGGTTTTCACTATCGATCGATTTTTCGACAGCTCCCGTTTCTCGAAGACGTCCATCTCAGATGGTGGCAATACCCAGCTATGCAACTCCCCGGTTTTACCTCCAATAGGACGGTCCTTCGCCATCTCTTGGTTTTCAAAGAGGTCCATGGCCTCCGGTGTTATGGGTCTGGGTGGTCTCGCCTGTACCTCCTCCAATAGGGCAACCAATTCAGCCTTGAGTAGCTTGGAATATCCCGTTAAACCACGACCTTTCGCGATATTTTTTAATTCTTTCACTGTGTGCGCGTTCATGCTTTTATTATAAGATTTTTCGATTTCAACGAAGTCAAGACTAGCGCATCTTATTGCGCATGCGCTATAATTAGGGAATTTCCCCTATCATACGGCAAATGAGTAATGGGGGATTCCCCTGATATGCGTTCGCGTTCGCGACTGCGCCAGAACATACATTTCCCTATCTCTTATATTGCTGACTAGTGTACGCTTCGTATTGGTACCCGTAAGCTCCAGGTCAAACAGGAGCTTGAGGCTCCCCGGAAAGATGACATCATTTTGGGACATGTTTGGGATATCCACGTATAGGTCTTCATTCTGATTAATTGTAGAGGGTATATTATATCCCTTTTATACCGAAGAGCTCCTTCGTCTCCGCATATGGATTGAGTTTGTCTCCGAATGCACTCATTTATTGTATGATATTTTTTTTAAATAAATGCCTACTAATCCAGTATATGAACATGAAGATGACCTAGAGGATAAGGGTGATGGGAAGGATGATAGGCCTGATGATGCTGCGCATCAACTCCCTGGAACACCAGGGGCCTCAACGTCAGGAGAACAACAGCAGGGAGACATCACGACTGAGGCCAGTGGGTATTATTGAAATCGAAGGTTGACTCCCTTTATAGACGGCTTATCAAAAATTTGAATATGAATCCATACGCGAGACATTATGATAATTTCAGAATGGAGGAAGGAAATCAGGTTATTATCAAAAAGCTTAAGATAGGGAAAACAACCTTGGCGGAAAAGGTGATTACCAATCAGGATGGGACCTTTCCTGCTATTGGCACGCTCCGAGAATTGATAGGTAAGAAGCGTATGATAGCCCTGGGTTTTCCCGACTATACTACGCCTAATAAAGGTGGTAAACTCAGGGCCTAGAACCTCTTGAAAAAGTTTAAAAATATAGAGGAGGAGGTGGAGGGTGAAAATATTGATATGGATTTCGGAAAGAGACGGAAAGACTTATACAAGACAATTCGTTTGTTAAGGATGGTGAAGGCGGTCTCGACGAGCGTGAAATAGGAGGGCTTAACGTTGAACTTCAGACTATCAGGGGCGCTATAAAGTTACAAAAAGCTAAGGGGATCTTAGGACATACGACAGCGAGATTAGCAAGGCGGAGGGTCAATTGAAACAACTCGAGGATCGGAAGGCCGGGAAAGACGGAGGACAATGGGATGAGGCGCATATTGATAGGGAGATAGATAAGGTGAATAAAAAGATTGAAAATTTGAAAGATTTAAAAAAGGCCGCGCTAGAAGCAGAGAAGATACAAACCCAACGAATTTACAGCCAGCTGAAGGTCATCAAGGAAACCCTGATGAAAATCGCTGGAGATGACACGTCCCTCCTTGAGAAGCTTAAAATCCTCTTCAAAGAGCAGGGTATAACTATAGCGAGTATCGTCTCCGCCATTGGTCTACTGGTTTCCACCATTGTACTCGCCATCATGGGAGGAAGTGCTGCAACAGGTGCTGCAGGAGGAAGTGACGCGGCGGGTGCGGGAAAAGGCTTTGTAGAGAAACAGCTTGAAAGGCTTGGAAAATTCCTCAAATATCTGGCAGGTAAAGCAGGTGTTGCATTACCTGGTATTATTGGTACCGTAGTATCATTCTTTCTCAGGGTAGCGGCAACCATTGTCGAATATGCAGCCAAGCATTTGTACATGGCAATCGCGGCAGCCGCTGGGTTTGTTGTGGTCTATGTTGGTGGGAAAGGGAAAAAAGCATGATCTATTTCAGCCATATATAGGCAATAATGAGGCCTACTCCGGTGGTAATCAATGCGGCCTTGGTATCCTCGTGTTGTTGTGGGGGTTCCCTCTGTTCAGGTGTAGTATGCCTAGGTGGCGCGGTATGCCTAGGAGGTGTAGTATGCCTAGGAGGTGTAGTATGTATAGGTGGTGTAGGGGGTGTAGTATGTATAGGGGGTGTAGTATGTATAGGTGGTGTAGTATGTATAGGTGGTGTAGTATGTATAGGTGGTGTAGTATGCTTAGGAGGTGCTTTGATAGCCCTCCCTATAGGCTTCACAATAGGCTTGTTATTCAGATCAACCTGGGCCCCCACATTTACATTGGCAGGTGCGATCAAAATGTTGTTGTTATACCCCTCAATTTTACCGATACGTAGGTTCATATCAGAAGGTAGCATGTACACGCTGGGCATAACGGCAAAGTTAACGGGAGTCCGGGCATATTGGAGTACTTTTTGAAATTGTGTTATATCATGCCCTACATTTTCCTGACGTTGCACCATGGCTTCAAATTTTTGCAACAAGATTTGCCTTGCCGTGTAGTTATCCGCACCAGACCCGAGTAGGGATGCCTTGGCCCCTGCCTGCGACCCAAGCAACAAGACCACATAGACTCGAATACTTTCACTCAGCTTGGTCAGACCTTCCGACGTCAAACCCTGACTTGTTGGTATGATTAATTTAGCCCAATCACCATCAACCTGAGGCCACCATGAACCATTAGTTTTTGAGGCACCTACTGATCCAAATTTATAGAGATCATTGGGGTTGGCACCGTACTCACGACACACCTGCGCATACCCAGAGGTTGAGTAGGGGTTTTTGTACTGTGAAAAACCATAATTATAAGGCATGGGTACTTTCATCCTGGCAAGGATGCGATGCATGTGGTAATAGACATGGAACTTAAAGATGGCGTTGACAAGGGGTACGGAGCCTGTTAGGTGCTTAGCAGAGATGCCTAAAGCCGTGGTTGAACAATGGGTTGCAAAATTCACCTGAATGTTCCAATAGTCCAGGGCTTGTCCCTTCCAAGCCACCCTGACAGGGTCATTCAGCAAGATACTTGGAATTTTGATGGGGTATTTGGCAAACTCGGGGAATACCACGGGAATATGCGATTCTGTAGACACATACAGGTCCTGGTGCTCCAAGTTGGTTACATCAAGTGGCCATTCACCCCTGTTTGATCTGTACCTTGCCTTGGGGTTGTATGAGTAGATATTCATCCTTTTCCTTTAAGAAGAAAAGGATGAAGCAACTCTACATCACTGGTATTAAAAAAGCAACGATATTTGGGGACCGCTTGGGACAGGACACGAGAATTGCCTTGAAATCGATAAGTATCCGATCTACGTGGTTGAACATTTACAGCTACAATGAAATCGTCATCCGTAAGATGGGGCCTGATCAAAGGGAGATTGGAATTGAGATCCTCAACGGTCTATATAGAATCGAGGATTTGGCGGCCATTGTGAACAGTCAGGCACAGGAGAGGATTAAGCTGTTTGTCCTGAAAAATGGACTCTGCAGGTTGCGTGTCAGTGACGGGTACACGGTGGTGATTAACAGACCACTGCAAGAGCTCTTGGGCCTACCTGCTCCGGCTGATGGTAAATTTTACAAAAAGGGCGACCATGATGCAGAATACAAGACTGACGCCTATATTCGGCTACGCCTTGTTTGCCCTCAGTTGGATGAAGACGACTGCCTACTAAACGGTAAAAAGTCAAAAATTCTGACCCTGCTTCCCACCAAGGAGCTAAACGCTTGGGGGGACATGCTGACCGGGAGTTTTGATACACCAATTTACCTACCTCTAAAAGGCTCTACGGATCGTCTCGAGTTCATGTTAACAGACGAATATCACCATGACAAAAATGTATCCTTCACCGGAATTACGATGTGCTTACTGATAGAATAAATGAATGATGTAACCAAGCTGTACCCAAATTTACCGAGTGCACCTGCGCAAAGCGCCGACATGCCTGAGGAAAGCCAAAATTATAGACTTGGGGAGATTGGTAAGATTGAAAAGTATCTACGGGGTGAGATTAAAGAGCGTGACAGGCTCTCAAAGAAGTTCAAGATGCATGGGACCTGGGTACGCTACTGCGACCACGGACTGCTAGGTATTACTATAGTAACCTTGGGTGTCGGAATTGGGGCGTTAGCCTCGGGCCTTGGTGTCCCACTGTGCATTGCTACGGGAGGCATCACAATAGCTGTAGGGATCGGACAAGCTGGTCTGAGGAACGCTGGCAAAAGGCTGGGGTGAAATCCAAAAAGCATGAGAATATCAGGCTACTCGCTGAGGCTAAATTGAACTCCATCGTTGATCTCATCTCAAAAGCGGTAGAAAATGGGGTGATTGACAAATACGAGTTTAGTCTGATCATGCAAGAGAAGCAAAAGTATATGCTATTGAAGGAACAATTGAGGCAGCGGTTTAACCGTATTGTTGACTCCATCAATGAACGGGAGCGTGCTCAGCTAGTTGCGAAGGGCCGAGAGGAAGGCATAAATGACTTTAAAATTCCAAAAATTCAATCTATACAGTATGCCAGCGGTATCTAGATTCTCCACCTGTTTACAAGCCTTAATTTGGTACAATTTGTAGGCCTTATAGTGCCTACAAAATATATGGGTTTTCTAATCCTCACCTAGCAGCCATTCTTTTTTGAAGTCCTTGTACCGGCATTCCACAACATGTACCTGAGGGTAGTAGTTTTTGCCCTGTACATACACCGATGAAATAGCCATGATGGCACTGGCTTGGCATGGCTCATCATAGGGTACTGGCATACAATGGAATTTAGTCGTGATCGCGTCCTTGTAGTATTTAAGCTTGGCGTTCACGTAACGGTTCTTTTTGACTGGCTCCGTCGTCAATTGCTCAGGGATCAACTCGGATATCTTGTCCCATATTTGGCGATACTTCGCAACCCAGTCGGGATACTCTTCGAAATCGAGACCCATCGCTGGTACTGCAATGGCATTGTACCGGGTCACTCCATTCGGGGACCATATTTTAGGTGTCTTTACCCTGAGTGCTACCACGAGGTCTCGCGTATGGTATCCTATGATGTACCTTTGATCCTTACCTCCATTGGCAGGGATAGCATCCGATACTGTCAGGTAGTCCACATTGATATCGTTGATGTCTGTAAAGGTAGTCGCAAAGTTGTAGAAGATTTTAGGGTTGACAAGCTCATTCTCAAATTTCAGCATCTTCTTTATTGAATTTCAAACAGGCTCCGAGGATTGCATACACAGCTACCCCCGTTGTAGGTGATATATTCCTGGTAGCAGTACCAGCACAACATCCCAACCTCTACCATGAGCCTTCGTCCGCAGGTACATCTATCATATTCATCCAGCATACGTTCACAGTCCTTACATTGTTCATCCATTTATTTGCAGTTATAAACATCATCCTCTAGGTCCTGAATCCTTCGTTCATTCTCCTTGTCCTTCTCTGATTCTTGTACTAATGCTAGGGCCATAAGTGGTAGAGAAAGGCCGATGCCGATTATAAAGATTATAGCTGCCAGGTTTTCCATGGCCCCTACTTTTGAATGACGATTAATGCACATTTATTATAGCAATATGTTTTTATCTTACAACCTTGGTTCAGATCAATGCCAGGAATTCCTTTTGCGTCAAGTCGCCCCTAAATCTGACGAGGCGTCTCCGGTCTGGGGCAGGCCTTCCTTTGTAGCGCCTTTTCAACAACCACAGCGACATTTCGTACGCACTATCATACACCTTCCGCTCTTCCACATAAGCCAAGCAGCACGCATCTCCACAAAAGTAGCCCTCATACATGTACTCACCGCCGTCGTCGTCCATATGGGCAGCCATGTTTTGCGGGGGAATTTACCTATAGGTGCGCTAGAAATTTTTTACTCATTTGCAGCATTGATTTTGATGCGCATGGATAAACATAGAAATATAGGGACTTTAACTTGATATGCATTGATAAGCACAGCATGGTACTAGATGATCAGGGATTTGTTGGGTTTGACCGCCTAAGTACTTGATGTGCGTGCGCGTTCGCGAGACTGCGCCAGAACATACATTTCTCTATCTCTTACGCCAGGGGGCGTTTTTTTATTTTTAGACACGCCCTGTTACGCCCTTTTTGTATGATTTTTGGTATATAGTTTTGCAAAGAAATACTTTTACCTATTTTGAAACCTCTTACTTTAAGGTGGCACCAGGGAAAAAAATGTCAATTTTTTGAGAAAAATTGAAAATCGTGATTTCCCCTTTTTTGATAGCCTTAACCTGTGTAATTTCGGATGACATATTCAAAAAATTTGAAATTATACTAAATTTGCCCAAATTTACCCTTTTTTATACCACCTGTCGAACTTTTTGTCCCTAGCAACGGGCCTTAGCGACACTGTTTCGCTAATATTTCGGGAAGAAAAAGCGCTAACGCTCTAAAATTCTAAATTACGCCCGAAAGGCGTGCCTTTCTCCCTAATACATTTCAGAACTATAAGCTATACTTTAAAAACTCAAAAATCGTTTTCAAGCTAGAGCAGTAGTAAGTAAGTAAGTAAATATATTTTACGCAATAAGTAGTTTACATGATAGAGATGTCGTATAATATAAGATAACACTAGAAATTGAAAAAAGGTGCGAAGCATTTCGCAAGTTGCAAGCAAAATTAAACTACCAATACTTTGTCCCTAGCGCTTCTTGTTTCTTTGGCGCTAACATCTTCCCCGAAATACATCAAAATTGAATATCATAGCGTAGAAGAACCCTGGGGACGAGGTAGGAAAATGAACGCTCTGCAGAACAATTCGTTGCGCAAAAACAGTTTTTTTTGCGAATAGACTGCGCGAGTATATGATGTGCGTGGGATATTTCTTTTCAAAATGTGCGAGAAAATTAGATTACGCGAAAATAACAAAAACGAATAACGCGTGTTTAAATTTTGTACCACCTTTTCCCACAGAATGATAAAAGTAAAGAGCGCAATACAAAATTACACTTTTAGCAGTATTCCGAATGATATGTAATACATCGAGTTGTACAACCCGCAGAAGTTGGTCCTAACGTTAACGATTTCGTAGATGACCTCACAACAAAACAGTATTTTTTCACGTAAAAATACCGACACTAGAAGCCACAGAATCTGCTGGAACGAATTTCGAAAATTCACGGGAAGCAATTAAAACAAAAACAAACAAATCAAAACAGTTTTTTAAATTTATCAAGATTTATTAAATAGCTTCGGTTTCGCTTTCTTTTCACCACACGCATTGGAAGATTACATCACTCACTCCCATTGTACACAATCTAAAAGAAAAAGAAAACATTTCCATATAGTGAAGTTTCCAGTGCCTTTAAGGGATGGCCAAGTCAATGGAATTGAAAGCGCTGTTTTTCATCTCATAAATAATTAAGGCAAATTCGGTAAAGTATAAAAGAAAAAAGTAACAATTTGGCAACTTTACTAATTTTATATGCAAAGTTCCAACCATACAAACAGTTTCCAAATCTGACAAAATCATTTTAAAAGTGTTTATTTTTTCAGGATTTGATTGATGCAAGGCCAAGGGAAATTAAATAAGTTTATTGTCCTAGACACATTCAAAAACACATGCTTCTCATCATTCAGGGTTTTTTTCAACCAACATTAATGTAATCACCCAGAGGAAATTATAATGTCTCTTGCTTGTGTTTTAGAAGCTGAGTACACAAATACAAAAATATTACAAGTGCTGAACTTTGGCAATCATATTTTGCAATCAGACCCTTTTAAAAACTATGCTGAATCATTCATCACTATAGAATAGCACCTTGGATAGGATTCTTTGTTGGATGAATAAATGACTGACAAATGGTTTATCGTAAATAAAATGGTAACTTTTTACACAAATAATTTTAAAAATAATGAACTTTTTTATGTAGGTTGTTCTCAAACACACGTGGGCGGTGGACAAGAAACTGTGATGTAATTTCTCTTGGTCTATTATTCCTGAGAATATTCTAAAATAAGAGGGTGTCAATAAGCCGCAAACGCCCACTTATATATGGGCGAGTTCGAGCAACTTTTCAAATTAAATTAGCGGTTGCTTCCGAAGCCGCCCGCACTTTCCCGAACTTGCCTGGAGCATTCCCAAAATTCAATTCCTTGTAACATACCTTGCGGACGATTGGAAAAAGGCGCTTTAAGAGAAAGGAGTTAATAAAGTTTATATATAAGTTATTTATTAAGTAAATTTTATCAAAAACCATCAAAAACAGTTCTTTTAAAAACTTTGCTACCACATAGTAAGTTTATTTTATGGTCTATGCGGATTTTTTCGGGCGAATACTTAATTTTTTTTCAAAACGCCAACCTTGCCCAAAAACGCCCGCACTTTTTACGGCGTATGCAGCTTATCAGCACCCTCGTTCTAAAATTACAAGCAGTTTCGAAGATGCCCACGCCTTTTAGAGGACGTGTGCGGCCTGGGCATCCTTGGAGTTCTGTTTGAATGACAGTTTTAATGTCGTTTTAAACCTTGTTCGTACGAACAACTAATTCCTATTGACAATTACATTGCTGTTGGTTTAATAGCAAAAGTGGATATGTTTTAATTACTGTTGTGTAACAGGTTACTTATAAATAAAAAATTGTGATGGTTGGTCGGCTCACTCTAACACCTGAGCTATTTGTTTTGTCTACAGGTTTTCCTATATCTGGCTATCAGTTAGGTAGTAATACAGCTTCTCCATATGTATTCTACAAATTACTTTCAATTCTTTTATACAAAACAGAGCTAGCGCTAGCTAGCTAGCTACCTTTTGTGTGATTAAGCCTTACCTTGATTTGGATAAAACCAATTAAAATTGATAATGTTGTATTCTTACATCTTCTTAGAAACAATAAAATAAAACACAGCTCGGCGCGTTATAATTGTACAAATTACTTCAATCTTTCTTTAGAAAAGGGTGGCTTACACAGGAGCTTTCCAATCCAACTCAAATCTCCAGAAAAAGCACAGCAACAAAAAAGCTTAAAAAACACAAGTAAAGTCGATTAGAAAAAGGACTAGCAATAAATTATTTCAAAAGAAGAAAACAGTTTCAATACTACAATAATACTACTATTTCACTACCCTCTCGCCTGCGAGGATAGTATTGGTTTCCAACTCGTAACTGGCTAACTATGTCCCAAATGGTCAATTGCAACGTCACAGATTTAAACTTCGTACCTAAACTCTCTAAGTACTTAGAAGTCATCTAAATGACGTGTCAGACCAAAATTGGTATTTTTTTTCGACAAAATTTGGCACAGTTAACAAAAAAAGTATGCTGAACATAATGGTGACTTCATAATTTTGATTTTTGTCACCTAAATGTCATTTTAGGCCAAAATTGGTCCAAAAATTAAAACCACTTCATTTTCGACCAAACTTGGCACAGTTAACAAATAAAGTATGCTGAACATAATGGTGACATCAAAATTTTGATTTTCTGTCACCTAAATGTCATTTTAGGCCAAAATTGGTCCGAAAATTAAAACTTCTTTACTTTCGTCAAAATTTGGCTCAGTTAACAAGAAAAGTATGCTGAACATTATGGTGACATCAAAATTTGGATATTTTGTCACCTAAATGTCATTTTAGGCCAAAATTAGCCCAAAAATTAAAACTACTTTATTTTCGACAAAATTTGGCACAGTTAACAATAAAAGTAAGCTGATCATGATGGTGACATCAAAATTTGGGTATTTTGTCACCTAAATGTCATTTTAGGCCAAAATTAGCCCAAAAATTAAAAATACTTTATTTTCGACAACATTTGGCACAGTTAACAAAAAAAGTATGTTGAACATGATAGTGACATCAAAGTGTTAATTTTTTGTCACCTAAATGCCGTTTAAGACCATAAACGTTTCAATCGCGCGACTTTAACCATTAATGATGATAGGCTGTATTTTTTGTTAGTAGAAATTGCAGAATTGGGTCGCATTGTCGATGTTTCATAGTTGTGCATTTTTAATAGCGAGATAGTTTATGCAGCGCCTCCATCTTGTTTTTCATTAAAATAAAACTATAATAGTATTAGAAGAAAAATTGCAAAATAATGAATTATTTATTTATACAATAATTAGTTATAATACAAAAAAATAAGGCATATTTTAGGTCTGTAAAATATACGTGTCTAATATGCCGACTACCGTTTCTTGTTCACAGCATATCCTTCTCTGCGTGTTCAAGTTCGGCGGACGTATAATCTGGACCAAAAAACAGGGGAGGGGTAAGAAAGACGGGGGTGGGGGGTACAAAGCCAACTTATCGGAATTTTTAGCTAACTTTTATTACAGCTGTTCGGTCCAAACTTATTTGTTCTAGTAGACAAAAAAATAACCTACCTTTTCGTGAAAAAATATCAGTCATATTTCCTTACGCTGATTTTATATGATTTTTTTTCTATCGAAATTTTGAGAATCTCAATAATTCTCTTGGTATACTTCGCGTAGCACACGTGTTCCACAATTTCGCTTCGCTCGCGAAGCTCAATTGCTTCGCAATAATATATAATATAATATAACACAATATAATGTAATATAATAAATAATATAAAACATTCTAGATTACATATCATGTGTTCTTCAAAACGGTTGTTGTATAAGTACAACATGCAACATTCATATATTATATATTTTCTTTAGGAGTGACATGTTGCTCCTGGAGAAAAGGCGTGATTTCTCCCTCCAGTCAGAAAAGCTTTATGTTTTGGTTGTTTTACTGCTGAAATGGGTTCCACAAAGAGATACCAATATAATAAAGGGAAGAAAAGAAAGTTTTTCAGAGGAAATACAAAAAAAACTGATAAAATTGATGAAGAACAAGCGCAGCAAGAGGATGTTGTTGTTACTGAAGAAAATCCACAAAGTTCAGCTTCAGCAGATAAAATTGATTTCCAAGAACAAGCAGAGGAAGACTTGAACATATGCCTGAATGTAATTTTTTCATAAACAGTGACTTATTTATTTCATTATTATTTCTTGTTTTTATCGCTGTCCAGACTGTATTTCTGCCATCAACATCATTCACTTGCCGTCGAAGATGGGACTCGCGCACTTTTTCGAGCAAGATGTGTTTCTTGTGAATGGAAGATCAAGTTCTGTTCCTCAAAATAATGCAGCAGAACTTCTGATTCATCCGGAAGACATAGCTATAAAATTAATAAAAGAGCTATCATCTAATTTCGTAAAAATGGACTAGGTTTTAACGGAATGTCAACGTTTTGCAGATGTATGAACATGCCTCCACCGATGGCGCAAACTACGTTTGATGACCTAAATTGTGATTTACATAAATCCTACGTTGAAACTGCTCAAGAATCAATGGCCAAAGCAGGAAAGGCTGTTTATGCCAAATCTAATGACATTAGTTAAGGGTAATACATCAATGCGTAATGTGTCTGTGAGCGGTGACGGAGCGTGGCAAAGGAGAGGGTTTTCTTCGCTAAACGGAGTGATGACTTTAATCTCAGGTGGTAAATGCGTGGACATTGAAGTTCTTTCCAAAAAATGTAAACAATGTGAACGCTGGGAAGGTAAAAAAGAAACACCTTAGTATTAGGATTTTACCCTGTGATTGAAAAATCTGGAATAGAAATTGGGTATTTCACCCAAAGATTTAAGTAAAAAGTGTGATATCAAGCGTATAAAGTACCCTATTCGAAAGTCCACTGAGAAGTGTAAAAACAGACGTAAACGCCTTAGAGGTATAAGAAAAGGATTTAAGGATAAGGAGGAGCAGGAGGAAGGACCAGTGTATGGCTATGGACAATTTTGAGCTTGTTTTATGGTAGTTTTATGACATGAAATTATATTTTATATTATATTTAACTTTACGCGCATTTTTCTCAAAAGTTATTTTTTCGACATTTTTTGCACTCTTAGAAAACATAACTTTTGATAGAATTGAGGTATTGAGCTGAGATTTTGCATGAAGGTAGCTAAATATATTGTGGATGTGGCCTATAAAGCAGATTTTCCAAAAATAATTTATTTCTGAAAACATTTTACTTTATGTGACCAGTGGTTTTAGAAAATTTCATAATCTTAAGTTTGAAAGCCAACCCGGTGGCTCAAATGCAAAAATTTAAAAATATGTTCCATAGGCCATGGCTAAAAGTCATAAAGAACATTTCTGAAACGTTTCATCTTGGTTTGACCATTTTTGATTGAGTTACTTAATCTGAAAGAAGGTTTGGAAGAAGGCCCATTTTTCGCTTAATTATGCGCATAAATTATGACGTCATCATCCAAAATTTTCAAATTTGAGATTTTTCAGAGTTTTTTATTAATAGGTATTACCATTCCAAAACTTATTGGGTTATCTTCATTTTTTTAAAAAAAGTGTCTTTTCCCTTGGTGCCACAACATTTATCTAACAAAGAGCTGTAGATATGCAAAGGCGAACATAAAACTGTTATCGACCGCCTGAGGGCGGTCATTTTCAGCCGGTCACTTGCGAGAAATTGCCGCACGCATGGGCAAATTACTACGGTGGTTCAAATACCACCGTAGTAACGAAATTATCGTTGTTCTGGCCCTGCGTCTGTCCCGGGTCCCCTATAATCCGTGCAATGCCGTTTATTTCACAAAATAGTTAGGTTTTAAAATTTATGCTTGCAAAAAAATATTTCAATGTGCTTTTAATTCTCTCCTTTTTTTATTGCCACTGCTCTTCTTACAATATTATTTTAAAGCTCACTGCGTGGTAATACTATTTTGGCATCCTCGTGTCCCCAGGGTCCTTTTGGCCCTAAAAAGTCAAAATGCCCTGGGAACGAGGTATTTTGGAGTACTTTATCCTTCAATTTTGTTTTAATCTTCTAAATTCTTTAAATTCTGGGCGTACATTTTTAAAGCGATAATCTTTTGTTGTCTTTCATTCCAGTTCTCTTAGCCGCCTGCCTTTTTTAACTTTCTGTTTAGCTATCTACACTTTCTATTTTTCTATTGAATTTGGATGTTCGAGATAGCCCAAGATATGACCATATGATTAAACATTTTACACTAAGGAGCGGTCGTCCAAGAGTGCTTTAGCGCTACCTAGTAAAATAAAACACAAGCAATAAATGCAATATTAATATTTTTGTTACTTTGGCGCCTTAAAAAGTCTTGAATTAGGTGAAAGAAATGTTGGTTTTAAATATGAACATTCATCAGCACAATGAGCAACAAGCAAAACGGCGGCGAAATTGTTTTGAAAAATTAAAACATCAAATCAACGTTTTTTTTCTTTGACAGAACCTGGTTTTTAAAACAAGTAAAATCTTTAGAAAATATTCCTGGTTACTACAAACCTAAACAAAATAGCTATCAGTTAAAAAATACAATATAAACTATTTTATCTATCTCTTCCGAGATATATGACCCTCGGTCAGCATTTTGACCTCACAAGCTCGGTCTAGATTTTCGACCTCGGGTAACATTTCTCGGTATAGAAACACAAAACAATTTATATTGTATTAGGAATGATCATATTGTCGCTGTTTTATTTCCAGAAAATGGAATGGAACTGCTAGTTCCGATACTTGTTCATGAGCATCCAGGATTCTGCCAATCATGTGTCTGATTGGCACGACGTGAACAATGTTTGCTCCAAAACCGATATTAAAACCCTTGACAACAACGAAAAATTGGCATCGTGTAATCACCTAATTTGCGTTCTTTCTTTGACTTGACATCAGAAAGACCAGAAGCCAAACAGAAAAAAAACCTGACTCCGTTTATAACAACGCTTGTGTAAGAAGTGTTTTTATTTATTTTTTAAGGAATTCAGTGCTTAAAAGCGAGCGTTTCAATAAATTGCTACCTATATATTGCTAAAGTTTTCTTGCACTTTGCCCTAATTTGAGAAAATAAACACCGCAAAATTTAACAATGTTCCTGCGTAATGGCTCAAAATTGCCCATTCGCAAACGTTAAGTCTACGAAAATTTGAAATATTTTTAAAAAAGATTTTCTGAAATCGTTCTTTCTTTCCTTAAAGTAGTAACTGCATTTATTACGAGATAGAAAAACTACTTAAATCAGGAAAATTGCTTTAATTAATATTTAACTCACAAATCGGAAAGTGGCTACTTAATGTTAAACATTGGTCGCAGGGAAGAAGGATGTACATCCTGGGAAATTTCAACACTTATTTATTGCTAAAAGTGAATAGTATAACTAAAAGGGTTTTACAGGAGTGTTAAATTCAGTTTTAAACGGACATACAAAATTTTGTACAAAACAATAAACGTAGATTGATCACGTGACTAAACAGCCTAGTCCTAGATTCATAAGATATGTTAGCGCCTCTATTAAGCACAGTCACGGGCCACTGGCTAGTCTCCATAATAATAGTCGTATGTTATTCAAAATGGTTGCACTACAGCTTCATTTCGAACTCCCCGCAGAGCAATTTATTTATTTTATGTTACCAGTCGGGCAAAAATGTATGAAATGTTGATTCAAGAGATGTACGGCGAGCGAAAGACTTAAGGATTGGCGGAACCGTGGATTTTTCCATATGCTAAGAAGTAGTTATATAAACGCCTCTAAAATACCGTATTCATACAGGTTTTCGCCGAAATTTAGCTCAGCAAATTTGCACCTAAATTAAAAAATTATATAGCCCTAAATAATATTATACAAAAATAGTAAAATGCATGTTTAAGTAAGATATCAGTAAAGCAACAAATTTCAATGCTTTAATAGATATTATATTGAGCTGTGATCTATGGTAAAAAGTCACTTCTTTCTTTCACATAAATCGCCTCGATTCCGATTTTCGTTATCACTAAAATCAAATATTTCGAAAGAAAAACACCTCAAATAGTTAACAAAATGACCACTTCAGGGAGAGAAACATCTTTTTTTAAAACCTGAACGTAGCATAATAAACATATTAAAATAAGCTAGAAAGGGCTATAAAAAATAACAGTATACAATTACTTAGTTCATGTTTACGACAGCTATTTTTCAGTCATTTTTTTGGACCGCTTGTGATAGTCATCCAACCATTTTTTGGTCGGTGTTTCTAACGCACCCACAAACTTCAAACCAGTACCACTGAGGTATATATCAACTTCTGTTGGTTTTGGTTTGGGTGGATGTCTGTGAATGAACAAAGATACGAATGAAAGGATCAGTCCAATAACCGCACAGACAATCCCAATGATAGGTAAGCACGCAGCATCGGTAATCAATCCAATGAATTCTGCGACTGCGACAACAGCAAAGCTTGTTTCCTAAAACAGTGATTGGTATATCAGTAATTTTCTAGTCAACATAACGTCAAACGACTACAAAAACTGTTTAATATCTATGTATCTATCTATAGCGCTATAAAAAATTTTCTTGTGTTTGAATATCTATACACCAGCCACAATAGATGAATATCACTTCTTCATTTGTCTAAACATTTTTTTTAAAATGGCTATTTTTTTCAGCAGCCAAGTTTCTTTATTTTTTGTCCAATGTGTTTAAGCTGAGGAAGAAAGGAATAAGTTACAAAAAATGGCGTAGGGGAGCAGACTACCTTTCTCTAAAAAAAAGAAGCCACTATTTTTTTTAACCAATAATAACTTTTTAGACAGGAAAAATAGAACCAATAACCCGTACAGCAAAATACCAAAACGAAACAGACATTTATTTATTTCTATTGGTACTTGTTGGAATTTATAGCCTCTTTGCTTAGCTTATATATCTGTTACAGAACATTAAAGGGACCCTACAGTATGGACAAATTGAAAAAGCAAATTCAAAATTTCAACCATAGAATTATCAGATTAAGGTAAAAAAAATTACAGTGTGACTTTCTCATTTGCTGATTTTTACAATATATATTGAGCTTCTCAAGATATATGGTGATTAATTCGCTTTTACCAATGGGAATGTCTAAAAGATTACCTACAGAATATCTAGAACCATTTGTGCAACTGGCGCTCCTGTCTCGAAATCTCTGGCAATTTGAAATCCCATTGCTACACAACCTACTACCATTGCTACAACTCCTAGCACTCTAGCGAATTTTCCAGATATTTCGAATATCCCTGTTAAGGTGGTAATATCTTTGCTTGTACTTAAACCAGCCTGTGAAATAACTTCACTTATTGATTCGGGATGTATAAGATGAAAAAATAACAAAGATTAACACCTTATATGTATACTCTTGTATATCAATCAAATAAAATAAATAAGAAAAAAAATTTAAGCAACTCATACTTGGCATAGTACTCTCAGTTTGTTCGATTCCTTCTGCTAAACCAGTTGTCACATCTTCAAAGTTTTGAGCTTCAACAATATCTTCAGCCACATTGATTTTGAGCTCTCCTTTTAAAATTTGCTACATTAGATAATTTAGAAAAAGACTTAACAGTAAGAGCGACTGTGTTTAAAACCAGTTGAACTTTTTGCTCAGGAGCCAAGTTCTTCCAATTCATAAACTCTTTAGTTATCGAAAACAAACTTAGGCCCCAAAAAGCCAGTAAAAGGGTATTACAAAGGCAGGTTCCACGTTTTGTTAACTTCGGATTGTTTTTCATCCATTGCTCCATGCTCTTTGCCACTCTTACCCACATCGTACCTGTCGCATTGTTAAAGAGATTAATGATATTATTAACTCCACTCGACATGTGAGCCATCATGTCTTTGGCAACTAATGCTCCGCTTTTGCTAGTGTCCACTCCAAGTTCTTTCGCACATTCTTGAATTTGTTTTTGCAATTCTTTGTTCAATTCACCAGTAATTGTCCCTCCTCCAGATAATATTTGTTGGATTAATTGATAAATATAATCCTTCACAAATTCTTTCATGTTCTCTTCGTCACTCTTTCCACCCTTGTAAAAAGTGCTTGTTATATTAAGTCTGGTCATCAATATCTTGTTATAAAAATCTTTGCAGTAATTTTTTTCTGGTGCTAAACAGTACAACACCATCGCTTGTTTTTGTATGATCTTCATTGTTTGCGAAACGTCTTCAGCCAGTGCTAAAGCATTTAGCACCACAGGTTCCATTAACTTGTCTTATAGCTTTTTTGCCCAACTTTCAGTATAAGAGGCCATGTATGGCTTAATATTAGGACAAGAACTTATAAATGCTAATCGAGATATTTCCTTGTTTATCTTAGTATAACCAGGACATGTGGAAAGACTTGTTTTCGCACTACCAGCCCAAAAATATAACAGCTGGTTTCTCTGGTCTTGGTCAATTTTGTCCTTGAAATGCGCGTTTTGTGAGAGACCGTTCATTAAATAACCATTTAGGAAAGTATCAACAAGAAATGATTTATGCTTTTTAGCTACATCTTCCATGTCTCCGTCAAGATCAGGTTTTGCTTCACCTAACAGGCTTTCTCTCAAATCATCAGGCATTTCAAATTTCATTGCTTCCTGAAGAAGACTAAAATTCAAATCATGCAATGACTTTGAATCTGGTGGTGTGAGGGTAAACAAACCTTCTATTGACAAATGTTAAGCCGAAATATTTTTTAAAACTTTTACCATAGGAGTCATCTCATCAGATTTGCTATCTGCATCGGAAAGTGTTATGTTTGGTTCATGACGTGGATGGTTCATATCCATAAGCAAATCATCATTGTTTAGAATCAACTCCAAACGTAACGTTATTGCCTAAACTAGAAAGTTCCTTACAGGCAGGTGGGATACTGATTAGACCAACTTCTTTAACTTTCCCTTCCTCGACTACTGTGCCCATTTCTACCTCGCCAAATGAGACCCATGATGTCGGTGGCTTGTTCTTTTCGATAGGCTGTTCGCTCTTGTAGCATTTATACAGATTCGTATAAGAAGTCAAAGAAAATTGTGCAGAAATAACAGCATGAGATTCGTTTCTCGACTGTGTCAATGAAATGAATGCATGACCATACAATCTGTTTTCATATAATTTTGCAGAACCGTGTTCCCATAAGCTGTCGATTTGCCTAGACTAAGATATATTTCCATCATCAGATATTGATACGGGAGACACTGAAATTCCATCCAGATACACATCGCCCCTAACTAGCATCGAAGGCATTGAATACGACTTGTGGGTGGTACAACCAGAGTTTTTGTTCAGATGGTATGTCGGGAGAACAAGGTGTCTAGGATTAGTTTTGGTATTTTCTCCTTTGCCCTTGTAGTAATTCTGAGCAAGTGAATTAACAGCTTTTGCTGCTGCAGGTCCAGCTACTTTTTCTAGTAATGGACTTAGATCTTCCAATCTTTTATGCAATTCAAGTTGCTCATCTGCAGATAAAGTTTCCATCCCTTGTTGTACACGATCCGCAGTAATCTCAGGATAATTCTGCATGACTAGGTATCTATTTGCATGGTATGATCGCAGTCCCTCTCTAGTGTGAACTCCATAAACTTTCGTACCAGCTGGAACTAAAACAAAATCAATATGCTTTACTTCAACCCATTTGTATTCAATATCGCCTTTCAGATTATCCTTTTTGAGTTTTCGCACGTAATCACCTTCTGTGAGCTGACCAACTTTTAGCCAAGGATTTTCTTCCTTAGCTGAATGAGGATTGATAGCACACCACCCATGTTGTGTCCAAAATGGATGCCTGCCCTAAAAGAAACACGGCTCGTTGTTAAATCCAAATATTGCTGTCTCGTTTTCAAGAGTAAGTATAACTTTCTCTGAAGACACTAAACCTTGAGTTCCGTTTGCGCCAATAAGGATCTCATTTTCTTTTAAATGCTCAATGTTTATGTAGTTTCCGTCGCCGCAAAATATTTCTGTTCCCTGGATAAAACAACCATCGCCATGGTGAGTAATATGTTGTATGTTCTCCAAATGAGACCCGGTCGTTAAATTTAATAGCCCTGGTCCAATATTTGAATTGAGCCACGATGCAACATTGCGGCCGTAACTTATGTCGACAATTTTCTCATAATGGGGTATTAAAAGTGGATTCAACATAAGTTTCATCGCCAAGTCTAATGGAGTCGATTTTTTGTAACTACTTGTGGTCGATTTCAAACAAGCAGAGTTTACATTCCCCAGAAAAGGATCAGTTTGCAATTTTGCAGTGGAAAACAAGAGGTGGTTCTCTTTATTGACAAAATCAATTGCACTATCTACAAGAAGTGCTTCGCAATGTCCTTTACATAAATTTGTTATTTCTGTAAACTTGTTTGATCCGAGGACATGCAATACAAACAACTTTATTTTAAGTGGAAGATTTGTTTCAGACGTCAATTCTTTTACAACTGTTCCTATTATGTACTCCTCGTTCGATAAAATTGCCTCCACTTTGCAAAGCCACTGGTTCTTATTGTCCAGATATTTTTGAAATCCATGATTTGTGACGAGATGTTGCAGCAATAATGCTTCCCCGGCATCCCTCCCTTGAGTTGCTAATAATTTTCGCCACATGTCGTCAGCCTTCTTTCCATTAACAGATTGGGCAAAATTATAGTTTTCAATCTAAATTTAATGTATCCAAAATAAAAATAATGCATTCTTTTAAAAAGAATCTGCCTCATACTGTTTTTACTAATTAAGTTGACAGTAACCCTTTTTTAGCAGTTTAAACAGATGTTTTTTCAGTGTTATGTATGCGAATTTGTTTCGTAATTTTCTGATAATATTGGCCTTTAGGCACAAAGAAGTAGTTTTGTTTAATTTTTAATACACTCATTTCAAATATGGAATAAAAAAGAAAAAAAGTAGCTTTCACGTGCTTGAAGCACGTGATGTTTACAACCTCGTGATTGTTTATTAACTTCTGTTTTAAAACAAACCTTGTGCGGATAAGTTTTTTATATATATTTTTTCCTACAGTAGCCTTTTGTTTGTTTTCAAAAAATCTCACTAGCATATCATGCTGCATCTAGCTCCTGTCAAAAAAAAAACACTCAAAACCAAAATAATGTTATACAATTTTTTCGAAGCAGTATGTTTACAAAGCTCGTGTTAAAATTTTAAAGAAAAACCAATATAATATCAGAAGGTAAAACTCTTGGGGAGAGCCGCTATAGTAGTACTAGGGGATGGTTATATACAGGTATTAGGGTTTCGATCGTCAAACCCCTGCTTCCACCCCCTCCCCCCTCCCTCTACACCTAGCCCTCTCAAAATCGGAAAATCCGACGGCATCCGAAAATAAATCCGATAACAATCCGATTGCGACAAATCCGACAAACCCGACAATTCTAGCGCATGCGCAGTTGATTAAGGTAATCCCCTTACTCAAAGCTCGACCACTTATTTGAAGTTGAAATCTGTATATAATAAAGATGAGTTCGTTCAGGAACGCTATTAGCAAACTATACGACACCGTGTCGGCACCGGTAGCAGCAACTCGCGACGCTCTTGCAGATCGAGTACGGAGCGTGGGGGATACTGTTACCTACTACTATAACAAGGCGAAGGAGCAAATCTCAGGAGTGACAACGCTTCACGATGAGGTCCAACAGATCACCATCCAAGACGAATATCAGGGAATCGCAGACCTCAAACACATGTTCGGCGGGGAGAAGGAGCAAGCCACGAACCAGGAAGGGATCGAGGATATCCAGAACATATTTGATGAGAATGACACGCAATTTTTAGAAGAGGGAAGGCGCATCAAGACGTGGCAGTTCAACAAGAACCTCAACCAACCGCTGACGGAGGCTATCATGCAAAAAATCACGCCTCACGTAGACATGCGCGTCAAGGTAGTCTACAGTTTCAGCTGTGAGATCTATAGAGGCGGCGGCGACGTGTCGGCCTACCACAAGAGCAAGAGCTCCAAGTCACTATCAAGCATGGTGGAAATCGAGGCCTTCATGGAAGAATGCGAGATGAAGCGCCTCGATCTGGAAGATGCAGAGTTCTGGACCAAAGCCTACCTACCACCTGACAGAACCATCGAGACCCCCGGAGCATACGAAGGGAAGATAGTCTTTAAGCACGTGGGGGTGAAGATCATCTCTACGAGGGAGCCCTTACTTGGATGCGGACCACTTCCAGATTGGCTGCTAAATAGGAGGTGCCTCTACGCAATGGACGGTGAAGATGCCAGAACAGACAACCTGTGCTTTTAGCGATGCTTGGCTGTAAGGGAGAGGGCCGACGTAAAAAGGGGGACAGAGTTCCTAACAAAGCCAGCCCTCAAACTAGCACGCGAGTACTATGAGGACCCCAAGCTAAAGCGTGAAGATGTACGTGCTACGAAGCTCGTTGACTTTGAGGGTATTGCCAAACGATTCGAGATCAACATCAGAGTCTTTGAACCCAAGAAGAACTCTGACAAGGCACCATGGCGGCTCGTCTATGGTCAAAATCAGTACAAAGAGAGGTTAGACACAATCAATCTTGGTATGCTGGATGGACACTGCTTCTACATCAAGAAGCTGGATGTTTTGACGCAGAGCTATGAATGCGAGGCTTGCGGTCAGATCTTCACACAAGCCTGCCACCTCACACGGCACAAGCAGCACGAGTGTGATGGTGCAAAAACAACGATCATTTGCAAAGGTGATAAGGTCAAACGCATGCCATGCAAGTCCTAGAAGGTCTTTTACAACGAGGGTGGTTACAACAAGGGTGGTTACAGTGACGCGGCATGTCGGTGGATAGAAGCCATGTCGGCGCAAACCGGAAATCATATACATCACGCACTCTGCGGGCATGGTGGTGAACGTGTTATACGTGATCTAGGTAAGGAGGTCTACCTTGTAGATGGGTATGACCCACAAACCAAAACAGTCTACGAATATCACGGCTGCAAGTGGCATGGATGTCCCTGTCAACCTAACAGAACCAACGTGGATAAGAATCAGTACTTTCAAACCAAGTTCAAGGAGGACCATATCCAAAAACTGGGCTATAACATCGTGACAGCTTGGGAGTGCGAGAACCCGCCAAAAAGTAAGGGGTACCTCAAGAAAGAATTTCGCCCATACCCCCACTACATCGTGTTTGATTTTGAGGCACTTCTAGCACCTTTAAACCAGCGGCAAACATCCGATCTAACATATCTCTCGGATCCAACGTTCATCATGCACGAGTACCCCAATGTGTTGGTTAAGAAGTTTGTTGAGCAGCTTGAGAAAAGGCAGGCCCTCATCGTTGAAGAAGTCGAAAGGCTGTACCCGAGACCTGACGACTTTGATATGCTCCCTGTCAAGAAGCAAGAAGCTTGGAACGAGTGGGTGAACCAAGTGGCGGTGATCGGGTTTAACAGCGGAAAGTACGACATCAACCTGATCAAGCGGTACTTTGTCGAGCGAATTGCCGAAAACGACGACGCGAAGGTGCACGGGAAGATCAAAGTGGCAAAGAAGGATAATGACTACATGTTCCTTATAACCTTGAGATTCAAATTCCTCGACATCAAGAACTTTCTCGCCCCTGGGATGAGTTATGCCGGCTGGTGTAAGTCTCTGGAATGTGGGCTCGAAAAGCTCGTGTTCCCTTACGAATGGTTGTCAAGCTATGACAAGCTGAACCATGTCGGCCTCGTCGAGCATGAGGACCCTTTATAGTAGTCTTAGCGGGAAAAATACCCTATCCCCGAAGAGTACCAAACATTCAAGGGAGAGTTTTACAAGCGAGGCTGTGTAACTATGATGGACTGGTTGGCTGACTACAACCTAGCCGATGTGGTACCCTTTGTCGAAGCCATTGATAAGACGAGATTGCAGTACTACGAGGATGAGATTGACATTATCAAGGATGCCGTTAGCATACCAGGTGTGTCGATGCGCTACGTTCTGAATAAGTCTCTGCGTCTACACCCTGGGTTAGAGCTCTACGCACCAGGGGACCCCTGCAAGCATAAGTGCAAAGAGGACTGCTTCAAAGCCCGATGCAAGGCCTGCATTGAAGTCCAAAAAACCTGCGGTGAGTGAACGAAGAATGAGGCCTACGAGCTCTTGTAAACTGGCATGGTCGGCGGCCCCGCGATCGTCTTTTGCAGGTACCACGAGAGGGATGTGACAGCTATAAGATCCCACATCTGCAGCGAACCCCGCGAATGCAAGACCATTCTAGGTTACGATGCCAACATGCTCTACCCGAGTACCCTACTGCAAGACTTCCCCTGTGGGAAGGAGAAGCTGATCAAGATTGCTGAACCGACAGCTAACACGGGGCGTTCTAGACGGCTCACTCTTTGGGTTTACGCAAGTAGATATAGAAGTGCCTCCGGAGCTGTATAACAAGTTTAGCGAGATGTCCCCGCTATTTGTGGTCAAGGAGATAACTGACACCCAAATCCCCCAGCATATGCACGAGTACCTGACCAAGACGGGGCGGAAACGCGTTCCAGGAACCAAGAAGCTCTTGGGTTTGATGAAAGCTGAGAAGATCCTGTTGTACACTCCTGTGCTAAAGTGGTACCTTGAGCATGGGCTAAAAGTCACCGCTTTTTATCAGTTCCTCAAGTACTCTAGAGGTAAGCCATTTGCGTGGTTCCCGGAAGAGATTGCAGAGGCACGACGTCAAGCAGATAAAGACCCTGACAAGCGCATCGCTGGAGATACTGCCAAGTTGAAGGGGAACAGCTTTTACGGGAAGATGATCGAGGACCTAGCAAGGCACGCCAACACCACGTTCACGAGAAATGAAAAAGAGGTCGATACAGCAATGAGAAGCCCATACCTTGAAGACCTTGAAGAGATCGGAGACGCGTACGAGATCCGCAAGGGTAGGCACGGGGTTAGCATAGATAGAGCCTACCAGTGTGGCATTGCCGTCTACCAACTAGCCAAGTTGCGCATGCTCGAGTTCTATTACGATTTTCTCGACAGGTATGTGGATCGTCCAGACTTTGAATATGTGTACACAGATACCGACTCAGCGTATTTTGCCATCTCTGGGGGCGAGTTGCGAAATGTCGTTCACCCTGAATCCCTGCTGGCATACGACGAGGATGTGAAGCACTGGCTTGTTACCGACAAGCACTCGAGTCGAACGGGAGGGTTGTTCAAACCCGAATTCATCGGGTCTAGGATGATTGCTTTGACAGCCAAGTGCTACTTTGTCGAGGGTAAAGAGGGTACAAAATTCTCATGCAAAGGCATGTCCAAGAGGCAGAATGAAGTAACTTGGTCAAGGTACCTAGGAGCTTTAAAGGGTGAGCTAGATACTGCGAAAAATGTAGGTTTCAGCGTACACAACCAGGGGATGGTCACGTACGAGCAGAACAAGCTGGGGCTCTCGGCATTTTACGATAAACGAGTTGTACATGACGATGGTGCACATACTACTCCGCTTGTGTTGTGAATCCCGTCCAGAGTTTTGTGGAGTAGTACTCCACAAAAAGTAACAAGATGGAGGAGGTTAAAAAATGCTCGAACTGTAAGCGAGCCCAACCGCCGGGCAACTTCAATATCCAAACCAAAGGCCCTGGTAAAGGCCAACAAACAAAAATGTGCAGAAAATGTCGGAACAGTCATAAGGCCTCGCGAAAGCATACAAAGTGCCCGCATGAAAAACGACCAAGCCGTTGCAAGGAATGCAAATTCCCCGGGTATATGTATAACCTTATTATGGCAAGGATTCACAATGCTCTAAGACGTGATACGGAGATATCATCCCAAGAATACCTGGGGTGCGACATTTGCACATTTATTGGACACATCCAGGCCCAATTTAAAGACGGCATGAACTGGGGAAGCCGGGGGCAGTGGGAATTCGATCACAAAACCCCTGTTAAACACAGAAAGAATGGCGAGAACCCCAGCGAAGCGGTGCAATTAGAAAGGCTGCACTACACAAACATCCAACCCTTGTGGGTAAGTGAAAATCAATCGAAAGGCAGCCGCTATATCTCCAATTAGAATGCTCGTTAGGTGGTTGTTCAGCAACCATCTAAACAAATGGAATTGTGTCTATGTATAGCTATACTCCTGCCCTATATCTTGATTATACTCATCTTCTTTCGTTACCGTCGTATAATAAAAACGATGTCTGATATTGCCGAGATATTTGATGAAGTGGACACACCACCTCCACAGCATCAAGACAAACCTATTGACAAACTTCAAGCTTTAAAAGAGGCCATACGTCGTGGACAGAAGCACTTACTGTCGAAAAAATGTACCGAGGCATCACTCGATAAAGCCTCACCCGAGACGGTAGACAAGCTTTACACTGAGTTTGTTCAATGTGAACTCCAAGAGAAGGGTGAAAAGACAGCCAAAGCCCTATCGTCACAAGCTATCAGCATGTACAGCAAAGTTGTAGGGTGTGTGGTGCAGCTTGACAGCGCAGAGAGTCTTTGTAAAGATATCGAGGAGGACCCTATCATCAAGGATAGTATGGCTGACTTGGGCCTCCTCGTCTACTCTGCTTTTGGTAAGTTTCTAACGCCTCTTCTAGTAGCCGCTCACACTGTTAACCACTGCCAGCTCACCACGACCAAGAGCGCTGAAGAGCAGGAGGAGGAGACTAAGGAGAAAGAGTCGTAGAGATCTACAAAATTTGTTATAACTCTTATAACAAATGAGCGAACAACAGAAACAAGAAGAGCAAGTCATTATAAAGCCTGTAAAGAACCCTGGGAGAGTTGCACAAGGTCACAAGTTGGCGGCACTGATGAAGAAGAGGAAGGAAGATCTGAAGCAACAAGAGGGGGCTGTAGAATCTACAGTCAAAACCTCTTCAGGAGCGAGTTCTGTGCAGTCAGGCTATCTCTATAGCGCCGGAGGCTTAGCCGTCATAGTTTGTGTGGGAGTTGGTTTCTACATTTTCCGTAAGCCGCCGGCTCCACAGCCTGACGAAATCTCTGAGCCATCGCCTAGCGGCTCCGCAGGAGTACATGCGCCTGACAGGTCCAAGCAAAAACAAAAGCAAACGCGACAGCCTGATATCGACATTTTCAAGATGTCTTAGCCCCCTAATAAATGACAACCAACGTTACGCCTCAGCAGAAAGAGATTATCGACATGCTCTATGAGACTGTCGTGGACCTTGGCTTCACATTTGCATCCGCGATGGCGGGGAAGAAGTTCCTAGGCATCACGAGCCCATCCACCAAGATGGATACCAGTGACGCTCTCAAGATGGTGGCTTACTTTTCGGCGGGTAGAGGTTCAAGAGAGATGGCCGTCTCCAAAGGGTGGCCCCTGCATCTATCGTGCCTAAACCAAAATAGAGGAGATACCGGTAGTACCGGTGCCACGCATTACCCTGGAAGGGGGGGTGGGGGTTCTAAACCCCACCAGGGAGCATCAAAACAATCATGATATATTCGTTACATTACCTTGAAATTATGTATACCCCGAGGCATACATAAAAGCCCAGAATAAATGACTCTGGATATAGTGAAAGACCCTCATACGGCTATCTTTACAGGTCCTACAAGCTGCGGAAAGACCCAGCGTGTCCTTGATTTGCTTGAGAGTGAGTACAAGCAACATTTCAACAACATCGTCATTCTCTGCCCTACCCTGCGGTGGAATACCACTTATCTTGAACGAGCATCACTATGGAAGGAAGATTACATATTCCTGATAGAGCCCAAGGATCAACTCTTCGACTGGATCCAAAAACTATCAAAGCTCCTAGCAGGCGAGGAGACGCTCTTTATCATCGATGACATGATAGCGGATGCAACCCTCGATAAAACTCGTGGGGCGTTGCTAGAACTAGCTGTCTCAGGTAGACATAAAAGACATAGCTTGTGGCTTTTAACACAAAGATATAAGAAGATACCAATAACAGTAAGAGATCAAATGAAACAGCTTTTTGTCTGGTATCCGAAGAATCGGAAGGAGTTTGAGCTCATTCATGAAGAGAACGATGTAATTTCAAGCAGGGAAGAAATTTCCATTATTAAGGCTCAGCTCAAGAAGTCCAAGCATGCTTGCTTGTACGTGAGGCTGGAGCATCCTCGAACCTGGAAGATTTTGAAGTGAGCGACCACGCAATACGATCTCAGATCAAAAACAATAAGATAAATATGTCCTGTATCGTAATTTACCGCAAGCATAGCACGCGGTATGATGACGAGTACTGTCATTTTCCATATATGCTCCGGAGTGTTCAAAGACGTGATATCCCCAGCATAAGGAGTTGGTTCAAGGAGAACCACCCAAATGGTGAGGAGATTGTTGTCATTGACAATCCCAACAGTATACACACCTTTAACAGATTCGCAGAAGAAGGGTATGTAGAGCGGTGCAAAAACCACTTTAAGCTTATCGATCTCGGTAGAGACGACTTGTACGACCTAGGTGTCCCTGCATTAGAAGACTAAGTCACAGGAGTACTGACGGAACTGGGTCTATATACCTTCCTCCTGAATTTTGTATAGATTCGTCCATATAAAAGATTTTTGACTTTAAAAAATATTACAAGTCAAAAATGTCTTCGCAACAAATTACTCTATTCAACGCAGTGCCCGTGGGAACCATCGAGACCTTATTCGATGGGTCAAAATCAGCCCCTCTTCAAAAGAGCCGACATCGGAAGGTTTCTGGGAATTGGAAAAATTGCAGCGTCGTATCGAGATATCACGACCATTTCGCGTCATGAAATAGCGGTAATTAGTAATTACCACCTTGGTAGATCGAAAAATTCCACCGATCTGTTCGTCACCCTTAGAGGTGCCCTGGAGATTGCTGCCAAATCAAGAAAACCCAAAGCCGTAGAGCTTATGAGATGGTTAGCTGGGAAGGGAGTGGAAAAACTACAAGACGAGCTCAAGAAGCAGCGCCAGACCATCGAGGACGGAGAGATTGCTCTGGCTTTACTCAATGATGACCTCGAAGACAGGGACAACCAGCTTGCGGAACTCGGGGAAGAAATTGAGGAGCTGCGGCAACGTGCCGTACCCCATCTCAACGACCCTGGAAAAGACAATAGCATGGCCGTTATTCAAAAGAACAACGATGATCCCTGGCCCTACCTTGCCATCTTTGGCCAACAAGGGTATGTAGCTCAAACGATTAGGAACAAGCTTGTAGATTACCCCAAGAGTGAGATTGTGGTACTTGCAGAGACCCCGAATTCTATCGTTCATTATAATTGGCTTCGAGAGCGTGGGTGTATTGAGGTAAACCCTGAGCGTGTGAGACATTTTAGGCTGGGTCTTACATATACGCATGAACGTCTCATGCTCCTACAGAGCCGCTAGGCGATAGCACTCGCGGAATGAAAAGACTTCCTCCTGAATTTTGTATAGATTCGTCCATACAAAAGATTTTCGGATTTGAAAAATATTACAAGTCAAAAATGTCTTCGCGAATTACTCTATTTAACGCCGTGCCCGTGGGATCCATGGAGACCCTGGTAAACAACCGGGGCCAACCTATGTTTAAACGTGCTGACCTTGGGAGGTTTCTGGGAATTGGAAAAATTGCAGAGTCGTATCGAGATATCACGACCATTTCGCGTCATGAAATAGTGGTAATTAGTAACCAATCCCGCTCAGGTATGCGAGGAGGCGGGAAAAATCCGCATGATGCCTTTGTTACGTTAGGAGGGTCCATCGAGATTACCGTCAAGTCAAGAAAGCCCAAGGCCGTAGATTTGACAAAATGGTTAGCCGGAAAAGGCGTTGAAAAATTACAAAAGGAGCTCGGGGAGCAGCGCAAGCTACTCGAACAAAGGGACCTAACCATCTCCAACTTAGAGGAGGATCTCGAGGAGAGCGCAGAAGAAATCGTTGAACTACGAGAAAGACACGTCCCTCATCGTTACCCTTATGACACCGTGCTATGAGTGGTTAACAAGAACGAAACTCAAGATCAACATCCCTACTACATGATCAGATGTCAACGTAGACAGCAAGACAAACAGCTGGATTTACTGAAGGAGAAGTACCCCAAGAGCACTATGCTCGGGATATGTGAAGATCCCAACGCTGTCCACACCTGGTGTCGGTTCAAGGATGACGCCTTAGGGCCTGACAATTATTACAGAAACAGCTTCACCTTACCCGACGATATGCGCGAGCTTTTTGAGAATATGTTCGATATAGACATGGAATAAGCGCACATATTTTTTTGTAGCTTGATCGAGCCACAAAAATGATAATATAAAATGTCTTATGTCGAACAATTACAAGTTGAGGTTAGGGAACAGCGCCAGCTAATCGAAGAGCAGCGCCAAGCTATTATAACACTGACTGTGGCGATGGTAGGCATGATCGCCGCGGGGTTGATGATACGCTTGAGTTGATAGAATGTGCGGCTTCAAGTGTTTAACCCAAGTGGTACTAATCTCATCAGAGACCAGCTCTTGCGCATCCTGCGGCTTGAACAGTCTCTCCGCGAGCACCTTGTTGTAGGATTCGACAAAGGCCGTGAATGTATGGTGGTACTTGGTAGTTGCGCGCTTGAGTTCGACGCCCTTGCTTTCTAGCAGTTTTGTCACATCTGACTTGAACTCACTACCGTTGTCGCACTGGAAGGTCTTGGGGTATCGGAGAGGTCCTGCCTTATAGATGTCCTTGATCATGTCAGCGACTTCGCTGGCTTTCTTGGTGCGTAGGGGCCTGGCTACCTTGTAGCGCGATGCTACATCGATGCCCGTCAAAATGTATTTGTAGGTGCTACCATAGAGTTTGTCGTGGGGCATGTAGAGCAAGTCAAACTGATGCGTTTCATTGGGCTTTGTAATGGTGAAATGAGGGTAGTTGATGCGCTTGGGTCCTCGAATATGTCGGAGCCAGAGCAGTTGACGAGTCAGCCAATGAGTCACCTTCTTTTTGGATAGACTACTCTCCTTCGCGAGTAATTTGATGGCTTTCCGTCCAGTCCAAAGATGTTCCGCAATGTAATAGATTTGGTTTAGTTTCTCAGCTACTCCTGTGGAGCCGCCAGGCGATTCTTCCTTGGTAACTATTGATTTCGACATGTTTATTTATTACACGCGGTCAGCACATGTCGAAAACGTTCTGCGACCTTACATATATCTGTATACCACGAAACCCAGAACAGCCAGGGATCCTACGATGAACGTCAACTCACCGTCTTGCTGTTGTTTGGAAGGTGTATAGTAGTCAGATAGTTTCGGAGATTTCTCAATCGTCGCAATATAGTACTCTCTCGCCCCTTCATCCAACTCCTTCAAACTCTCACCTGCTTGACGCTGTAGCTCCCGCTGCTTATTGTACCAGTCAATCTTTGCCTGTCTATCTCTTACCCACTGTGCTTGAGCAGTTTGTAGCTGCTCAACAGCCTTGTCGTGCCTCTTACGTTCTTCTTCACCATGCCCCGAGAGCTTGCTAAAGAGATAATTTGAGCCGCTGAATGCTAGAGCATTGATTAGCGCACCTCCTGCCATGATTGCTAGAGTTGCCATTTATTCAATACTCCACTCCGTGGAATCGCCCATCTAGAATGTTAAGCTGAGCGTCTTGCAGCAAGTATACATAGCACTTGAAATCCCCGGTACTTCCGTCAGCTTTCTTGGTCATGTGGAGGGTTATGCCGTCACTTAGCCTCTGCAATGGTCTACCCGATCCATGCAGGGTATTATCTGGGGACGACCTAAAGTCGATGAAGAGCGCGTATCTCTCGGTCATGAACTGCCCGATCGTGACCTCGGAGTCATGGCTACCAAACAATTCAAAGACTTGTTCAAGATGGTCCTTCGGTAGCATGGCGTGGCTATACAGTTCGTTAGGCTCGCCTTCGACAGTGATCGAGATTTTTTCGATCTTGGGATTGTAGAACACCTCGTTGACGCCGGAGTAGGCTTTGACTTTTCCAGGGTCTACGAATAGTAGTAGCACTCCCTTGAGACTCTTGGCGGGTGTATCGATCTGGAGGTTATAGCTGGTATCACTCTTTTTCAGTGTCACCACTTTGCTGCGGAGTACCCGTTCATATGGTAGCGCTAGCCTCGAATATCGTGACATCATAGCACTGCTAAGCCCCTCGTGGTGCACTTTGTCAAACTTTAGGGCGATGTTGGTAATCTTGTACTGAGCATCCGCTGGTTTAGCTGCCGTAGACCCCGATGCAGCTGTACCTGTATCTTTGATGACGTCGCCATAGGAGGCAAAATGCAGGACGAATTGCAGTTTCTCGTGGAGTCCTCCCTGGTAGAAGGGTAGGTCTCTGGTGAGCTCAAACATCTTGCCCAGCGGTATGCAGAAAGTGTTGCCATACGCCTCCGCGATAGCTCGTTCTTCAGCATTACCCGTTTTATCGGTGGACTTGACTTGAAGTCCTCTGACTGCACCATCTGTGGAGCCAATACCCTCGAGAGCCAAGCTGTTTTCCGCTCAAACTTGGGCAGCCACAAGTCCCTATAGACCGCTAGGGTGTTGTAATCGCTAATGTTTTGCACCTCGTTGCCGTTCAAGGTGATGCGCAAATTTTGCACCAGGGCCTTGCCAATGTTGTTAACTATGGTTCTCATCGTGTTAGTCCCCGTAAGCTCCAGGTTGAAAAGGAGCTTGAGAGAGCCGGAAAAAATGACGTCGTCCCGCCCCATGTTTGGTATATCGACGTACAAGTCCTCGTTTTGATTGATCGTACTGGGGACGTGGGAGACTTTAACACGCTGCTTCTTCCCTTTCATGCCCAGCATCGTCTTGACTTCTGTGTACGGATCTAAAATTGTTCCGTACATGTTGCTCATGGTTTATTAGTAGCCGTTTTTTAATCGAATAAATGGCTGATATTCCAGGATTTACGCACGCGGCTGATATTGAGCCCACTGAGGATCTTTCCTGGGACCCAGACGGATTACCAGGTTCCGACACTACGGACTTTTCAGTGTTCGGCACAGGGGCGGAAGCGACCGAGACGGCAGCGACTGAGACGGTAGAGACCAAGACAGGCACCACGTTAAGTATACGAGGACAACTTGATGGGACGAAGATTGATGATCTTTACGATTTGCTCGAGAGAGAATTGGGTATGAAGCCATCAGCGAGATGGTACAATGATTTTAAGCAACGCGGAAAACAGCTTCTTTTTGATGGGATAGAGCTCACGAAAAAGAATGGTGAATTGAGGAGCGTTGGTGAGATACGGCGCAGGTTAGGTGCGGGACGCTTGCAAGACATGGGGTTTACAAAATCAAGCGAGACTGAGGCTCGGGGGATCTTGACCGAAATGACTCAAGCGGACGCAAAGGCGGACGATATTGGAAAGGTAGAGATGTTTGAAAACATTCTCACCAACTTGGAGCAGCTTATGCAAACCTTCGACGGCTTCACGGAGAGTGAAAGAAGAGGGTTCAACCTTGAGATTAAAACGCTTGTGGATAACTTGAAGCTCCTGAAAAGTAAGATGCTCCTCTATGAAAGTGAGATCACCAAAGAAGAAACTCATGTGAAAGAGCTCAAAAACAAGAAGACTACACCTGGAGCGATGGAGGAACAGATAGACATCTGGGATATAGATATCGCTGAGCACGTGAAGAATATAGAGAGACTCCGCGATCAAGCTGCACAAGAAGCAGCTGGTTTGCATTCACCCAGACTCAGAGTCAACTGAAAGCCATCGAGAGGACTCTGAAGAAGATGGCAGGAGATAACACGTCTTTGCTGGAGAAGCTCAAGATACTCTTCAAAGAACAAAGCTTGACTATAGCGAGCATCGTTTCCGCTGTCGGCTTGCTCATTTCAACCATCGTCCTCGCCGTTACTGGAGGTGCCGCAGGTGGAAGTGCAGGAGGTGCCGCAAGTGGTAAGGGTTTTGTGCGGAAGCAGCTGGAAAGACTCCGAAAGTTTCTGAAATATCTAGCAGGTAAGGCCGGTGCAGCACTGCCAGGGATTATTGGCAGCGTTGTCTCGTTCTTCTTCAGAGTAGCAGCGAAGATTGTCGAATTTGCAGCCAGGCACTTGTACATGGCCATCGCTGCTGCCGTCGCTTTCGTTGTGGCAGCAACGCGGAACGGAGTTCCATACGTTGGGAAGGGTAGCAGCGCGGATCGCAGTTCGAAAAAATCATAGGGCTCCTCAGTCTAGTATGTTATCAACACACTAGAACGTTGCGATTATTTTTTCAGCCAGATGTACGCAAGGATGAGGCCTACCCCCGTCGTGATCAAGACAGCTTTGGTATCCTCGTGCTTCGCGTCATGCTGATTTTTCCCGCCTCCCAGAAGGTCGGTGGCGCCCTTCCCATGAGCCCCTTGCATACTCGGCTGGGGTTGTTTTGAAAACAAGCCTATTTCTTGCTTTGGGGGCAGACTGTACTCCTGCGGAGCCGGAACTGCGTTCCGCGTTGCTGCCAGGCGATGCTCCTTCAGGCGTTGCTTTTGCAGTAGCTGCGCTCCTTCAGGCGTTGCTTCTGCAGTAGCTGTGAGGCGATTAATATTGGGGTTAACACCAATGGTGAAGTACTCCTTGCTGATGAGGATTTTATTTGTGAAATTCTGGATATTCCCAATACGAAGGCCCATGTTACTAGGAATCATGTAGACACCGTGAGCAACGGTATAATCGACTTTGGACCTCGCGTATTTTAAGATATTTTGGAACTTTGCAATATCTTTACCCGTATGGCTTGGTAGGGCGATTAGATTCTCAAAGGTTGTCAAGTAGAGACGCTGGGCGTCGATCGAACTGCCCTGGTTGCCAATAATATTGGACCTCGCGTTCTCCTGACTTGTTAAGATGAGATAGACATAGAAGCGTACACTTTGGGAGAGCCGCTCTATACCAATGCGCGTTAGGCCTTGGGAGGTTTCGATAATCCAACAACTCCAAGAGTCCTCATCGAAATAGCTAGGACCCGAGCCGGGGTAGTCCTCGCGATGAAGTTGCCAGCTACTAAAGAGGGTTTCATTCCGCCAATCTTGCTCGCTACTGCTTACACCAAATTCACGAGTCAATGCAAGGAATTTCTGTTTATTGAAAGGATTATTGAGACGTTGAAACATGTCAGAGCCTGGTAGCGCTATATAGAGCTCTGTCAGGATTTTGCGGATTTAAAAATAGACGTGGAAGAGATAAACTGCACGAACCAAAGGTTGCACAGCAGTGAGATGCTGCATGGAAATACCGCAAGCGGAAGTTGCGGTATTTCTGTACCCTGGAGCTCGTAGTCGACGAATATATTGGGAAACTTTGCTGTAAATGAGGACCCTTGAGCGTCAATGACGATGCTCTGAACCGAGAGCTGCTCACCCTTGAGCCTCTCCAAATATCGCCCATGATTAGGTGCATACTTTGCTTTCGGGTTGTACGAGTAGATATTCATGTTTCTTTAAAGAAACATGAAGCAGCTGTACGTTACAGATATAGAGAAGCCGAAAGTTTTCAAATCTCATCTGGGGGAGGGCACGAGGATCGCTCTGAAATCCATTAGTATCAGGGGGACTTGGCTCAATGTGTTCGACGTCATGAACCTGAGGATATTTAAACAGGAAGCGGGCGCAATATTGAAGGTGCATATCAAGATCGAAAAAGGATTATATCGGGTTGAGGATCTCGCGGCTATTATCAATAATCAAGCCGGGGATAAACTTAAAGTGTTTATCCTTAGAAACGGTGTGTCAAGGATTCGTGTTAGTATGGGCTATAAGCCAATAATGGATCGAAAGCTGGGAGATATATTTGGTTTGGATAATGATATTGCCCTAGTATTACCCGTGGGGGACTATGACGGATCATACAGAACAGACGTGTACCAGCGACTACGACTCAAGTGTACACAGATTGATCAGGAGCCCAGCTTGTTTAATGGTGAGAAATCGGATATATTGGCCTTGCTCCCGACCAAAGAGCTAAATGCTTGAAGGGCTCCACAGATCGTTTGGAGTTCATGCTAGCGGATGAATACACCAATCAACCCCGTAGCTCTCAACCGCGCATAAAGGAAACTGGGCTCTAGTTTAGAGGGGACAGACAAGAAGCGCCGGCGTTATTTCAAGAGGGTTTCAAGAGCAGAAAGACATATTTATTTTATAATACATAGCAAACTTATATTTTTAAACAGTTTTTATTAAAACTACAATGGGGCCAGTCAATTGCGCTGTTGTTGAATGCACTAACAACTCAAGGATGTTAGAAAAGTGGAAGAATAGTGAATGTGAAACTCACCATGGTGTGCTGAAAAAAGAATGTGGCTGTGAGCAACCCTTCAAATTATATTGCTTTCCTGGGCCTGTCAGATATTTGGAAAAAAGACAGAAGTGGATAAAACTTATTAAAAGAGTTAACCCAGATAAAAGTCAGTGGCAGCCAAAAAGCAGTGATCGCATTTGTAGTATTCATTTTGTTGACAATGTGCCAAGTGTGGAAAACCCTAATCCTACACTAAATATGGGTTATGAAATGCGTCAGAGTACTTCAAGAAGAACACTGTTTAAAAACCCATTACCGTCAGCAAAAAAGAAATCCAAGAAAATTGATGATCGAGAAACCCTTGGTGTAACTGAAGCAAATCCTTTCTTGTCACCGCCACGTTCTCCTGATCAACAATTGACTGTTGACATTTTTACACCACCTACGCAAGATCATCAGTACTGCCTGTCCGAAGGCACTAAGCAATGCCTTGTCTGTAAAGATAAGAAGAGCTTGATATTGTCGTTGACGAGAAAAATTGGGACATTATCACGTGAAAACAAAAGACTGAAAAAAGAAGCCCTATTGCAAAAAAATCAAAATACTCCATTTAGCTCACAAAAGATTAAAACTGACACCAAAATGAACTTTTATACTGGAATAATGACAATTGCAGCTTTTAATGCTATTTTTGCACTTCTGAAGCCTTACATTTCGTGTATGGTTTATTGGAAGGGATGTTCAAAAGCACGTAAAGCAACACACTCTAAAATAAAAAGGCGAAATAATAACTCCAATACCACCACGAGAAAGCTTTCTGCAAAAAATGAGTTTTTATTGACATTAATGAGACTGAGACTTGGTCTGTTAAATGAGGATTTAGCAGATAGGTTTTGCATCTCCACAACATTATGTTCTAACATTTTTACGTCGTGGGTTAAATTCCTTAGAAAAACATTAGCTGATGTGTTAGTTAATTGGATACCAAAGGAAAGCATTTTGGAACATATGCCTGATATCTACAAGGAAAAGGGGTACGGAAATGTAAGGTGCATAATTGATTGTTCTGAGATATTCATTGAACGATCCAAGTCCTTAAATGTTCAAGCTGTCACATGGTCAGACTATAAACATCATAACACTGTAAAGTTTTTAATTGGTATTTCTCCTACTGGTTATATAACCTTTTTATCTGATTGCTATGGGGGAAGAGCTTCAGACAAATTTATTTGCAATGACAGTGGCTTTTTTGAATTACTAGAATATGGAGACAATATAATGGCAGACAGAGGATTCCAGATCACAGAGGAACTCCTTTTACGATACTGCCATCTAGTTGTACCTCCAGGAGCCAGGTTAAAATCACAAATGACATTTATGGAATGCAGCAAAACCAAATCCGTGGCAAACTTAAGAATACACGTGGAAAGGTCAATACGGCGTATCAAAACTTATCGTATCTTGCAGACACCTCTACCAATTACAATGCTGCATCACGTTGATGATATTGTCCGTACATGTGCTGCATTTTGTAACTTGAAATCCATGTTAATTCAAAAAGCTAAAAAAAAGGACAGTTAATTTATTATATTTGATTAGGTATATTTATGTATATAGCTATAGCTGTTTTTTGTATAAATTTAATATTTTCACGCATTTGTAAAAAAAAAAGTCTTGATCGTCTAATGTAAGACACCTACATTGTAGGAAATCCAGGTTCAAGTCCTGGTCAAGATGATTTTACGTTAGAATATAGCAGCAGAAACTGTATTTCAGACATAAAACATTTTAACAATGTTATGTATTTTTACATATTTGCAAAATATTATACCATTTTATCTCTAAATTACATCCATAATACCTTGACCAGGACTTGAACCTGGATTTCCTACAATGTAGGTGTCTTACATTAGACGATCAAGGCTTTACGCAATTTTTTTCTAAAATATATACACAAAAAATACAAATACATCAGTTAGTTTTAAACATTAAACTTAAAATCTATAAATTTTTCATAAAATAGCTTTACCATCTCAATTAAATTTTTACAAAAATCTTCATCATACAAAATGTCATCAATAACAAAGCCATGCGAAGTCCAAACCATAAAAAAACATTTTTTCAAATTTGTTGCATACATTTGCAATTGACACTGCGTGTAATATTTGTGTGATTTTTTTAACACCTTCTTTCCATTCCCTTCAACCAGAAAATCAAGTACCACATCTGTTGGGGACTTGTGGCTTATTGAAAAGGGGCACTTTATTTCCAGACAGCTAGGCGAACAGCAGCAACAAGTCACCAACCCATCAGGACTAGCACCAACAAACTTCACGTCACCATCAATAAATAAGCCACAAGACCGCACTTCTACATTTTTATGCTCTTTCTTTATTTCTTCTTTAAATGCGGCTAACGCAACAGGCTCCATTTCTCTTCCATATTTCAGTGCAGGTATATTTGGGTTGATAAACACAGACCCAGACACTTTCTGAAAAAGGGACCAGAGGTTAACATTAAGATTCCCTTTTTTAAACTTTTTCATTTTAGTTAATACCTCATGTGCTTTTGATGCAGTCACAATATCCTTCCGAAATAAATACCATGCCTGATTTTCTGATTGCCCACAAGTTATCTCTTCTAGTTTTTTTCTGGCTTCTGGTGTCATTTGGCTATCTAGTTTACTGAGAAACGTGATCTTGTTATCACTAGATGAAATCATTTCATTAACAGATAATACATTTTTTTGTTCTGGAACAGTTTTTAACAATCTCTCTCATAAAGTCTATCTTTGGTGTTGGAACAGATGTAAACAATACACTACATGGCAGAGTGTCTTTCAGCGCAGTTACAATGTTTTGAAGCTCTAAAGGCTTTATTTTACATGTAGCAAGAGGATTATAATTTCTTTTCGGAGTTGCTACCAGCGGTCTCTTTTGCTTTTTAGATTTTTTCATTTCATCTCTGTTTAAAACCAAATCTATCATTTTCTGTGGTCTGACTTCTTTTCGGTTAGGTAGCCATTCACAAGCTTTGGCTGTGCATGATGGATTTGTCAGCCCACATGTTACTGCAGCATCTACTCGAAACAAAAGTGCAGCAATATGGTTGCATGTCTCGGACATTCCTGCCATGCAGGTGCAGTGTGCTGACATAATCCGATTACTTTCTCCTTTCAGAACGCATACCCATAGTTTATGAGGTGGATCATTTAATCGTTCTGAAGGCCTACAATCTCCTTTTAAAAAGCAGTACTTTGAATCTTCGTCAATCGGATGGTACATTATTGGTCCTAGCCAACCATTTGTAAAATAGCTATATGCTTTGCTTGTTTTGTAATCGTTTAGGTCGTCACTCCCCAGTGTGCTAGGAGTAAAGGTTAAATAATTAAAAATATTTCCATATGTAATCATTGGCCAAAACGATACACCGTCTTCCTCCGCTAACCATCCAGAAGTAATGTCCATTGGGTCAGGTATAACACCATCTTCAACTAATAATTTGCTCACATACTCTTCGTTTAACTGCTCTTCTACCTGCGCTGCAGTTTTTACCAGCTTTACATTATTCTCACTAGCAGAAAATACCCTTGCCACCAACTCACATTTCCTTCCAGACACCTTTAAACCCCGCATTCTTAAATATTTTTTTAATTCTTCAACTTTCATCTTGCTTATCATATCAAACTCCATTGTAAATGAGCGTGTTTACTTCTTCTTGTCCCTCCTATACTAGTTACTAGTCTTTTCCTCCGACGCGGTTTCATAATGGTAGCCGGATGGGGTTGATTGGTGTATACCACGATAGGAACATTTTGTTTACAGGCCTAACAATGCACTTGCTTATAGAATAAAAAGATGAGTTAATTGCAAAGATATACCCTAGTTTACCGAGTGCTCCCGAGGGGGAGCTTGACGAAAGCCAAGTGTACAGACTCCAGAAGATCGAAGAAGTAGAGCAGTACCTCCGCAATGAATCAAAGGAGCGGGACAAGCTCGCGAAAAATTTTAAAATACATGGTACCTGGGTTAGATTCACTGACCATGGATTACTAGCTATAAGTGTCATCACCTCAGCTGTTGGCATCGGTAGTATGCTCTCCGGAATTGGGGTACCGCTTGCTGTCGCGATGGGTGGTATCACGATCGCCGTAGGACTAGGGCAAGCGGGTCTGCGGAATGCGGGGAAGAGGCTGGACGTTAAGTCAAAAAAACATGAGAGCATCAGGCTACTCGCAGAGACTAAGCTCAACTCTGTTGTCGACCTCATCAGCAAAGCTGTTGAGAATGGGGTGATCAGCGACTATGAGTTCAGCTTGATCATGCAGGAGAAGCAAAAATACATGCTGCTGAAGGAGCAAGTCCGTCAACGTACGAAACAAGCCGTGAATGCCATCAATGATCGTGAGAGACAGCAGCTTGTTGCAAAGGGGCGTGAGGAGGCGAAGGAGGAGCTTATGAAAAAACTTCAATCTGTGCAGCATGTAAGCTCTACTTAGAAGAACCACCCGCGTATTCGTAGATCTAGTATGTTGATAACATATTAGATCATCTACACAATCTCGAGCAATTCTCCAGTGTCCTGATCGATGACAAGCCCGCAGTCATGTACGACACGTCTCTGCTTTTCAGCGAGCTCTCTCGAGTATTGCTCAAGATTTTTCTGCCACGCGTGAAGGGTGCATGGTTTACAATAGGGACCGTCCGTTTGCATTGAGGCGTCCTTGTACTTAACCTTGCGGATCATTTCCATAAGAGGGGCCTTGTTGAGAGTGGAATACCCCTTTAAACCCAGTGATTTTGCTTCTTTCATCATCTCTGTAACCTTCATGTTTGTTTAGGTGGCTGGAACAACCACCCAACACCTCGCTACTATTACAAGTGCGTGAAACCATCGTCTTCGTCATCATCAGAGTCATCAGAGTCACTATAGAAGCAAGCAGCCGTAAACTCGTCAACCTTTTTTTATTTACACTCTTCCAGGTAGGTCTGCATGTAATAATTACAACCCTGCCTGTAGATACTCGCCAGCTTCACGATGGCTTTACACTCGCAGCCACCCTGCGGTACCTTCTTCTTGTGGAAGTTGGTTCTAACTTTACCCTCCCACGTCTTGAGTTTATTGCTCAGGTATCGATCTTTTTTTACGCTAGTGCTGGTTAACGGATGTCCTCCCAAGGAAGCCACTTTGTTCAGGATTTTCTCATATTTTTCTAACCACTCGGGGTATCCACCAAGATCGAAAGACATCGTGAACGCGGAGTCTTCTGAGTAGCATGATACACCCCTGGAATAGACCTTTTCAGGGATCTTAAGTAGTAGCGTTGCTATGCTGCCGTCTTGACCTTGATAACCAATAACGAAGCGCTCATCCTTGCCTTTGTTTGCTGGAATGGGATCGCTCAGTACGAGGTTTTCAATATTCACTTCTTCGATATTTAGCGGAGTTGTATTGTTGTAAAAGTCCATGGTTTTAACAGTTTGTTCACCGAATTTCAACATCTTTCATATTTGGATGTTGAAATCTCAACTAGGATTCTTCTAAGTGGTCCTAGTGCAAGGACAACCGCCGCCATTGTAAGTGATGTACTCTTGATAGCAATACCAGCAGAGCAGCTTGGTCTTTATCAGGAGTCTGCGTCCGCAGCGACATCTGTCATACTCATCGAGTACGCGTTCACAGTCATCACAGTGTCGCGTAGTCATCGTTTATTTGACATTGACCTCCGTTCAACCGCCCCGGTACACATGTCCTGGGTCATGAACCAATCGGGAACAAACTCGAGCAGCCAGGGATACTTTTCAACAGCCCCGGTACACATTTCCTGGGTCTTGAAATGATCCGGAACATCCCCGAGCATCCATGACCTCCATTCAACCGCCCCATTGCACATTTCCTGGGTCACGAACCAATCGGGAACAAACTCGAGCAGCCAGGGATAATTTTCAACCGCCCCATTGCACATTTCCTGGGTCTTGAAATGATCCGAAACATCCTCGAGCATCCATGACCTCCATCCAACCGCCCCATTGCACATTTCCTGGGTCTTGAAATGATCCGGAACATCCCCGAGTACCCTGGGATCATATTGAACCGCCCTTGTGCACATTTCCTGGGTCTTGAAATGATCCGGAACATCCCCGAGCATCCATGACCTCCATTCAACCGCCTTGTTGCACATTTCCTGGGTCTTGAAATGGTCAGGGACATATCGCAGCCGCTGGGGCTCCTCTTGAACTGTCCTGGTGTACATTTCCTGGGTCTTGACCTGTTCTTCTGTTGCCGACATGGTGTGGCATAGTTTGATAATGGCGTTCCCGAAGTAGTTCATCTTTTATTATATACAGATTTCAATTTCAATTAGCAAGGTCGAGTAAGGGGGCTTACCTTACTCAACTGCACAGTGATCGGAGGTCATTTATTGAAGTCCGTACTTATCATACATTTCCTGAGTTCTGAATGCGATTGGAACACCACCGAGCAGCCATGGTTCCGCTTCCACAGCCCTAGTGCACATTTCCTGTGTCCTGAGATGGATCGGAACAAATGCGAGTACATCAGGTTCCGCTTCAACAGCCCTAGTGCAGATTTCCTGAGTCTTTAAATGGTCTGGAACATGCACGGGGATTATTTTGAACTATCATATTGCACATTTCCTGTGTCTTGAAATCGTCTGATGCATACTTTAACCAAATCATCTCTGTTTTATTCCATATACTTTTCGATTTCAACGAGGTCAAAACTAACGCATCTGATTGCGCATGCGCTGGTTTTTGTTGATGTCAGCAATATTACTTGTTGCGCTTGCGCATGCGCTAGAATTGTCGGGTTTGTCAGAATCGGATTGTTATCGGCTTTGGTTTTCGGATGCCGTCGGATTTTCCGATTTTGAGAGGGCTAGGTGTAGAGGGAGGGGGGAGGGGGTGGAAGCGGGGGTTTGACGATCAAAACCCTAATACCTGTATATAACCATCCCCTAGTACTACTGCTATGGTGTTTTAATTAACGTTTATTTTTAACAATTACGTCATTTCTTTCTGTATTATTTTACCGGCTCGTGGGACTGGTGCTATATTCGCAGAATTAATTTTGGTATTTACGACCTTTGTTTAAAGAGGAATTGTTGAAGCTGAATATTGTTGCTGAAAGATAATAGTATTACAGCTTTCAAATCGTGACAGGTGTGCGTAAAAAATAGGATATTTAGTATTAAATAATTATACGAATTTCTTTCGATTTTTAAAAGGGTTACTGCCACGTTGACATAAGAGAAGTAGATAGGATAAACCTTTACATTACACACACCTTTGATAAGCTGACACACATCAATTCATTTGCAAGTTCATTTCTGAAAGTTGTAAAATTGCTTCCTTCCCAAATCGCCGGTGAGGGAGGCAGGTTAAAAAAGACATCAGATACACCATCAGCGTGTTTAATTGAATCAATCAAAGTATTCAAAATGTCTGTAGCAGGAAACTCAGTGTATTTATCTGTTATACGAAGTAATTCTTTAGCATCTTTAAAGACATTCATGCTAAAAATTGATAAAAAATCTGCTACAACATACTATTTCTATAAACATTTCTCCCATATAACTGATAACGACTTTACAAGTGCATAACAATAGTAATACGCAAATAAAAATGATAAACTAAAAATGATGAAAAATAAATATAATATTTCTTACCTGTATACGCCTTCTTTCGTTTTGAAATCAGTGGCAGATTCCACATTATCTGAAAGTAACAGAATTGTCGGTTGTTCAATATAAACTATAAGAATATTAATTTAAACTGTGAGACTTCATGTTTTATCATTCCTGGAATCTAATTGGAGCTAATGTGCAGTTGAAGTCAATTGGTAATCGGGATAATAGGGGTTCTCGGCATGTATTAATAATTTCTAGCAGTAACCAGCAGTATTTTGAAGTAACCACCAGAGAACCACCAGTATTATGAAGTAACCACCAGAGAACCAGCTGTGTTTTAAGTAACCACAACAGAACCAGCAGTTATTATTAATTTACTCCAGATAAGGCAGCAACAGCGGCGCAAAGGTGTTGTGATTTTTATGCACAACACGTCATGACCTTAAACTACCAAATATGATAAATAAAAGGGCACCTAGTTCCCAGGGCTTTTTTCTGATACTTTATGCTCTTTCTAACTAGCTACTTTTAAGTTGTTTTCATGAGGTCCAATAAATGCATTCGCGAAGATTAATTTTCGAAAATATGAATAAAATTCGCGGAATTCGCGATAATTAACCAACTTAAGTTATTTATTTATTTATTTATTTCGTCTTAAGGCAATAATGGAAACAAGAAGAACAGAAGGAAAATAGTGTTTTCAGGATTAAAGTTCATTCTTTGAAATAAAATGTAACACGTTTCAAGGAAAAAACGTTCATATCGAAAGCATAATTTTTTTACTTGAACAGAAACCGTGTGAAAAAAACAAACGTATATTTTCTGCCGGATGCCACGATGTTTCTCCACAACATTTATTAATTCATTCGAACTTTACTTTGTCTACCAAAAGAAAAAAATGTCTCGTTTTGGACCCTCCTCCGTACAGCGTTATATTTGGTTTACAATACACGAATAGCAAAATGAAAATCCTTCGGTCAAATACATAATCTGATTAAGCGGAATAATTTTTTAGAAAGCGTTGAGGAAGTGTGTAATCGCTGCGAAAAATAAAATAAAATTTGATATGGATTCCTCAACAGTGGATACAATGGCAGTAGAGGTATCTCTCACGCTCGATGACTTCAAACTGTGCAGTTTATTAATTCATTCAATTCATTCGAACTTTAACGTCGACCACTAAAAAACAACGTCTCGTTTTGGACTCTCCTCCTTTTTCGTTATATTTGGTTTACAATTCAGATATTAGTTCGTTATTTAAAAATATTAATTTTGTTTTTGTTAATTCTCGCGCGTGGTTTTAAAAGCCTTCTATCTCAACTGTTGCATAAAGCCCGAGTCACACCAGACATAAACATTTCAGAAAAATGGGATATGAACTGTTGTGTACATTATAAAATGTTTCACATTCGAGCGGTAGTTGCGTTTATTTCGTTATCTATTTAACTGGTCGTTCTCTTGTGGTCACTTAAAAAAACTGCTTGTTCTCCGTTGGTTACTTCAAAATACAGGTGGTTCTCTGGTGGTTACTTCAAAATACTGGTGATTACTGCTGGTTCCTATTTTTAGTAAAAGCGTTTTGAGCAAGAAATTGAATCATAAATGGCTGTCATTAAAATGTTCTTTAATAAATGTAAGCCATACAACCATCGCATACGATGGAATGCTATTAATCGATGGAATGCTATTTAATCCGACTAATATAACACGATTTATTGCACCACCATTAAAGTCCTTTCGTAAAAATTATGCGCCGCCGCCACAAGAGGAAGTTATTTTGCAGTCCCCCTTCCTCCCCACAAGTAAAGAAAAATTAATTAATATTATATAAAAACTAATCGTTGAGGACCGCGGAGAGGCAGAAGAACAATGAAAAAGTTTCTTCATTTATATTTTATTGTCAGCAATAATAACATAAATCATTCTTTTTAAAAATATGCTCTTTGCACGTATTGTATAGAACTTAAAATGCTAATCAAAATAGTGTAGAAGATCATGTTGTTTCAAAGAAGGGTTAAGGAGATATAAGTGTTTAATAATTTTGCTGACGTCAGCAAGAACCGCCAAAATAAATCTTTTTTTTTTAAACATTTGTATACCCGTTTTCTTCATAATATAACGCAGATTAAGAAAACGTATAGAATTATGTACTTTTGACGACAGTTACAGAGATATTGGGGTTAAAGATTTTTATTTCGAAACGGACTCGGAGACTCATGTTTGGAAAACTTACCCAAATTTAACATTTGAGACACACTCTCCGTATTATTATAGGGATTAGTTGTATGCGTGTGGAAGAATCTACTGTATTTACCTTTGAATCCATGCAACAGACATACATAAATCAAAAAAATAAACAACACCGCAGTTTCAATTTTACAATCGGTCTTATTCAATGATCACAACCTGAGCATGCGCATCGAAAACATAACAACTCACAACTGTTTAACAAAAGTAAAAGTGTCCAACAGCTGCTGTATATGTGACATTTTAAAACTAAATCTATTAAAATTACTTGCTCTGACAACGTGAAAAGTAAATGAGAAAATAACGTTCACCAAAACATTTCAAAATACATCCGACCCATAAAATTGAATTCACTAAAACTGTTTTTTTACATATTTTATTGGGTCTGGCACAAAACCAGGGAACGAAATTTCTCAAAACCTACAGTTTGCAACATGGTAAACAAAATCCCTATATATGTAGTAGTTATAGCACAGTGCCGAAAAAAATATCGAAAATATTTTTTTGAGTTTTTTATGTAATATGACGATATTTTTCGAGAACAAGTGCGATAACTAGTTTATCACTTTAACCGAGCATAAATTATTGTAATTTGATATAGTCATCAGATGATTGTTAAATTTCAATCACGGTTTATGAGGTTCAACAGCGAAATAATTTATTGCAAGATAATATATATGATCATGTCATGAAAATTATGGAAGAAATTTACCGACAAGTTCTCGTTTTTCAAGAAAACAATAAGTTTACTCAGCGAGTTTTTACCCAATCAGGAAAAAAATCACGCTATTTCAGCTAGTCAAAGAAAAAATATCAGCTTTTTGGGCTGTAGAATTGAAAAATAAGTAAAAATTGCACTCGTCTTACAGTAAAACTAAAATATGGCATATATTTGCTGTAGATTAGCCAATCACAGTGCGAGAGAAGCTCTTACTATATGATAAATATAAATATAAATAGTTAAATAAGTTTTCATAGTCGCCCTGCCAATGGTTGACATAAAATTAAAAAAAACCCAGGTAATCTCTTATAATAATACAGAAAGTGTGTCTGTGTGTCTGAAACAGGCAAAGTGGATGTGTTTATTTTGCTTTGATGTAGCCGAATAAGGTATGTTTGAAATGTTAAATTTTTTGACGTTACGGCGCGATGTCAATATCACTAACTAGTCAATAAAGCCCGTGGAAAAATCCACGGAGGCAGGATAAAAAAAAAGTTCAGTAACCCATCCCCCCAAAAAAATTTAGAAACTTGTTTTCACGTAGCCTCTATTGTGTAGAGCTTAAAGCGCTGATCAAAATAATGTATAGGATCATATGTTTTCAACGAACGCCTGAGGAGATAAAAGGGTTTAAATATTTTGCTGACGTCAGCAAAAACCTGCAAAAGCACAATTTATTTTTAAAATTTTATATACCCGTACCTTCATCGTAGAGGTCTTAAAAACGCTGAACAAGAAAATGTATAGGATCATGTATCTTTGACAAACGGTTACAGAGATATTAGGGTTAAAAGGTTTTCAATGATGTCATCAACCCGTCCATTCCGAAACGGATTCGGGTACGCAGACTGCACTGTAATGGCTTCAATAATTTAAATTAAGTTATTGACCTTAAAGTAGTGATATTGACGTCGCGCCGTAACGTCAGACAATTTAACATTTCGGGCATAACTTTTTCGGCGACATCAAAGGAAAATGAACACATCCATTATGACCGCCACACACACTTCGTATTATTATATACTAGTCGATAAAGCCCGTGGAAAAATCCACTGACGCAGGATAGAAATGAAAAAGAAGCGTCATTTGAATTTTAATGACGTCACCAACCCATCCAAAAAAAAGTTGAACCTTTTTTCACGTTGTCTCTATTGTGTAGAGTTTAAAGCGCTGATCAAGAAAATGTATATAATTACGTGCTTTTGATGAATGGTTAATGCGACATAAAGGTTTAAAAATTTTGCTGACGTCAGCAAGGGCCCGCCAAAACACAAAAAATATTTTTTTAGAAATTTGTGTAACTGTTTCTTTCATCGTATAGATCTTGAAACGCTGATTAAGAAAATGTATAGGATCATGTATCTTTGACAAACGGTTACAGAGATATTGGGGTTAAAAGGTTTTCAATGACGTCATCAACCCGTCCATTCCGAAACGGATTCGGGTACGCAGACTGCACTGTAATGGCTTCATTAATTTAAATTAAGATATTGACCTTAAAGTAGTGATATTGACGTCGCCCCGTAACGTCAGACAATTTAACATTTCAGACATAAGTTTTTCGGCTACATTAAATAAAAATGAACTCCACTTTGCCTGTTACAGACGGACAGACACACTGTATTATTATAGAGAAGATTTAACGTCAATATCTATATATTAATACGCCCTGTGTGTGTGCGCACGGTGAGGCCAAGGACAAAAATATACGGGTCACTTTCCTATTTCTCATGCATGGTGTCCCCAAAGCGTGCCGTTACGCCAAATTTTACTAAGTTAAAAAAAACGCAAATCAGGGCGTTAATATTTAAACATTTAATTCTTTTTTCTTATTACTTTAAAAAATAAAACTCCTTTTCTTTATTTTATTGAAACTAATTGTTATTTTATTATTAAATGTTTTTATTTGTTATTTTGTTTAAAAAGCCCTGTTGGTCGTTATAGATAGAATAATTTAATTTTACCCCCGGTCTCACGGAAACAAATTTATCAACTGAAAAAAGAAAACCAAAGCGAAGAAGGATGTCTGTTTTTCAAATTAATCCTGGAAAAAAGTTATTTTAAACAAATCATGCCAATGTTTACTTATCATGAGGTTAGCTTAGCTTATGTTTTTCTATATTTTTAATTTTTGTGTTCTGGGACCGAGGTTGTATCGCATTCGAATATGAATGTAATTCGAATCTAAAATGTAAAGAACAAACTGTTGTTTTCGAAATGTTGCTGTCAGAAATATTTTTTAAAACGAAGAAAAACGTACAATGATATAACATCACAAAAAGAATTGATTGGAAATGCATCAGACAATTCTAGCTATACATTTTCAATTCGTTCTCTTTGGGATGAAGCGAAATTTAGTAATCGAAGTAAAAAACTGATTGAACTTTTATCCAGAGAACCCTAGCTAGCGACCTACTGAGAAGGTAGAAGAAAAGCAGGTGTGTTGTTTAAATTATTTGATAGAGAAATTAATTTGGGTGTATAACGATTTTTTAGCCGTTTCTTTCAGAGCTAAACTTTTCCTTAAATATTAGGTTTGTTGTTGTGTCTTGAGCCGGAAAATATTTTCTTTAAGCACTTATTTTGTAAGAATATACTCTGAAAAATTAAGAATATATCTAAGTCTGTTTTAAATATGGACATTTCTATAACGCACAAAATTGATTAGAAGTTTACTTTTTTTATTTTATATCTAACGAACTGAATTTTTTTCTGTCCAAGCAATGGGTCGTTACATGTAGTAGAAATTGCCATTAGCTATAGTAACTTATAGCATGCTTTATTTTATTAAGGCATTATATATTTACAGGCCATAGTCATGCTAAGAACATATTGAGAATAAGGAGGATAGCATTTGTCAAAAAAGTTAAGAACATCAAGGCTGAAACTAAAACACACTATTCTTATAAAAACAGCGTGTATATTCCAGAGAAGAATTTACATAAACTGTAAAAAGAAATTTTCCGTGGTAACTGTTTTTAACACTACAGACTGTGTGATTCAGTGTTGATGTCGTTATAAAAAACTTAAACCTAAAACCTAAACTTAAATTAATGTTTACATCTGTTACGTTACGATCGTTTGAAATATATTCTATTCTTAAATTCGAAAACACTGCATTGTTATCTTCTTTGATTTTATGCGTGATTTTCTTGATTAAAGGTTTAGGTCTGTAAGGCAAACTGTTCTTTTAATATTTCAGTAGATATATAATATACCAAATGATTCAAGTTTGTTATATTTCTCTTTTATGTGTTGTCAACTATTAATTTCTTATATTTTGAGTATAACTTTGGAAGGGTTGCCGTATGCAATATAGACTAAATAGCTGATTTTGCATGACTTAACGAAAAATGATTTTTTTTTTTTAATGTTTGGTATCCTTTTTTTTCCCTAGTGTACTTCTGGAATGGCAAAGCAAGTATATAGTTTTAGCGTATTTCGCTTTTTACGTAACGGTTGTTAAACACCTTTGATTTTTGTAGACATTTTTCATTTTAATTTTATAATTTTTTTTTGACGTTTTGTTTCAGCGGTTATAAACAATCTGCCTATAAAATAATGCAGATTCTGAGCAACCTCGATCCTAGGGCTTTTTTCTCTTTTTGCCATTCCGTTATAAAAGAGACAAAGAGCCCGGGGTCGGGGTTGAAATGTAAGTTTTGAAAATTCAAATCACTGTGTTGTTTGGTATTCCTTACATCGGTTTAATGAGAGATTGAGTGGATTCTCCCACGGGTAATCAGCTAGTCTTATATTAATTTAATGAAGCCATTACAGTTTAAAAGTTTTTTAAGCCCCTATATTTCATTAACCGATCATCAAAAGCACATGATCATATACATTTTCTTGATCAGCGCTTTAAGCTCTACACAATAAACGCAGCGTGAAAACAAGGTTCAGAATTATTTTTTTTTGTGGATGGGTTACTGACGTCATCAAAATTTAAATTACGCTTCTTTTTCATTTTTAGTCTGCCTAAGTGGATTTTTCCACGGGCCTTATCGACTAGTAACATATCATATATTGCATAGTGCGCATTGCAAAAAAAATTATCAGATTTTTAGGTATATTGTATACGGCGTTTCTTTGCCAAACTTACAAAAAGTGTCCAAACAGAACAGTTTGTGAGGAGTAAATGCTAAGTTAATAAAAATCTTTTGTTTCGGCAATTTTCTAGTTGACTTTAACTATAAAATCTTACAAAATGTCACAAAATTTTATATAGAAAAATAACAGCTTAAAAGGTGTAAAATCTACTTGGGAAAAATACGTTTTTTTCAGTACGGCATATGATCTTGGGTAATTTGGCAAAAATTCAACTGTTTTGATATATATCTTTAAAGCTTAAATTCGAAATCCTCAAAATTCAATTATTTCGGTAAACTGCATATGTATGCTCTCTAAAACAATATGTTTTCTAAAATATCAAAGAAAAATATTTTGCATGATGTATTCTAAACTAACCAAAATTTGGTAATATTGCATACAGTCCCTTCCCACAAAAGCTTACACAAGTTGTAAAGAAGCACAGTTTGGAAATGACCAGATAAAAAAATATTTGCAAAATTCAACTACTCCGTTATTATATTTATTGCATGGATGTCAAAAAAGAAAAAAGGCTTATCTTTTAGAAATGTTTTGAACATAGTAATAAAATGAAGGTTTACACAACATGTCAAAAAAAAGGTTGTGTAGAGTAATTCTGAATAAAAAAAATCAGTGCTTTCGATTTCAGCAAAATTTTGCATGAAATGTCAAAAAACACAGTTTGGATCACAAAATATGTCATTTCTGTTACTTTACCTTCAGAAATTTTATGAACAAGAAAAGGAATGTGAGATTTTTACAGTTCATGAAATTTTCTGTCCATAAATATTTCTGAAAACAAAGTATACAACGCATACATTTCTCTTACATTTTTACATGCAGTACTGCCTGGCTAACAAACGTTTACCCCTAAATGTCAAAAACAATTTTTTCGAAACATTAGAACAACAAAAACCAACACATATTTAGCTTTCACCCTTACCACACGTTAAATAAAAATCATTTTGTCATATTGCATGTGCTTCTCCCTCGTGTAATTTTACAAAAGATGTGAAAAGTACACTATTTTGAGGCATAAAAATGTTCTCCAATTATCTTTAAAATATCAGGAATATCAGTAAAATTATATAGCTATTGGCTGTCATGTTTCCTTCTTAAAAGATGTCGTGGCTTGAAAAGTCTTCCGTGATTTATGATTAAAAGCTCAAGTCAAATAATTTTGACCATATTTCTAACAAAGACTACTAAGGCTAGTGGATACAAAAAACTATAGAAATAACAATACTGCTGAACATAAAAAGTGGAAACATTATCACCAAATGAAGCTACAATCCCGGACTTAATTTATTGGAAAAGAGGGCCGAATTTCATAGTACGTCTCACAAGCAGTTATAAACACTGTTTCTACAAAAGACAAAGGCATTCCGAACTTGTCAAAGTTCACTTGTCAATGATCGCAAACGGACTTAGGACTTCGGTTATTTGGTTAGTTTCAAATTCTTAACCCATACTAATTTTTGCTGACGCCAGCACACCCCGTTTCCCCGAATTTTAGCACCTTAGCGGGCCGTCGTGTGGATTGTTCCGAAATGCAGACATGGCAGAAACTGCCAGTAGCGCATTTTCGACGCTATCTACCTGGCCTACACATCTCCCAAAGCGAAGCTTTTGCAGCCTGCCGGCTGCAGATTTTTGACAAGGCGATTCCAGTTGGCCAATTCGAGAAATAGCCAAAAATCGGCCTTTTCCAATAACATTATGTCCAGGATTGTAATTACGAAGTGCCTATGGCTGTCTAGCTATGTGAATTAGAAAAAAAGTTCTACTTTTTGCCTACAGGTGGCTGGTTTTATGCTAGCTGGAAAATATGCCTAGCTACATCAAAACCAAAAATGCACGAAAAAACATAAACAAATACCTTGCTAAGCTGCATCTCTAAAACCATGCTCTTGTTAAAACGTTTTTGTAAAAATTTATTTTAAAGGAAGTATGGAAAAATGCGTTCATCATTTTTTACTTTGTGTCAATGAATTTCCCCTTTCTCTTTCTTCTTTCGCTTTAAACCATAGTCATATTTCTTATGACTATGTTACGCTTAAACAAAAAACTTTAGCTTTCTTTTTTGCAGTTTGTTTTGTTTCTTTTTCTTAGCGACGTTTCTAACGCGTTCGAAAAAACATCACATGAAAACAATAAAAAACCGTTGCAAAGCCAAAACAAAATGATTGAGTTCCTTAACAAACTTTCCGCTTGCCCACGCCTATGAAGAAGTGACCATCCGACTCAAGGCAGGAAACCCGTAATTTTTTTGTCCTTTGCCTCACCGTGCGCGCACACACACACAAGGCGTATTAATATATAGAAACATGTTTCTTTAAAGAACTGTTAAAGCGATATTGGGGTTTGAAGGCTTGTTGATGACGTCATTAATCCTTCTGTTCCGATAAGGGTGAAAAGACCCATTTTTTAAAAACCGGTCTAAAACTGGTTTCAGGTAGTCCCTAGTTACATACGCATTGACGCAGTGATAATTCAGTTACTGACGTCAGACTAATGTATTAACTGCAACAAATAGCTAATTTGTCGATAAACAAATGAAACAACAAAATCCTCTTTGCAAAACTCACAGACACACAGATACATGGAAGCTTCGTATTATTATAAGAGACTAGTCGATAAAGCCCGTAGAAAAACCCACTTAGGCAGAATAATAATAAAAAAGATCCGTTACTTGAATTTTGATGATGTTAGTAATAGCTGCCGTTACTCCAAAAAAATTTGCGTTAGAAATTTCTTTACCCGTTGTCTCTGTTTAATAGAGCAGAAATTTTAAAACCAGTTGCCTCTATTATGTAGAACTTGAAACGCTGATCAAGAAAATGTATAGGACCATGCATTTTGACGAACAGTTACAGAGATATTTGGGTTCAAAGGTTTTTTGTTCACGTCATCAATCCGTCTGTTCCTAAAACGGGTTTGTTGGCCAATCTTTAGAAAACGTACAGTACTGGAATCAGGACACCTAACATCGTGGACCGCGTATCATGCGCGTCCCGCACGATTCGCGATGATGTCGCGATAGTAAAATTTTTTAGCATCGTGAAAGTCGTGATCCATCGTGGATCGACTTTCACGATGCATCGTGATTTTCGCGATCCACATCGCGACCGTCATGATACATCTTTAAACATTATAATAAAACTTAATGTCATGAGAGAATAACGCCATTGAATAAAAATAATTATTTATTTGTTGTTTTTTTAAATCAAAAATAGTTTCGTCGTCGTAAGCTTCTTTCTTGTTTAGACGAATCCAACCTAATTAGTTCTTCTAAGGGCCCGAGCGGCCCTAATTTTCACGAAATATCAAGCAAAAAAGTTTTTAAGAAAAAAAAAATTAAAAACAAACAAACAATTTCTTATCCCATCTCGTGAAAAAAATATTATTATTGCCGTAACACCCTCCTTTGTTATGATTATTATATATGTTTAAAATTACGCTTGCTAAAATCTAATAGTGCAAGACTTTTACAGTATTCTCTCTAAAACACAATTCTGGAGATAATTTTTTCTTTTGTGTTGAATGTAATTCTAATCTATTTATATCTTTGCAATCACATTGAGCACATTGAAATGATTTGCTTCTGATAATAGAGCAGTATATCATGGCTTTATCTGATGATCAACTTACACAGAAGATTGTGGAGACAATCCAATCGTGTATAAATCGTGAAGCACTAGTGAAGGAGACAGCGATCCAGGTCAAAAATATGTTGGACAAGGATCTAAAACGACAAATGGAAACAGTAAAATCTAAAGCAGTTGAAGAATCGGTTAAACGAATAAAATTGGAAAAGCCAAATTTCCGGAGCGAAGGCAATAAGGCGCAATACGAAAGGAATATAGCGGTAGAAGAATGCATTAATAAAGCAGATAAGCAGATTGAAAACCAACAGCTCAATGACGCTAGAGAATCTCTGAAAGAAGGTAAGGAACTTCTTAAGAAGTATCAGAACCTTATTCGTTTGGCTGATAGAGAGGAAACTGGTTGGCATTTCGTTAAGGAGTATTTGTCTGATGACTTAGCATCTGATTCAGCTGATGGAAAACAAATTAAAATGGCAAGGTCGAAAGCATCGGCAAAGCGAAAAACATTCGAACAATCTAAAAGAAATAAGTACGCTAATGAGAAATATTTCAATCAGTACGAGTCCAAGAACTCTCACTCTAAAAACTTTGCTCAAAGATTTTATCGTGACGAACCTACTGATTTAATGAAAAAAGGTTTCGATTTTAGAAAGAACAAGTTCGATAGAAACTGTTATGTCTGCGGAAAAGCTGGACACTTACTCTACAACTGCCCCGACAAAAGCAAATTTAGTTAAAGGTCGTTTAAGAAATCATATACAGTTTTAGGAGAAGGAATTTGAATGCTCTACCTTTATATTGAACATTATAGAACATGGATATATCTTGCCTTTTACTTCACATCCATCATAGATAATTCTAGAAATTGGCAGTACGAAACCCCATTTACATGCTCTAGCTGTAGATATTTTTAAAATTTGTGTACAAAACGATATCCAAATTTTACCAACGTGGATAACCAGGGAACAAAACTACACGGCTGACAAATTAAGTCAGTTAATCGACACAGATGATTGGTCCATTGGATAATTCTTCATTCACAAGCATTATTAAGGTCTTTGATGAAGTTCAATTCGATCGTTTTGCGGACAATTTTAACAGCAAAGTAAGCAAATTTAATTCTAAGTTTTACTGTCCCGGTTCATTAGGCGTTAATGCTTTTACACAAGACTGGTCAGATTGCGATAGTAATTGGCTTTGTCCACGAATCAAATTAATAAACGCGACTATTAATGGTATTCTGTATTACACGCATTCTGTTTAAACGCTTGGTATTCTGTAGTACACGCGGACTGTATTACACGCGGAGGTATTCTGTATCAGCTCCGCATATGGTGAACAGTACTAACAACCATCTGGGCTAAAAAAACAGTTGTTCTCCATGAGCCAAATTGGAGTGCGTTTGCTATTTTCCAGCTGGAAAAACCGTGATGGTCGAAGTATCTGTTCTGCGTTCGTCTCGAAGATGCCGATTCTTCTCCACTTGTGGTTCTTTTGCTCCGGTGTTTGCATAAAGAGAAGAAAATAAGTTATAAATATTGTATATACAGTCAGTTTAACGATGATGTGTCGTCGCTGTTGTGTAACACAGAAAAGAGACTGCGAACTATTATTTAGTTTTTTTATTACCTTTGGAACCTAATGTTACGGACGACGGAGACGCTCATTGTATAGCCGTCAAGAAAGTAATTATCTTTAGAGCAAGTCTCAAGATAATATTATTTCTTGTCTCTTATTATTCACGATACGGCATAGGGAATAGGCCACAATAAAAACAAACTATTTCTCTGTTATAGGTTGGTATTCTGTATTACACGCGGAGGGGTTAAAAAGAATTCTGTTGTCAAATTCCAAGGTTTTTGGAAACACTTATTTTATTTGCCGCAGAATCCATGATTAAGCGTTGCGTGCCTTCCGCCAGACCGTAAACTATGTAGACCTAAATTATGATCCAACGAAAATGGTTTCGTATACTCCAAGAATATCTCTCTTATTCTGGAGTAAGATATGCCGTGTTTTCTATCGAAATGACGACCTTTTTGAGGTCTCCTGATTGAATTAATATTTAATTTTACTGGACATTATTTTTAATTGTTGCCAGCAATGTAAATAATATTTCCTTCTCTTTGGTCAGTTTTGGATTTTTTAACGCTGATCAGTAGATGATCATCATGAAATAAAGCCGAAAAATCCAAAGACACAAACCACTAAAAATCTCAAATGTGCGAAGTTCACTAGATGGATATCATGCTTATCTACTAATAGCTTTAGCATATCGATCGTGAAAGCATCTTTCTTTGTAGTGCCTTCGAAACAACATGAACGTTTAGCTCCCACGAAAGCAAGGTTTACAAACGGATGATCTGTCGGTGAATAGAACCCTGAAGAATGTTGTCCCCATCTTATTCCGTAAAAAGCGCTTATAATAGCACCCCGACTTTTGCTTTCCTTTACTAAGTTGTTAAAATATATATCCACATAAAAAGGTTCTCCTGGTAAATGGGCGACATTAAACTCGGTGCAAAATGACTGCCAAGATTTCCGAGCATCGTCACATTTCGATCTGGTTTGGGGAGCTAGTGCTGCATGAATGATGTCAGGCAAACTAGTGATTAAGTTCTCCAGCTACATGCTGATTCTAAAGATAGTATTTTTTAACTATATCAAGCTTACAGTTTTAACAATAAGAACATACAGCTCCTAAGTATAACGTTTCATATAACACAACATATTAATCATGAAAACACAACTTTCAAGCAAGTATCTTATCTGAAACCCATCTTGGGTGCATTCACATACTGCTATACCTATCGTGGTGTAAACCTTGATGTTGTGCCTTTTAATTCGCTAAATACCCCTCACGGGTGGTGCACTTAAGTTCGTTGGAAACCCCTTCTCGAGTGGTGCACTGAAATTCGTCTTAAACCCCTCTCGGGTGGTGCACTGAATATGTTCTTTAAACCCCTATCGGGTTGTGCACTTGTTTTTACTAAACACCTATTGAAGAAGGTTCCTAAATTTCGATAGGTTACAACTCAAAAAGTTCCTCGGTTGGGATTGTCTTACTTTTGGTATTAACCTTTCAACAATTATAACCTACAAATTACAAGAATCTATATAAAGTCTGTTCTAAAGTTTGCGTGCCCTTTAAAAACAGAATTCTCACAAGTACTTTTATAAAACGGATTGAAATAGTAAATTTGTTTAACAAACGACGACGACGTGACGTTAAATTTGTCGATTAACATTTGTGACATGTATTTGTCGGTGACATTGAAGGATAATGAACATGTTTACTATGCCTGCCACAGACAGACGACAGTAGCCTAATAATACAAGACAATGCAAAGAAAAGCAATGCAGTAGATAAACAAGCAAAAGTCACAGAAGTACTAAAAGCAATTATAATTTAAAAACATGTCTCGTCAACCAAAAAATTATTTTTTTTTTCTCATTTTCATTTTTAAAGTAACTTTTTAGCCCTCTTGTGAATTTTAAAATTTGATTTACTTGCAAGGATTATTTTCTACTGCTTTAGCACTTGTTTGTCTTCTGACATATTTTATGACTACAATCATCTTTAGTGTTGAAATGTTCGTCAAAAATGTAAAAATATATTTTTTATTAAACACACCTCCTGATTAAGCGCCTATTTCTACGTTCAGATAAGCCCCTGGCTGTTTAATGCGGCCGCTTTTCCATATTGCAACAACTATAAAGATATCTTAGTACAAGTATCATACCTTTAGACTCCATCGCGTCTTTTTGGTTCTTCAGAGTTCCTTTTTAACTGTTTCTTTTCATCTAATCAATTTACTGGTTAACCTTAAAAAAAGGCGTTTTATATACGCACAATATCAGAAAGCATTGTGGGTAAATAATTAGTTATCAATATTTAAAATTAAAAATAGACCAGCATGTTTTAAATGGCAGCTCACATTTGCGTCAGAACGTTAGTCTTTATTACATTGCAACGATGAACAAAATAGTTCTTAAAATTATTGGAATTCTTCTTGGTTTTAGTTACTATTAGTGTAACCGACTTACGTATTTCGGTATTTTTTGCGTCAGGTACTCGTAGTACTTTACTGTACTTCCGTTTTGTTTGCAAAGATAAGATCCTTGAAATATATAATATATCCTATATTATAATACGCTTGTGTGAGTAACTGTGAGTCCACGACATGCAAATCGCGGGTCACTTTCTTGTGACATGGCGTTACGCCAAAATGTACTAAAAAAATAAGTAAGCCATCAAACGAGAAAACAGGGGGTCCATTCGTTATTTATGCTACAAAGCATGCCAATGTTTACTCATCATGAGGTTAGCTTAAAGTTTATTTTTTCTTCTATATTTTCCATTTTTTATTGTGGGACGGAGGTTACTTACTTGGATACGAATATGAATGTAATTCGAATCTAAAGTGTAAAAAACAGACTGTTGTTGTCGAACGAAGTTATTGTTGTAAGTTAGTGATATTTTTTAAAAACAGACAAACGTGCGATCGTATAACATCACAAAGAGAATGGATTGAAAATGTAATCAAACAATTGTATGCGCTTCCAATTCAATCTTTTTGGAATGTAGCGAAGTTTAGTATTTGATGTAAAAAAATAAATAAAATTTTATTCAGGAACGCAGCGACCTACTGAGAAAGCGAAAGAAAAAGCAGGTGTGTTGTTTAGATTATTTGGTAGAGAAATAAATTTGGGTGTAAACGATTTTTTAGCCGTTTTAACTTTTAGAGTTAAATTTTTCCTAAATATTAAGATTTTTGTTGTGTCTTGAGCTGGAAGATATTTTCTTTAAGCATTTCTTTTGTAAGAATATACTCTGAACAATGGGTCAGAAGTTAAAAAATCCTAAGAATATGTCTAAGCTTGATTGTTTGTTCTAAAAATAAACATTTGTATGACGCCCAAAACTGATTAGAAGTTTACTTTTCTATTGTATACTAGTCAATAAGGCCCGTGGAGAAATCCACTTAGGCAGAAGGACAATAGTAAAATAGGTTGTTTTAATTTTATTTGTAACTTAAAATAAAATAAAGTACCTAGATAGAATCTAATTTATTTTCATGGGATAACTAAACGGACAGAACCAAGGCTTTTTTTAGCTAATTTACTTTACTTTACAGGTAAATTTTAAGACGTGTTATAACAACGCAATTGACGATGCGATAGACGATCTCTCACAAATAAAATTTAAGAATAGGGTCAAATTTTTAACTTTCCGCATACATGAGGAAGGTGAACCGCATCTACGATATTCTAGTCACATTTTCTAGTACGACCGCTTAATGAAGTAATTGGTGCCAAACGTTTTACAGGTGGATTTTCACGAAGCGAATTGTAAACGGCGAATTGCCTGCGAAATATATATATAAAACAAAAAACATGTTGCGAATTTAAAATATTGCACGTAAGCACTCTTTGAGTATTAAAAACAAAAACAGTTATTCTGAATACTTTCCAGTAATGGGTTGTTCTAAGAATAAACACTGATGATTGCGTTCTGATTGGTTAAAAGTTTGCAGCGAAATACTTCGCTGCTGAATATTAGAAGCTGTTTCAAGTTTTCGGCGCAGCGAATCGAAACAAACAAAACTGCGCATGCTCAGATACATTTGGCCGGCGAATTCGCCGTGCTATTAGCTTGGTGAAAATCCTCTTTAGAACAAATATCTCAAAATGTTATTAACATTATATACGGAGGGTATAAAGTATACCACTTTACAATCATATGGATACATAATTATAATTGTTTACGAAAAATTTAACAAATTCTACACAGCCAGGAACGGAAATGTTTTTCTAAACAACGTGAACATCTCTCCAATAACAATAAAAAAAACAGGTATGATGATACTATCTTTCGCTTATAAAACTTTGAACTTTCTTTCCTCTGGCATGCCTTTACACATATGTTCTTTCCTTGGTAGCACGTTATATGGCCACGCAAGTCGTCTATAATCGAAACACACTGTTGAAAAGCTGAATAACATGCTTGTGAACAAATGAAATCGATTGGTGCGCAAAATGCGTATTCAAGTGCCAAAGCGCAGACAACAAGGAAAAAGCATAAATTTAACACAACCATATTGACAGCACCAAATGATCAAGAACTGCAGAGCTTACATTTTATACAACAAGGTGAATCACGTGACAGACACGTGATGTTGAATCACGTGACATACAAGTTATTTTTCATGTCAAGTGCTTCTGTTCCTCATAATTATCGTATGCCAAAGTTGTCGAGAATACTCTATTATAAAGAGGCATATGTAATCCATGAAGGAAAAGGCAGAACATTTTTATTTCATTTAAAGTACTTCATATACTTTCACAGTTAATCATTGAGATTTAAGAAAAGCAATCGCCCCCTATCTCTTATAATAATAAGCCAGTTCCGTGTGTCTGTCTGTCACTTTTGCAAACACGATATTTTTTACCACCCGAATGCGCGAGTTTGTCGAGTTTTTTTGTTTTGTTTACATTTGTCTCGCAACCGTTAGAAACCACGTGATAGAAAATAAGCAGTATGATTCGCTGAAATACGTACTTTCGAACGGGACGGCATTCGAATAAAAAGTTCCGTTAGCGTAAAAACAAACAAACATAAAAATTTCTCGACAAAGTTCTCGACACAAAAGGCGAACTGAAGAAGCGGTTAAAAAATGTCTTATTTTCGACGATCCCTTAGTCACAAAAAAGTGCAGATATTAAAAGCAAGAAAAGTCAAAGTGGAGAAGTAGAAGTACAAAAGTAAAGTTAGAAGCCACGAGAAGTTGCTTCGAAAGTGAAGAGTGCAGCTAGAAGTAGTAAAGAAAAGTTAGAAGTAGAAAATAAAAGCTTGGGTTTAAAGTCGATTTGGATTCACATATAGTAAGAACTTTGATATTTTTAGACGTTATGTTTTTATGTCGCTAGAGTTACGTGTCAGGCAGACTCGCATTTGCCAGGAAAAAGTCACTTAAAAGCTTCAAATTCTTTAAGTTTTATGTTTTACCGCTTTTTTAAAAAAACAACCTAGCCACCATATTTGTTTATGTTTTTGTTGCATAATTAATGTATCCCCTGGCGCATAACTAATGTGTTTGTCCTAAAATTCAAAATTCTACATAAAGCTGTTAGCTGACTAACAAACGGAAAACTTTGGTTTGTTGAACTTACTGCCCAATGTAATGTTATTATTCTTACATTACTATTGTTTCTCTTTATATGTGTTTTACTAAGCATAAATAGCTAGCATTAGTTTTAGCTAAATATTCCCAGTTTAAGTATATTTAACTGGGGGTGTCTTAGCTACTGTTAGCTAGCTAATGTTAGCCTGATCCTACTCTTCCCACCCCCCATCATGGCTAGCTCTAACCTATGACCTATGTTGTTATTCCTCTTTTTGAATTATCTATAGCTAGCTACCTTAGTTTCCAAACTTTTCTTCTTTTATGAGCACGAATTATGATGTAACAAGCTGGCTAGCTAGCTACCTACAAAATCTTTCAAAGACTTGAACTTTTGCAGGATAAGTAGGATGTATTTTTTTAAGAGTATAATTATTTTCACATTTCCTGTAAACTTAACAAGGGGACCCAAGCAATATGACAAGTGGAATATTTGTTTTCAGAATTTAAAGCGTGTGTGTTAAGTTATTTTTTATTGTTTTGTTTCTGACATCCTGTTTAAACTTTTGTCAGCCTACATGTAAAATGCCAGGTTATATTTACAGGGGGTTGTAGACATTATTGGCAATTTACGTGGGTTTATGACTTTATTTTAATTTATGAGAGGATGGTATGGTTGTTCGTGTTTTTGTTTATGTTGTAAACTGCTGTTTTTTTAAATTTTGTGTAAACTTTTGTGGGAAAAAGACCACATGCAATATATATATATACTGAAAGAACAAATTCACGTTTTTGTTAAGAATTTTAAAATTGTAGTAATAACTGTGTTTGGTGATACTGAAAAAATTACTAATTGTTCTGACTAAAACTTTTTTTTTTATATTGTATGATGAAATGCCTGATTTTTCTATAATTTGATGTGTTTCATAAACCTTTATGTGGAAGATTTATGGGCAATGGCAATATAGGACATGCTAAATGAACTGATTTTCGTTGGTTTGGATATGCTCCTCAAAAACCAATCTGTTTTACATTTTGTGTAAACTTTTGTGAGGACGGACCGTATATATTCCAAAAATAATATCTTTGTTCATTCAAAATATACTCCGTATTCTTTTTTGACATTTACGTTTAAAATGGTTGGTAAAGGTCACTACAGATCATCATACTAAGAAAAAATTTTGTGTTCTTAACCGGTTATATAATTTTTACATTTTGTGTATATTTTTGGGGAACAGGATAGTATGTAACCGAATAAATGATTTTCCAGATATAAATTTGATGTTTTTGACACTTTTTATTAAAATATTAAAGGTTTTCAACGTAATCAAACGTAATCACTTTATAAGATGTAAATATTTGAGATGTCATTTCTGACTTTATTATTATTGTTGGTGTTGTACGTGATTCTATACATTATTTTGATCAGCGTTTCAAGCTGTACACATTGGAAGCAACGTGTAAACAAATTTCAGGAACAAAATATTGTGTATGACGGGTCCTGGCACACGTCATCAAAATACAAGTTACGATTCTCTTTTCCAATGTACTCCTGCCTAAGTGGATTTTACAGTGCAAATTCCTAAAGAAATTTTTTATTTGTACTTTAGAGGACTTTACTGACATCAGCAAAATTTTAAAATTTTAAACCACTTATATATATCTCCTATGCATTTGCGAACACTTATTTTTATCAGCGTCTCAATCTGCACGCATTACAGGCAACAGATAAACTACATTTCGCCAAATTTTTTTGTATGCACTGCTGACGTTAGCAAAATCTACAAAACAACCTAATCTTCTGCCTGAGTGGATTCTTCCACGGGCCTTATCGATCTCTATAATAATACGCTAAGTGTGTCTGTGTGTCTGTAACAGGCAAAGTGGATTTCTTCATTTTGCTTTGATGTTGCCGAAAAATGCATGTCTAATATGTTAAATTTTCTGACGTTACGTCGCCACGTCAATAACACTACTTTAACGTCAATATCCTATATTAAATTAATGAAGCCATTACAGTGCACCTAAAACTTTGAGGCCAAATAACTTGGAAACGAGGTGGTGACGTCAATGATTTTTCACCGCGTGGGTAACTAGGGACCACCTGGGACTAATTTGGGTAAGTTTCCTAAACCTGGGTCCCTAAATCCGTTTCGGAATGGACGGGTTGATGACGTCATCAAAAAACCTTCAAACCCTAATATCTCTGCAACCGTTTGTCAAAGATACATGATCCTATACATTTTCTTGATCAGTGTTTCAAGATCTATGCGTTGAAGGCAACAGGTGTACAAATTTCTAAAAAAAAATTTTGGGTTTTGACGGGCCAATGCTGACGTCAGCAAAATTTTAAAACCCTTATATCTCATTAACCGCTCATCAAAAGCACATGATCATATACATTTTCTTGATCAGCGTTTTAAGCTCTACACAATAGAGGCAGCGAATAAACTAATTTTCGGCAATTTTTTTTTCTATATGCACTGCTGACGTTGGCAAAACATCTGAAACAACCTATTTTTGCATTGTTTTTTTTGCCTAAGTGGATTTTTCCACGGGCCTTATCGACTAGTCTTATAATAATACAGAGAGTGTGTCTGTCTGTCTGTGACAGGTAAAGTTCATGTGATGTAGCCCAAAATTTTATGTCTCAAATGTTAATTTTTCAGACGTTACGGCGCGACGTCAATATCACTACTTCAACCGTCAATATCTTACTTTTAAATTAATGAAGTCATTACAGTGCACCTAAAACTTTGAGGCCAAATAACTTGGAAACGAGGTGATGACGTCAGTCATTTTTCACTGCGTGGGTAACTAGGGACCAGTTTAAGTTTCTCAAACCTGGGTCCCCGAATCCGTTTCGAAATGGACGGGTTGATGACGTCATCAAAAAACTTTTAAACCCCAATATCTCTGCAACCGTTTGTCAAAGGTACATGATCCTATACAATTTCTTGATCAGCGTTTCAAGAATTATACGATGAAGGCAACGGGTATACAATTTTCTAAAAAAAAAATGTTGTGTTTTGGCGGGTCTTTGCTGATGTCAGCAATATTTTTAAACCCTTAGGTATATATCCTTAGGCATTCGTCGAGAACATATGATCATATACATTGTTTTGATCATCGTTTCAACCTCTACACATTACAAGCAACGAATGAACTAAATTTCGCCAATTTTATTTTGTATCTGCACTGTTGACGTCAGCAAAAAATCTAAATCAACCTATTTTTTCATTTTCATTTTGCCTAAGTGGATTTCTCGAAGGGCTTTATCGACTAGTTGCTAAATAATTTGTTGAGGCGAATGATGAAGTAATAAATAATAGTATAAATGACATAAATTCATCAAAAATAAACAATAGGCCCAATCAACTTATCCAGGTAAACACGACTAAACTTTTTTTGAGGTGTCTTCTCCTAATTAGCTAAACAATGTTTGGGGCGAAGTGCAAAAAAATCAGTTGTTTATAAATCAAATATTTGGATAACTGTTTTAAGTACTTTATCTTCTCGTAAACTAAGCCTGACTGTGTTATCACGGGTAAGCAAGAATTTTATTTTTCCAGACTGATGAAAAGTTAAAAATTGATAGACTGGGATTTTTAGTGAGAGGTCAAGTTTAGGCTGTGTCGTGACTTTGAATGAAAGAATTTGTGATCCGCAACTTAGTCTACAATGTGTACAATATTGTGAAAATCACTTGTATGATTGATAGATGAATATACGTAAACCTTGGAAACTTCTTGAAATTAGATTTTTATAACAAAATCAGGTAATAGTTCACGTACTAGCTGTTTATTTCCGGCATTACCTGAGAATATTGACCGATGTCACCGACCGACGTAGATGTGATACTACTACACCATCTACATCTAATTCTATCCACGTAGCACTTGCAAGTTCAGACATTACTTTTGACATTTGGCCCATCTTCTACGGTAATGCTTTGTTAGAATTAGATGTAGGTGGAATATTACCATTAAATGTCTTATATAGGAGGAGATAAATAGATAATTAAAAAAAATGTTGGTTTCCAATTAAAATTATCATTAGGATTTACAAGGATATATATGGTCATGCTGATCTTAACCCTATTCGGTCTGGGATTTTTCGAACATAATATGAGCGGGGGCGAGGGACGGATTCCGCCCCACGCCTCAATAACATTTCAAAGGCTTGTCCAATTTGAATCAAACTTGGCACACTTATAGTACGTCACAAAAAAAAAATAGCAATAAATTTTTGCTCCCGTAACCACATTTCCTATGACGTCATCAAAATCTTAAAATTTGCTCAAAATGCTTAAAATTCAAGTATTCAATTTAGTTCTAAAGCGAATTTTTACATTCTGTTTGAAGTTTCTAAAAGGTAAATAAAATTCATTTACCATATTTTCCGGTTTTTACATAGATCGGATGAAAAGTTGCCAAAAATTACCCGAAAAGCCGTTTTTTCTGATTTTTGGGTAAAATCCGAAAAAATCGGGAAATCGGCTTAATCACGTGTCCAAAATATGCAAAGTGATTCTTCTTGATGAAACAAAGTTGTGTTGTAAGTTACAAGTTCTAAGAATAATTCTAACAAGACTTATTACTTTTTCCCCAATAAGGGTTTGATAGAGATTTTTACGGTTAGTTTCGAGTAATAGCCAATATCAAGGTCTCTGAAAGGTATGGGACCTAAACATTTGGCAGGGAGGTGTCTTATAGATAAATAATGAAACTCAGTAAGTATCATGGCCATGCAACATAGCATTAAGAAGTTAAAAAAAACCCGTCAGTGGGGGGATCAAATCCCCCCTCCCCCCCGGAACGATTATCGTTCAGAAAAATAATATTTGAGAGACGAATTTTTGGAGAAATCACCAAAATTGCCAAAGAATTTAATGTCGCAAAATTTACAGAAGTCAGAGATTTTGCGGTCATAAATATAAAGAAATAAAAATGCTAATAGTGCGAAATTCGCAGAAATTTAAATAAACGAGTTGGAAATTCGACTATTAAATTTTCTGAGAAATGATGGGAAGATATCATAGCAAAAGCGCATGAATACAGGAAGATTATTCTCTTTAATCATACTCATAATCATAATCATCCCGAAAACGATGTAATTCATCTCGTTTCGGTATAATTTTGTCAATTATAAATATGTGAAAGCTGTTTCCGAAAAATCTTATCTCGCAAAATATAGAAAAAGATTCGCGAAAACTCCTTCTGTCAAAAATACATTTTTCAGGCGTTTAGCAAAAACTGCAGTCTTGGTTTTATTTTGTCAGCAATTATAATCTGTCACATGATTACAAAGATTGGACACCATATGTTTTAATTTGAATAGCTAATATAAAAATTGAAACAAGTCTGCAAATTATTCCTGATAATTTGCTGAGCACCGTTTTCCGCTTCCTATTTTTTCGATTTCATGAAATCTAAAATCCGAGAAAAACAAAAATCAAAATCGAAAACAATGGGTGTTGTGATAACAAAATCCAGTGCGTAAGTGATCACAAGCGTTCCTTAATTAATAATCTTTTTTAGTAAACGACTATATTTCAATTATTTGGTTTGACTTTCTTATTTATCTTTGTGTATCTTTAACATATATTTATTGATGCAAAGGTAGTAGTAATGTTCTGTCATCCGGTTTATGTTTTTTTCCTCAAAAAGTGAAAAACCTCGCGACATACTTCATGCAGCAAGTTTGCTTCACAATTTTTTGCTTTGTTTGCTAAACCTTAAACGATAATATCTATATTATAATACCCGTATACCTCTGTTTGTCACGCAAAATGGTACCACAAGTAGCGAGACGCACGCAATGCGGTATAAAAACGACGCGCGAACCCGTGGATTTTTCCACTGGCCACCGACTAGTGTTACTAATTTTTTTCAGTATTCATTTTCGCCATTTTAGCAAATGTTGGCTAAATTCGCGAAATTAAGCATTCGCAAAATATAAATATACAAAAAAAAATCAAGAAATGCAAAAAATCGTGAAATTTTATGTCACAGTAAAAAAGTGTGCAATTTTATTGAGTAAACACTTTATTTGCAAAATAATCTGGTATCATTTTACCTTGTAACAAAAGATCGATGTGACGAAATTCAGATTTTTCCTTATGATCAAAACATTTACTTTAACAAATCTTTAATACTAAAATACATTTGCACTACGACACGCAGTGGACAAACTGTCAAGTTAGTTAACATGCAAACGTCAACTGGCTGTTACTTGGTCTGGTTGTTCAGCTAATTTAAATATAGATGGTGAATAGATGTTATTTTTTGTTTGTTTTGCTGAAAGACGAGTCAGTTTTTTGCTTGTCTTTATGCTACTGATTTCCATTTTTTTCCTGCGTGTGCGCTCGAAAAAAAGTCCTGCTATAGACACACGAATATTTATATGTGCACGAAATAACAAATGCGGTAGATACTTACGAAATTTGAGGTGATCGCTGGCATGAAAACCTATTTTTGTGAATAACAAATCCGCCATTACGGGGGGAATCCGCCATTACTTCTTAAATTTCTTATAATCTGGCATTTATTAAAACTTTTGTTAGGATTACCTTTATAACATGAAACTTTCAACTCAGCTCTATTTAATCAAGGGGAACTATTCGCAAAAATTTTAGACATTAATTTTTGACATTCAACAACCTGCCGAAAATTATACGAGAGGGAGCAATTCTTAATAAATTTGTAATTGAAGTGAAGAAATATTTATTGCGATATGCTATAGCCGATTTGTCGTAGATTTCTCCTACTTTTCTCCTCTTAGCCTTTTTTATTTACCATTCCTCTTATGTTTTTCTGTGTGCGTGCATTTAGTATAGATATATATTTATTTTTAAAGGGTAGGAAAGTATATTCGCTATCCTCACTCGCGTTTTTGTTACTGCTATCCTCACTCGCGTTTTTGTTACTTGCCATATTTACTTGTTAAGGCTTGAATTATACTATCTTTAACCTGTTTTTAATTTATATACTTTCATCTTTTAAATTTTCTAACGAATATCAATGCAATGTGCAGAAAGGTATTCATTAAAAAAACAAAAGAAAAAAGCAACAGTTAACAATTTTTACAGCAATTAACAATTTTTAGAACTGTATCTACAGAATAACAGTATGTCAACAATAACTTTATAACTTTTTGAATAATAAAAAACGTCGCATTCGCATTTACAATAACATGGTCGTATTTACAAGTTGATATGCAATTTAGGCTAGTATGGTGTTGAAACGATTTCTCTATGTGTTCTACCACATCCACCGTTTGCGTCCAGTTATACTTTAATTTTGTAGGTACTACCACGTATAATTCTTTCTGGCCACACTTAAATTCCCTTTTTACATTTTCTATAAAAAAAAGATATAAAAGATAATGTATTATGGCATGGAACGGTATTTGAAAGAAAATAATATAAAGAAAAACGAAAAAAAATTGCTAAGAATTACCTACTAACGACAATGTCGTTTTGTCACCATGACCTTTCATTTTCATACACGAAACATTTCCTGACGTGAAAAAACTAAAACAGTAACAAAATCGTATGGCTGTTATCACATCATTTTTTTTAGGGATGAAAAGAAATTGCGCATATATGTAACCAGTTATAATTACATACAAGTAAAAATTCAGAGAATTTGATACCTTTGCATTATAGTACAGTATAATCAAATAAGTACCCGTTAAAATTCAAAAATTAATCGTGACACCAGGCTTAGACCTTAATGTACATCTGTATAGGCAATATACCCTTTTCAAACCTATTTTATTGCAGCTTCGGTTTATTTAAAGGCGCGTAATCACCCTTATCGAAAAAAAATAACATGTACATCTTTTTGATTAATTTCAAAGTCCAGGGCGAGTGATGACTATCCTGAAAATTTGAAGATCTAAATAATGTTACTAGAATTATGGTACTTTAATTTCTTGTTGTTTTTTCCCAGTCGCCATATTTAACGATTGATCACTCATTACCGGCGAAGAAAAAGGTCGTCGCAAAATAATTGTTTTCGGTTGTAGGCAAAACAGACGGCCTTCCCTCTTATGAGCACTGAGGCGTAGAGTTTGCTAAATTAATTTTGAAAATCAATAAATCAGGGGCAAAACAAAAACAAAACAACAAAAAGAAAGTAGAAGTAGGGAGTCATTTAACCCACAGTTTTTTTAACAGTGAAATCCCCGCTTCAGAGTAACATCGCAGATACTCCTCACTCACATCACCTAAAAGCAAAATTCCCTAATAGGCTTGAAACTGCTGACACATCGATATCGGCAAAAAAATGACGCATGCGCAGCAACGCGGAACACAGTTTCAGAAAGGTCTCCCCCCCAAACCCGACGTCATCCAACGGCATCATGTTCAAGTTGAGTAGAGCGGGGAAATTCCCTACTCAATTTACGACCATTGACTTCTGGTTGAACTGTGTATATAATAAAGAGAAATGAGTTGGTTTAGAAATGCAATGAGCACAACCTCGATCCCAGTGCCCGTAGCGTTTTTTGATATGAGGATGAAACGCGTACGAGGCCCTGGTACAACAGACTCACTCAACCAATGAGATTGCGTGTACGGCTTTTTTAAATTATGTTAAAAAGATAATTAATTCAGAAGTTTTTTTTGCAAGCACAGCATTTTTTTTATTAACAACAAATATGGCGAGCGATGAGCATTACGAAGATTTTTATGGTTACTTGTTTATGAAGAAAATATTTATATTCACGTTATTTTTGACTTTCCTTGCATCGTTTAAATTTTGAAACAAATCAAAATTAAATAACAAATTAAAATCAAAAACATTACTTTTGTTTTCTCACTGATGGTGGAAAAGGCAGCTGACAAAACTCAAATGGAATGGTGTGATGAACATCCTGTCCTGCGAACGAAAGTAACAGGTACTCTCACCTTTTGTTGAGACACAATACTTATATTTTTAAAAAAGGAAAATTTAATTTTAGTAAAGAAAAACTTCGTACAGATGCAACTGTAGTATGGATGCTGAGTAACTGGCTATAGATGCTGTTGGCTTGAAGATGCACAAACAATTACAACAATGACAACCAATTTTTCTTAAAAAGCCGCACATGTCAAGAGATATCTTTTAAGAAACTTTGGGGACAAATATACTAGCTAAAGTATTGAAAAATAAATGAAAATAATTTAGGAAATAAAGTATAGCTAGCTATAAATAAAAAGAAATATATACAAAACGTCACAACTAATATATTATTGTTTTTAGGCAATAAGAAAGAAAATATCACAACACAAAGTATATGGTGGGTGTGCTGAAGTATGCAGGCTGTGTGCTGAAACAAACTTAAAACGGTTTTAGTCAAATTTTCGGAAGTATTGGACTTTGAAACAACTTTAAGAAAAAATAAAAGATATTGTGGGTATCGTAATTATGCAAACTAATACTGTCGTAAATGTGAAAGACATTCAAGATTTTCTGCCAGATTGCACAAATAAGCTTTTAGAAAAATTGCAGTGTGAAGAGCGTTATATCATCATCTAAAGCTCATTAATGTTATTTTGTTTCAAACACCTAGTGCTGATATTATGTCCAGTATAATATAATCTTGCCAATGCTTCTTGCCCTCATCGACCAGCCTGTCCAAATTTGTTGCATATGTATATATATAGTCTTCAATGGTACTTGTTGGACTTATATGGTAGATTTGTTTGATATATGGTGCGTAAACTCCCATACCAAAAGCAGAGGTTGCTATAATAACGTAAACGTTCAGATCTTTTTTTGCAACTTCAAGAAGAATTTGGTTTTACATGATCTTTGTTTGAGGTGGATGAAATTGCACAATTACACAATTGCTGTACTTGTTTGTTTAAAACATTTATTATAAGTTGTAAATATATCCACAAAACCCCAATCCGCAATATTCCTTCCTTGCAAACTTTTCTCTTTTTTCTGCAGAGGTATATATACATTTTTTCTATTTGGATCGACAGATATTATTGTTAAGGTTCTTAATCCGGGTATAATATGTTTCATTCTAGTCACTGTTTTTCCTGTTCCGGTAGTAGCTGTGTGACAAGTGTGTAGCTTTGAGCTAGCTAGCTATATCTATTTTATATATCACATTTTTTGTTATCCAGTTGTTATACACAGAGATTCTTAAGTATAAGTATTGGTCATATAGCTATATATATATAAAGTACAAAACAGGTGTCAACGCAGTAAGCTTCATCAATAACACAAGCTTTGACGTTTTCTGATAAATTTCTATTTTCATTAAATTTCTTTCTCTTTTGATCAAAATTGCCTTTGGAAGGCAAAATATGAAGTCACAATGTTCATCAAATACAAATGATGGCAAAACATCTTCTATTTTATCGTTAAGACAGAAATCTCAAACAACATCTGTGCAGCATTCTCCTCAAAATTTAAATCATTAAAATGTAGCAAGTAATTTCTACTTCTTCGAGAAATAATTAGTCTCACGGTATGAAAATTTAGTATGTTATTGCCAGTAACCCTATACTTAAAACATATATATATGTAAAGGAATTGTAACTTTTCTTTTCAAAATATTTCACAAAAAAATTATTTCACTTTTCTTCATGGTCTTCTTAATTTATAACGGTTTACTTCCTTTTTTAATTCTCAATAAGAGAGTTGTAACAAAAGAGAGATTTATTTAAACAATAGTTAACTGAAACTGTGAAGTCGTGTATTGAAAATTTTTCATCTTTTTTTCTGATGACATCTGGTAGCTAGCTAGCTAACAGTTGAAAAATTAAAGTTTTTTTCATATCCTTTTGATGACACTCCAATGACATCCTGTCCTCGTACTATTGACTCTAAGCATTTGACGTGTTAAGGTCAGGAAAATTTCGGCTCTCTAAAAGATCTCTGAATTTTCTCCCAACATTTTGCAGCTGGTGTAAATTATTCTTTAATATTTACAAGTGCTGTAGTTTTTACTATATGTATCATACACCACAAGATGACTAGAAAGCTACCAAGGGTTGTATTTATTCTGGAATTTTACGGTGTAGCTATAGGTAGCTATCTAGCTATAAAAAATGCAGTAAAAGACTTTTACAATTTTACAAACTCCTGCCACTAAAACTCCATCTTTAATCGAAAACGTCACGCATACATTACTTTTCTCTGCATGCTTAATTTTGGGCGAATTTCAGTCTGTTGTACCAGGGCCTCGTACGCGTTTCATCCTCATATCAAAAAACGCTACAGGCCCTGGGATCGAGGTTGCAATGAGCAAAGTCTATAGTGCTGTATCAGCGCCAGTAGCAACAACACGCGACGCTCTTACCGATCGACTGAAGAACGTGCGAGATACTGTTACTCTTTATTACAACAAGGCAAAGGAACAAATTTCGACAGGGACGACGTTCCACGACGAGGTAGAGACACAAGACGAATGTCATGGAATCGAAGATATCAAACACGTGTTCCCAACAGAGAAGAAGCAGGTCACAGGGATCGAAGACATTAAACACATGTTCCCGCGAGAAAAGAAGCAAGCGACGGATTCTGAAGGGGTCGAAGACATTCAGCACATATTCGGTGAAAATGATATATAGATGCTGAAGGATGGGAATCGTGTCACCTGGAGAATGAACAAGAACCTTAGCAACAGCTCACGCGTGCTATCATGGATAAAATCACTCCACATATAGACATGCGAGTAAATGTTGTTCACAGCTTCAGCTGCAACATTCATAAAGGCGGAGGGGAGATGACTCCTTACTAGAAGAGCAAAGGCTCCAAGTCGCTATCAAGTATCACGGACATAGAAGCGTTCATAGAGGAATGCGAAATGAAGCGTCTGGATATGGAACATGCTGAGTTTTGGAGCAAAGCTTACTTGCTGGCGGTGAGAACTATAGAGACCCCAGGAGCCTACAAAGGGAAAATCGTCTTCATTCATGTGCAGATCAAGATCATTAGCACGAGAGAACCGTTGCTGTGATGCGGACCTCTTCCAGACTGGCTGCGGAAAAAAGATGTATCTTCGCTGTTGATGGTACAAATGAAAGAACCGACAATCTATGTGTTTGGAGATGTTTAGCGATAGAAAAGAGGGCTAACATAGAACGTGGAACAAAACGCCTTTCAAAGGAAGCTCTTGCCCTAGCTCGAAAGTACTACGAGAACTCCAAGCTAAAGCATAAGGACGCGCACCCTACGAAGCTGGTGGATGTGGAAGGTATCGCAAAGCACTTCAAAATCAACATCAAAGTGTACGAGCCCAAGACAAACAACGAGAAAGCACCATGGCGACTCGTTTATGGTCAGAATCAGCACAAGAAAGGGCTAGATGACATCACTCTTGGAATGTTGGAAGGACACTATTTCTACATCAAAAATATCGAAGTGTTGACAAAGAGGATGGATTGTGAGGTATGTGGCCAGCTCTTCACAAAAGCCTGCAATCTCACGCGGCATAAGAAGAACGAATGCGAAGGAGTCAAGATGACGATCATCTACAAAGGTGAGAAAGTGAAACGTATTGCGAGCAAGTCAGAGAATGTATTTTACGGTGAAAACTTTAGTTACGCTGCATCGCAATGGATGGAATACATGCCGATAAAGACAGGAAGACACGTACACCACGCACTCTGCGGACATGGCGGAGAACGTGTGACACGTGATGTTAAAGGCAAGGAGTGGAAGGTCGACGGGTATGAACCTACCTCAAAAACCGTCTACGAGTACCATGGGTGCAAATGGCTGCCCCTGTCAGCCACAAGCGAACTCATACCTTTGCGAGAAGACGAAGAAGAAGGAGGATACGATACAAGAACAGGGATACAACCTCCTCACAGTGTGTGAATGCGAAAAACCGCTAAACGTTAAGCGATTCTTCAGGAAACAGTTTACGTCATATCCCCACTACATCGTGTTTAATTTCTTGCTGCCCTTAAACCGGACACAAACAACGGATCTAATGCATATATCAGAACATATGCCGGTAAGTGTCGCAATTCACGATAGTCTGAATGGCAACCCAACGTTCCTAGGAAATGAAGATCCCAAGATATTAGTGAAACGCTTTGTAGAAGACCTAGAAAAGAGACACGCTCTCATCATCGAAGAAGTTGCGAGAATGTACCAAAAACCTGTTAACTTCAATATGCTTCCGTAAAAACTCAGGATGCCTGGAACGAATGGATGAACCAGGTAGCTGTGATAGGCTTTAATAGCGGGAAATATGATCTCAACCCGATCAAGCGATACTTTATTGATCAAATCGCAAATAACGAGAGTGGAGAAGGCGAGAATATCAAGGTAGAAGGCGAGAATATCAAGGTAGAATATCTTGGTATTGGTCTCAAGGCGAGAATATCAAGGCAGCTAAAAAGGACAACAACTACATGTTCCTCACAACCTCAAAGTTTAAATTCCTTGATATTACGAATTTCCTCGCTCCAGGTATGAGCTATGATAAGTGGTGCAAGTCTCTAGAATGTAAGCTCGAAAAGCTCGTGTTCCCGTATGACTGGCTAACGAATTACGACATGTTGAACCACATCGTGCCTGTAGCGCACGATGACTTTTATAGCCGGCTAAGCGGTAAAAATATGCTATCCTGTGAAGAGTACAAAGCATTCTACGGAGAGTTCTACAAGCGAGGTTGTGTCACGATGATGGACTGGTTACGCAAGTACAATCTAGCTGATGTAGAACCATTCATTGAAGCAGTAGACAAGACAAGACTACAATATTACGAAGATGATATAGAAATCTTGAAAGACGCCGTGAGTATCCCTGGGGTATCGATGCGCTATGTGTTGAACAAGTCCCTAAGACTGAACCCACAATTAGAGCTCTATGATCCAGGAGAACCTTGCAAACACAAATGTAAGGAATGTAAAGAGGTGAAGAAAGCCTGTACGGAATGTACAAAGAACGAAGCTTATGAGCTATTACAAACAGGCATGGTAGGCGGTCCTGCGATCGTATTTTGTAGATATCACGACCGGGATGTGACAGGCATCAGATCATGTATACAAGAAAGCTAAGCCGTGCAAAACTGTCCTGGGTTTAGGTGCCAACATGCTGTATCCCAGCACTTTGAAGTACGACTTTCCCTGCGGTAAGGAAGATTTATCAAGGTGCCTACACCAAAATCGCCCCATAAACTCAATATACTAACACGAGGCGTTCAATACGGATCCCTGTTTGGATATGCGCAGATAGATATTGAAGTACCTGGTGAACTGCATGAGAAGTTCAGCCAAATCCCACCACTGCTTGTTATGATGAAGATACCAGATGAAGCGATTCCAGAGCACATGCACGAGTACCTGAAATCGACAGGGCGCAAACGCGTTCCTGGTATGCGTAAACTCCTCGATTTGATGAAAGCCGAAAAGATCCTGATATATTCACCTGTTCTCAAATGGTACCTGGATCATGGGTTAAAAGTGACGGCATTTCACAAATTCCTCAAGTACAAGGGCGGTAAACCATTTGCGTGGTCTCCCGAGGAGATTGCTGACGCTAGAAGACAAGCTGATGCTGACTCTAACAAGCGGATAAGTAGACACGGCAAAGCTAAAAGGAAAATCGTTCTAGGACAAGATGATCGAAGATGTCGCCAGGCATGCGAATACAACTGGCTTGTGACTGACGAGTATTCGGCAAGAACTGGATGGTTATTCAAAGCGGAATTTATAGGGTCCAGGATGATTGCTTTGACAGCTAAGTGCTACTTCGTGAAAGGAATGTCGAAAACGCAAAATGCCATGACTTGGGCTAGGTACATGAATGCCTTGAATGGTGGCTTAGACACTGCGAAAAATACAGGTTTTAGAGTGTGCAATAAGAGGATGGTGATTACATGTGAACAATCCAAACTAGAGCTATCGGCTTTCTATGACAAACGTAGAGTTCTAGAGGATGGTAAACATACAGTGCCTTTGGAGTTGTAGATAAGAACACTTACACGCTGAAAATGAGAGTCACTCCTTATGAGTATAAAGCGGTAAAAACAAGATCAAACCCATTTGCCTCATCCATTCAAAGATGTTTACAGATTTCTGAATAATCGAGGGTTTCTCTGTATCATGCGCGGTGATACGTAGTACAAGCCACATGCAACACTCAAGGTAATACCGGAGGGATATATACAAACTTCGAAGTATGCTATAATCGTGGTACCAGGCTTAGTCCTGGCTGAAGGTTAAGGATGCGCGGCGAGAGCATTCCTTACCTGGAAGCAGCCGTCTCGCCCCGGTTTGTACCACACTTGTGCCATGTCGGTAAAATTGTGTCATGACGGGAAAGCGAATGCTAACGCTTGTGCCATATTTCGGTAAAAAAATGTCTGCGCAGGAACGGCCTCTGAACGTTCACACTAAAAAAGTGGGTTCGTTAAAGCGTAGTACAGCACGACATTGTGTATAGAGTATAAAGAGCAAGTACGCTAAGCCTGCTAAGGAGAAAAATATTGAGAAACATCTGGGAGATGGTAAACCAAAGGCTCTGTGTGGGATACTCCCAGTTAGATCAAAAACCCTCTGGGGTTTCAAACAACAACAAAAAAGCAGGAATTACAAACCCAGAGGGTTCCCTTCGGAGGTTTTGTTTTCAAAAATGGAAGTTTGTTTAAGTATTGCTATAGCCTTAGCAGTCGCTCTACCTTACGTGTTCCTCTTGTTCTGCTTTTTCAAATACAGACATATAATAAATAGAATGAACGAGATCGCTAAAATATTCGATGAAGGAAATACTTCCACCGAAGCTAACGCTTTAAAAAAAGGAGTAAAAAAGCGCCAAGTCTCGAAGGATGCTCTGCGAAAAGGTAGAGGGCATCTCTTACCCAAAAAATGTACTGGAGGCTTTGTGGACAAAGAGCCGGATGAAGTCATTGAAAAGGCACATACCGAGTATGTTCAGCAAGAGTTTCACGAAAAAGGAGAAAAAACAGCTAAAGCACTCTCTTCGCATGTAATCCCTACATATGCAAAAGTCGTAGGCAATTTTGTTCAGCTCAATAGCGCTGAGGCTCTCAAGCAAGATATCAAGAAAGACCCGATTATCAAAGAGAGTATGTCAGACTTGGCAATCCTCCTTTACTCTGCCTTTGGTAAATTTCTAGCTCCTCTCTTAGTTGTTACACACACCGTGAACCACACTGAGACAGCTTCCGCGTTGTCCAAGAAAAAGGAAGATCTAAGTGAAGAATATCGAGAAGAAGATGGGAAATTATCTGTCACAAGTAGATGAAGGATTACACGAAATATATGATCGAAACCTCGCAAGCTGGAAGTCTGTTAAAATCAAGCATTACCCCAAGTTTTAAGTTCTTGACCAGTCACGGCATAGAAATTCATAGAAATATCGTACTGACTCCAGCTGCAGCTCGTTTTCCAGCTCACGTATGTGACTTGGAAATAGGCGTACATACTTCAAATTATCTACGTAAGAATATATGTTCGAAGTGAATTTTATAGAGGTAAATCCTCTATAAAATCGCAGACTTTGCTTTAGCGTTAGCATGATATGCAATAAATGAGCGAGGACAAGCAACAAGTTATTACCAAGAAAAAGGAAGGTCGAGTTGCTGCTGGCAAGAAACTGGTTGAATGGAACCGTAAGAACAAGGAGAACTTACGCAAGAACCAGAGCGAAAGTACTTCATCAAGCGATCATGAACCTAAGGCAAGTTCCAGCAGTGCAATGCTGTACTCTACAGTAGGAGCGAGAGTCGCCGTACTCGCGATAGGCGTCGGTTTCTGGTATGTGCAACACAGTTCAAAAAGCGCGGTGGTAAATGGAGAAGCTGAGATAGCGACAGCTTACGCTATCGCAAAGTGTCCTGAGCGACTGCCTCCCGAAAAGCCGGTTCCTAAGTGTAAGCAACCCTACATCACATGCGTGTAACGACGATTTGAACATGTTTCGGATGATGTAAAAATATATAATAATGTATAATAAGTGACGACTGTTTCACCTTATGAGAAGGAAATAGTTGATATGCTTGGTAGACCTTGGTAGACCTTGGTTTTACTTTTGGGTACGCCCCAGCAGGAAAGAAAATTCTAGGTATCACAAGACCCTATGCCAAAATGGACATGAATGATGTTTTGAAAATGACAGGCTACTTTGTAGCAGGGCTGTTAACAAAGGGTGGATTCCAGCTTCAGTTGTTCCTAAGAAGTAGAGGGTATAACTAGAGCTGCCGGGCAAAGGGAAGTGGTGCGAGTTAAGTCACAAAAAGCTACTAGGTCTTTCAGCAAATCGCTAGTAGTAATCATAGAAGGGGCCGCAATAAATTCTCTCGCGTTCTCGGGAAATAAACTACTTATTCAGTATGGTCAAGAAGAACGAAAGAGGGACAATGAGGCCGTCGAGAATTTACAAGCTGCTCAAGTGCAGTGGATCAAAGATCGACAATCAAAACTTGACTGGTACAACGAAGAACGAGAGTGTCAAAGAAAGGCAGGGGAGGATCTCTCTGAGCTAGAGAATAGTATGAGAAAATATTATATCGCCACAATCGATAACGCTCCTAAGCTTTCAGATTTTTATGTACCTTCTGAAGAGCAAAAGAATGGTGAACTGGCGTTCATTGTAGGATCCCTAGCTCTTCTGGGATTTGCAGTCTACAAATATGCATAGAAAGTCGCAGACTCCGCTAGCGTAAGCATGATATGCCAAAAACACATCGTTTTGTCATGTAATAAAGATATGACAAAACCACAAGTACATCACACTGTATCTGAGAAAGAGGTCAAAAATCTTAGCAAGATTTACTACAAACCAGAGTATCTCTGGACTGGAAAGAAAGCTATCAAACTGCTCGCTAAGGACAGTAAACTACCGCAAAACAAAGTCACACATTGGCTCTCTAGACAGCTGCTCTGGCTTCAACATATTCACGACCCTAAGAAGATTGACTACCCTCACTTTAACATTACAAAGCCAAATGAAATGCATCAATTTGATCTGCTGTATATGCTACACAATAAACTATACGGTAATACGTACAATTATATCTTAACAGGCGTCGATGTTGTTTCGAGATATAAAGTAGTGCGGCCTCTACGCACGAAGAAAGCTGCAGATGTTGCAGAGATGATTAAGGATATTTACAAAGCGGGGCCTGTACGCTATGCCAAGGTATTTCAATGTGATAACGGATCTGAGTTCAAGTCAGATGTCACGAAACTCTTAGAGGGAAAAGGCGTGGAGATTAATCGTGCAACAACCAAGTAACGTCATACTTTTACAGCCTTTGTAGAGTCTTTTAACAAGATCCTGGCGGAGAGATTTTTCGAGCCTCACGATGCGCAAGAGCTAGTTAGTGTGGAGACTAGTAGTACATGGGTAAAATAACTGTAATCAACGGTGAAGAGTTTGAATAATACCAAAAGTGTCATGATTGAGATGAAACCCTCAAAAGCCATTGAGGAAGTACCGCTTGTGAAAAGTAAGAACTATCCGGAGGAAAAACCTTTACGAGAAGATGGTCTCTATATTTACCTACTTCAACCAGTAGAAGAGCATAGAGATCAGAAAAGACGTGCAACGGATGTCTTTTGGAGCAAGAAAACGTATAGGCCGGATCGTATCACAGTCGTGTGTTGTACTGGCTCCAAGGTGGTCCAAACCGTAATGTTAAATTGGTGAAAAGCGCGAAGCGTTACGACACAACATATTACAACATATACATTCTTGTACATCTCATGGGACTTACAAGAATTTACTTGCACAATCCTCATACTCGCAAATCATAAGGATGTAATGTATAGAAAGAGTACCCATACATGATTCCTTTAATAACCTTTGACTCGTTATCGAGGTTGACTTTAACACTCTATCTGGTATATGAACTCCTATGATGTCGCCTATTTTTCCCAAGTCTGCTAGATCCGATAGCTTTGCTTCTTTGTTTTTGATCACTCCGTAACAGATAACACCGTATTTGTTCACATCTGTACTAGCAATATGCAGCCCCAGGCGTGTTATATCTTTCTCTAAAACTCTGTCGAGATCATGTCTTGCTCATGCTTTTTCTCCCGATGCCACTCTGTTTAAAAGCTCTTCATCAGTTGGATACACAAATCCTTCGTAGTATGACCCATTTCGAAATCTAAAATTTTCCAACCATTACGGGCAATAACCCTTTGATACAACATTTTAGCACTGGCACAGAGGTATTGTAGGGATCCGTAACCGTAGTCTTTCGCTGTTCTTGTTGTATGCATGCTTCCATATTTTTTTGATATTACATTGCTTTCTTCTCCGTCAGTAGCTGTAATTCTCGTCCCAGAGCATTCGCCTTTTTGTGATTCGCAAAGAGTCACAAAACTGCGTGTTTTCAAGGGGCTCCATAGTCTTCCAGCGCTGGAACACCTAAATCGTACAAATCATCTCGAGTAAGATCGATGAGTCGAAAGTGGCATCGATATCTCCACATGCCCTTCTTCTTCGAATCTGTTAAAGGCATGCATACCGTTAGGATTGTCTATAACAACAATCTGTTCAGAGCTCGGAAAGTTGTCTCTGAACCATCTTATTTTTGTGGGGAGAGTGCGTCTTTGAACACGCACACAATAATACGGCAGATGATGATACTCGTCTTTGTCTTGTATGGTGTGCTTGCGATAGATTGTCTTTACCAAGATCTTGTGCGCGCGGAACATATCTCCGTTGAATGTCGAGTTTTCTTGACGCAAAGTTGCAATGTAGCCATCAAACTCTTGTTGCAGTTCGACAATCTGCTCTCTTTCAGCTTGAAGGTCATCTCAAAGGATGGCGATGGTTATGTGTTCGTCTTCAATGCGTTGATCTCGGTTCTTAAGCTCATCCTGAAGTTTTTCTATTCCCTTCCCTGCAAGCCATAGCATCAACTCTACAGCCTTTGGGTTCTTTCAAGCGGCCTGTTATTTCTATGGCACCATCCCGTGTCACGAACAAATCGGTGGAGTTTCTCGATCTACCAAGGGGGTTGGTTTGCCGTACCCCTATGATATCACAACAAGATGTTATTTTCACGTCTCCGTATGTTGCTTTTATGTTACGAATCCCTAAGAATCTTCCGAGATCAGCCCGTTTAAATAGAGAGTGCGAGTGATCATCGATTAGAGTTTCGATTGCTCCAGCAGGCACGTTGTTGAACAGATTAAGTTGAGAACACATCTGTTTTTGTTATATCCTCAGGTACTTTTTTATTATGGACGAATCTATACAAAACATTTTCAAAACATTTAAAGCGTTATAGTTTTTTCAGAAACGCTACACGCCTTGCCTACGTTCCATCACAACGATAGCTGCTCGTATTCTATCTCGAAGCTCAGGGTCTGAGCATACGCGTTTCAACCACTTAAAGCCTTCAAGACAGATATAGATCTCGTCAACATCGTCTCCTTTTGTGCACCCAAGTTGTCGGCCAGTCCTCCGGAAACGTGCAAGAATTGAGTTGAACAATATCTGTACTTTTGCTTCCATAGAGCTTTGCGAAGAAGAAGAAACCATTCTTGTTTTACTTTCTGTCCTTCAAATAAAATTAAAAGGCGGTCAAGCGGTAGTCCGAAGAATTCTATAGTCTCTTGGGTGCTCCAGTCTCACGTACAAACAAGAATGTTTTGACCTTTTGAGCTGATTCTTGATATTTTCCCAGTCATATCCGAACGTTCATGCGGATACCAGAGAAAAAGTTGCTTTTTTTGTCTTCGAAGGTTCTTCGGTAAAGCAGTACAAAACTGTGTTAACAACCATAAACTATGCTTCCTGTGTCTCCCTGAAATGGCTAATTCAAGTAAAGCTTGTCTTTTTTTATTAGGAGATTTGTCTGGAATTACATCGTCGACGATGAACAGAGTCTCTTCACCAGTTAGGAGACTCGACAACTTTTCTATCCATTCAAAATGCTGATTCTTGGGATTGATCAAAAACGCGTAGTCATCTTTCCAAAGTAAGGCTCTCTCGAGGGAAGTGGAGTTCCAGCGTATTGTGGGACACAATATGATTATGTTATGAAAATAGCTCTTGTATTCACTTTCTTGGAGATCAAGACGTAGGTCCGGTGAATATTGCAGTATGCGATTGTTTTACAATGTCTAAGGTCATTTATTTCGATAGCCTATTGTGCCTTTCTGTATGAGGAGGCGATGTTTCCCGATTTCGAAGATTTCTGGAAACAAAGTTTCTTTTCGGATTCTAAAAATTACGCGCATGCGCTGTTTAAAGCGCGTCTAATATATATTCAACAGTTAAATACTGTTCTTTCTCTCTCGCAACAGGCTGTCATCGTTAACTTTAGTACTTAACAATTGTTTTCTTCTTCTTTTATATACTATGTCGACCTCGACGAAACAAGACGCCACCTAATCAATTCAAAAGCAAGAGACATCTCCCGAAACAAATCTTGCAGATAAAGGATGACGCAACAATCAACGATAGTTCAATATTTATTATTCTGTCTAAACTTTGTTAAATAGGAAATTATGTTAATAATTGCTTACGTCCAAAGAATCCAAGGTGAAGAGCAACGCAGCCTGGAATATCCAAAGAGCAAACGAGGGATATGGAACGATGACATTGCTAAAGCTAGGGAGGTTCTGGAAAAATTGCAGGATCAAAAAGAGGCCGTACAAGCAGCGCATGGCTTACTATCAAACGAAAGTCAAAGTCAGTTGTAGGCGATTAAAGAGACTTTGATGAAAATAGTAGAAGGCGACAAATCTCTTACGAAAAAGCTCAAGATTCTCTTCAAGGAACAGGTAATAACGATAGAGAGTATAATTTCAGCCGTCGGCTTACTGATTTCTACCATCGTACTGTCGGTGACATGAGGAAGAGAAGGAACAGCAGGAACGGCAGCGGGAAGTAAAAGGTTTGTGAAGAAACAACTTGAGAGACTTGAGAAATTTTTGAAATGCTTAGCACAGAACGCAGGTGCAGCTCTTCCTAGAATCATCGGTACGATTTTTTGTTTCAATATTTATCTAAAACTTTCACCCTTTTCTTCTCCTTCCCAAGCCGATTAAAATCCTAACCCTTTGTGGTTCATATACACCTTCACTTTATCACAGTAGTGGAGGAATATGTTCTTTTCTGTTGTTAAAGTATGTTGTCTGTTTGAGATTTTTTTTGTTGGTGTATATTTCATAAATGCAGAAAAATGCTGCAATTAGTGGCCATGATGTATAAGGTATATTTTGACAAATTCTAGTCATGCATTCTAATGTATTCTAGTTCGCAAAAGAAAGAACAAGTTTTAATTCCATATGTCGTTCCAGTGTTATTGTCATTAACAAAGAATATGTTGAATATACACCCCTTGTTTTTATCCTAATGCAGCCCCCGTTAATATTTCTGAAACCATAGGTGCCACAATCATGGAATTTTCTGAAGTTAAAGTTTAAATGAAAGTAAACATAATGGGCATCAAAAATTGTTGACGTCGGCAATTTCTGATGACGTCGGCAATTTTTGGTGTCGTCATCAAAATTTGAAAAAAAATTAACTGTTCTAATGTGGTGTCCAAAAAGTGATAAATTCAGTGTGAAATAGAGACATCAGACATAATTTTTTTGGAGTAGTCATGTGTTTCTGTGACTGGGAGTTCGTGTTAGTAACTCTGACATTAAAGAATTAAATTAGCACAGTGCCCGTAATGTTATTTGCTAGTACGACTTTGTATGTACTCCGACAATATACTTTCATGTATTACAGAAGAAGATCAGTCCCGATAGCGAAGAATGGCATTGGAAGATTGTCCCCTTCGGTGGTGCCCTCAGATGACATAATATCGTTAACGCCGAATATTATAAGTCGTGATGGTTTTCTGTACGTATTTAATGAGGACTAGCTGTATACCCGTGGAGAAATCCACTTTAATCAAAGGAAAAATGAAAAATATAGTTGATTAGAACCATTTCAAGGACTGAAAAATATACATAATACCACGTCAAGAAAGTCTGTTATGAATTACACTGACAATTAATTCTATTATTGACGAAAAAACAGCTATAACAATATACGTAATAAAAAAATCTTACATTTGGTATGTGTAAGTTGATTGAATGTCCGTAATCCGCGATGCATAAGGTGAAAACGAATTTTGGAATGTTTTTATTGCCCTGACTTTTAGTTCGTGGATTATCCCTTAAACAAGATATAATCCACTTAACAAAGCGCGCCACGGGAAGGCAAGCCATGGGACTTTGCGCTTCACCTAAAAAAGAAAGAAGAGCATGTGTTAGACAACATAAGAAAACAGTGGTATGGAGAAGTGTGGAAAAAGAAATAATCACCTACTGTAATGGACAATTGTGTTTTCGAAGGTGTATTCAGAAAGAAAGACAAATAAATCTGGTGTGCTATATTAAACTACCGGTTTAATTAATTGTACAACATAAACTCTTTAACTTATGCTCGCACTTTTATTAACGGTAATAAATAGGAGTTATCTGAAAGATTCGAACACAATAATGTAAACGGTGGAATGTAATAAACCATTTGATACTAATAAGGTTTTATCACTTAGCGAGTAAAAGAATGTGACAATAAAATAAGAATGAAATGAAGTTGAAAATTGGTAATTTAATATAAGCCATCTGGAATCGCAACAGAAAGTTTAATCTGACCTGTTCCGTAAATAATATGGTATGAAAAGTTCTCAACAGCTACTTTGTAGTGTCAACGTGACACAATAGGGGGCATTCAAAAACGCTCAAATAAATAGTCATTACTATGTACTCATCCGTCACCTAATTTGCTTTTGCCTTATAATGTTTGAACGAACTGTTTTTTGAATGCCTCCATATTATCTATCTATAAATTAATACGAATTGTGTAAATTCAAATGGATTTGTTAGGAAACACAAAAAGGAAGTCTGTACAGAATTGTTTTTATTCCGCAGAACTTTATTTTTGTTTGAAAACATGTTTAATTATAAAGCACTGTCGCTCTCATCACCATGACAAAAGATTCATTTTCCAAAATGAAAAGTGATAGTTCCGTCATGGCAATTAGACACAACAGTGCAGGGTCGACTTCGCTCTTGTGTTTCGGGGAACTGCGTTTGTTTATCATTAGTGGTAATGCTGGTGGTAGTTTTTTTATTTGGTTGTTTTTGATGTTGTTTCTTCCAGCTCCTTTTGAATTTTTCATTGTCTTTATACCCATTATGTTTCCAAAACTAAAAGATCTTTCAGATTTTGGACCATATATTCTTTGTAGCGAGCACGAAGCTCGTCGTTCTCTTTTTCCTTTTCTGAAAAAAAATAAACTTCTAATAATCAAAGATTTTACGTGCAAGTGCTAACGGTGCCCTCAATTTTATGTTACTTACTACTTACTATTTAAGTAACAATTGAAATTTGTAATTATGATTGATCTCTTTAGGTAAGTTGTGAAACTCATATTTTTTTTAGAAATTATTTAATTAAAAATTAAATTTCTCAACATAATATAATATCTGCAACGTAAGGTCATGAAATGTGCTGATTTAAGTTGTCCTTTTTCACCATGAAATTTCTGCTGGTTGATAGAACGTTTTTAAGAAAGTTTGAATGATGACGTTAAAAGATTTCGCAATTATTGTTTTTAAAGATCGTGTCCACGATGTTGTCATTAAAACACTGAAATTTAGTTTATTCTTAGGGAATAAAAATGATCAATGTATACACATCAGTTTATAGTCATGTGTTTTTCATTTTATCTAATAGAAACGTATAATGACACTTACGTTCTCTTCTTTTCTCTTCTTTTAAACTTTGCATTTCTTTTTTCATTTGACGCAAAGCGTCGGCATGATCTGCAACTAAGGAGATTTATTGATAAAACCTTATTAAAGTCAATATAAAAAAAGGTTTTTAATTGATATTCCCTTTACTGAGTTTACACAGTATATATGACCAACTTACTTTCCTTGTCACGCCCCTCTTTCAGTAACTCAATCTGTTTTTTCAACGTTACCAAGGACATTTCTTGTTCAATACCTAATTTGAAAATAATATAAAAGTAATTTATTTTTGATTCTATTGGTAGTTAAATGTAGATGTGTTCTTCTTAGACAAATAAAGTTTAATTAAAAGAAAATTAATCGTTTCCTTGAGATTGCACCTCAGTATAATAAAAATCTTACTTTCCTTTCGACGACATTCTTGCATGTTCCACAATTCTTTTTTTAATTTTATTATCATTTCGTCTTCTTCCATAACTAAGCAAAAAAGTCATTTTTTCTTGGCTGTGTTCTTTTAGATAAATAGACATGTGAATTAAAGAAGAATTAACAAAGTTTGTTTCTAGTGCACATATTTGCAAATCTATATAATAATACGCCAGTTCTGTGTCTCTGTAACAGGCAAAGTTGATATGCTTAGTTTTCTCTGATGTCGCCGAAAAAATCTTTGATGTTGCCGAAAAAAATATGTCTTCTTTGTCGAGAAAAGCCGCGAGTTTTGTTTGTTACTTTTTAAAATCACATGATCAAGATAAAAAATTTAATTGGATGAGCCAAACCACGTGATCAAAATAAAGCATTTTTATTTTTTGAAAATTCCAAGTTTTCCCTGACGATCAAAAGAAACGTAAAAAGTTTTTTCAAGTCCAGGAGAGGAACGAACGAAGTAGGTTGCTTGCTATATACAAATATCGGAAAAACCATTTATTTTATGTGTTGTAACATGTCCTTTTTTTTTGTTTAAGTAAATTTTAAGTAGAGAAGAAAGAAAAGGAAAATTTAGTTGAAGTGGATTTGCTAAGATCGTGTGGTAGAAAAAGAAGTTTTAAAAAATCAGTTGTTAGTAAGTAACATATTCTTTAGATTTACCTAGATTTACAGTTAGCTTAGCATTTTTTCTTTATCTTTTTTGTTAAGGATAAAAGACGTAACGAGCGAGACAGTAGTACGTAACGAGCGAGACGGTATTCGAATAGAAAGTTTCCTTGGCGTAAAAACAAACAAACATAAAAATCTCTCGACAAAAGGCGAACTAAAGAAGCGGATAAAAAATGTCTTATTTTCGACGATCCCTTAGTCATAAAAAAGTGCAGATATTAAGAGCAAGGAAAGTCAAAGTGAAGAAGTGGAGTGGATTAAAAAAGCATATAATTTGGAACAGGGTTAACATCGACACACAAAACAACAACAGAAGAACGGTCCCTTCGTCTTCAAAAAAGTGCAAAAAGTAAAGTAGTTAAAAAAAGCATATATAAAAAAGAAAAAAGAGACCAAGTGAAGAAGTAGAAGTAAAAGTAGAAAAGTGAAGTTGGAAGCCACAATAAGTTACTTCGGAAGTGAAGAGTGGAGCTAGAAGTAGTAAAGTAAAGTTAGAAGTACAAAATGAATGCTAGAGTTTCAAGTGAATTGGAATTGAGAAAAAGTAAGAACTTTTATATTTTTAGACGTTCCGTTTTTATATGTAACACACTTAAAATTGTCAAGGAGAATCGCATTCTCAAAAAAAATCCATTGGAGCTTCAAATTCTTTAAGTTTTATATTTTACCGCGTTTTTTATAAAAAAGCTAGCTAGCATTTGTTTACAATTTTTTGCATAATTAATGTCCTAAAATTCAAAATGCTGCATAAAGCTGTTAGCTGGCTACCAAAAAATTTGCCAGTGAAATAGAAAGTTTTGGTTTGTTGAGTTGAACTAACTGCAAATGTCATAATTTTTACATTGCTATTGTTTTCCTTTATATGTGTTGTACTAAGCATAAATAGCTAGCTATAGACGTAGCTAAGTCTCCCCAGCTTAAGTATATTTAACTGGGTGTCTTAGGTACTGTTTTGTTATTTTGTTAGCTAGCTAGCTAATGTTAGCTTCAAGGCTCCATCCCATAGCTAGCTCTAATCTATGAGTTTTGTCGTTATTCTTCTTTTTTTAGGTATTTATAGCTACCTTAGTAGTCAAACTTCTCTTCTTTTTTGAACACGAATTATGATGTAACAAGCTAGCTACAAAATCTTTCTTGAACATTTAGGATACTGTGACACATTTTTATGCCCATAGAGAATAATTTTTTCACATTTCCTGTAAACTTTACAAGGGGACCACAATATGACAAGTGGAACGAATTTTATAGAATTTAAAGTGTGTGTGTTAAGTTATTTTTTATTGTTTTGTTTCCTCATCCTGTTAAACTTTTGTCAGCCTACATGTAAAATGCCAGGTTGTCAGTTCATATTGTTCGTGTTGCAAAATGCTGTTTTTTTGAAATTTTGTGTAAACTTTTGTGGAAATAGACCACATGCAATATATATACCGAAAGAACAAATCTTTTTAGAATCAGACTTCACTGTAAGCTGTTGTAAAGCTGATGTCTTTATCGGTAAAAATAACAGCCATAGTTTACTAATTAAGGAAAAAATAAAACAAGTTTGAAGGTTAAAAAGTATTTATTTGTTAAGCTTTTCGTACACTAAGTACATCTTCAGACTATATAAACAACTTTGTCTTTATATTTCGTGTTTTAAACTATTGTTTGGGAGAACTAACTGTATGTGATGCAATTTTTGCTGGAAGAAAATTCCACGGTTTCACGTTTTTGTTTTTCTTGAGAATTTTACAAAATTTTGTAGGGATAAATGTTTGCTGATGATAAAAAAATTACTTAATATTCTGACTGAAACTGTTTTTGTTTTTTATATTTTGGAATCTAAACGCGAGGACTGTATGCACTAAAATCACTGATTTTTTTAAATTTTGATGTGTTTCATAACCTTTTTGTGGAAGATTAATGGGTAATGGCAATATACGACATGCTGAATGAACTTATTTTTGTTGATTTAGATGTGTTTCTCAAAAACCGATCTGTTTTACATTTTGTGTAAACCTTTGTTTATGAACCGTATGCAATGTTTGTTGATTCACGTTTATTCTTTGCTCATTGATTTTTTGACATTTATGTTTAAAGTTGTTGGTAAAGGGCAGTACGGAACTAAAAGAGAAAATTTTTGTGTTCTTAACTGGTTGATTTTTACATTTTGTGTAAATTTTTGTGGGAGAGGATGGTATGCAACTAAAATGACTGATTTTTCTAGATTTAAATTTTATGTTTTCCAAACTATGGCTTTTTCATATTTTTGTATAAGCGTAAGGGAAAAACAATATTTAAAATGTGTAAAAAACTTATTTTTGTTGATTTGTGCTAACTCTTGGAGGCCTCCTTTTTGACACTTCAGAATAAAATACTGAGGGTTTTCAACATAATCACTTATAAGATGTAAATATTTGAGATGCGTTATTTCTGACATTGTTATTATCCGTGTTGTGACTGTTGGTGTTGTAACTGTCGGTCTTCTTACTGTCGGTTTTGTGAGTTTAGTGTTGTGAGTGTCGATGTTGTGAGTGTCGTTGTTGTAACTTTTTATCAACTAGATTTTACACCTTGCAAGCTGTTCTTTTTTATTTTGTGTAAGTTTTGTGTGGAGGATTTAATGCGATTTGATATTTGACATTTTGTGTAAGATTTTAAGAACATTTTTTTGTATATGCACTGCTGACGTCAGAAAAACATCTAAAAGAACCTATTTTCCCATTGTCCTTCTGCCTAAGTGGATTTCTCCACGGGCCTTATCGACTAGTCTCTTATAATAATACGGAGACTATGTCTGTCTGTTTGTAACAGGCAAAGTGGATGTGTTCATTTTCCTTTGATGTTGCCGAAAAATGCATGTCTAAAATGTTAAATTTTCTGACGTTACGGCGCGACGTCTATATTATTATTTTAACGTCAATATCTTTTATTAAATTAATGAAGCCATTACAGTGCACTTAAAATTTTAGAGCCAAATAACTTGGAAACAAGGTGGTGACGTCAATGATTTTTCATCGCGTGGGTAACTAGGGAGCACCTTGGACCAATTTGGGTAATTTCCCCAAACCTGGGTCCCCAATCCGTTTCGGAATGGACGGGTTGATGACGTCATCAAAAAACCTTTAAACCCCAATATCTCTGCAACCGTTTGTCAAAAGTACATCATCCCATACATTTTCTTGATCAGCGTTTCAAGATCTATACGATAAAGGTAACAGGTATAGAAATTTCTAAAAAAATTTTAAGGTTTTGACGGTCCATTGCTGAGGTCAGCAAAATTTGTAAACCCTTATATCTCATTAAGCGCTCATCAAGAGCACATGATGATATACATTTTTTTCTCAGCAGTTTAAGCTCTACGTGAAAACAAGATTCTAATTTTTTTTTGGTGGATGGGTTGCCGACGTCATCAAAATTCAAATGACGCTTGGTTTTTTTTTCATTTTTATCCTGCCTAACTGGATTTTTCCACGGGCTTTATTGACTAGTACTCTGATAATAATACTTTGAATCAAAAATCTATAGATTTTTTTCAAGTAAGCTTTGTCACTTCTTCTTCACCTTACATAAAATTACATGGATTATTATAGTCAAGATAATTGTGCAAACAATCGTGGGATACTTACTATTGTTTTCCAAATCATCCATCTCAAAATCTAGTTCTATTTCACCCATTTGAATATATTTATTACCTGAAACAAAATGTGCGTCATTTGTTTAACTTTATAAAATATTATAATACACTTTGAAAGTAGAATAAAAAAAGTTTTTTTAAAGGTCGTGGGTGTAATCCACTCGATCCATAATTTTTGCAGCACTTTTAAAGATAATACTCCTTTTCATAAATTCGCGATGACGTAATCGCGTTAACACGAAAACGAGGTAGCCGTTGTGTACTTTCTTCATAATAAAAATCGCAATGGCGGATGGTGTGTCAAAAAAACGTAAACAAAGAACAAAAAGTCTTGGAAAGCAATGTGCAGCCTGGGGTTGTGACAATACTGGTTTAGTAGAGTTTGAAGGTGAACGTATTTCAACAGCAACAAGTTTTTTCACGTTTCCAAAAGATGTTGGTGAGAGAAAAGTGTGGTGTAGTAGAATCAAACGTGTGGATGGAAAGGACAACTTTCGTGTAACTAACCACACTGTTCTGTGTGAAAAACACTTTTCTAAGACGGACATTATTCGACCTCCCGGCGGTACTTTGAGACGTCTAAAGAAGGGTGCAAGACCTGTACTTTTTGAGACAATGGTAAAAGATGATTCGAGTAGGAGAAAGCCACCAGTTGACCGACCATCTCCACGAAAAAAATTCAGAAATTCGGTGTCAGAAATTGCACAACCTGAACCTGAAATGGATGTATTTGAAGATAATTTTTTTACCGTAGATTCTTCTACTCAAACAGAAAAATCAGCAGATTTACAAAAGCAAATTTCTATGTTAATAGAAGAAAATAAGACCTTGAAAGCAAATACAAGTACAGTTAAATGTAAATTTGTTGAACAAGTGCTGTTATCAGATCAAGGATGCAATCACTACACTGGTTTGCCATCGGTTGATATTTTCCGGGGAATATTAATATTTTTAAATGGTGGTGAGAATGGCGAGAACATTGTATTATATAACAACCAACAACTCAAGGGGGATTCATCAAGAGGTAGACCTCGTACTTTATCACCATTAGAAAGTTTCTTATTGACATTGGTGAGACTAAGACGAAACTTTGATATTTTTCACCTATCATATCTTTTTCAAGCATCAGAAGGTACGATAACTAATACGATATTAACTTGGATAAATTTTATGTATATAAAATTTGGATCTGTTTGCATATGGCCTACAAGGGAACAAGTAAAAGCAGTCATGCCTGTATCAATGAAGGACAAATTCCCTAATGTACGCTGCATCATAGACTGTGTCGAATTCAAAATAGCAGTACCATCCTCACTTGTGATACATAAGCTCATGTATTCTGATTACAAAAGCCACACAACTGTTAAAGTTTTAGTTGGAATTGCACCTGGTGGTGGCTTCACATTTGTATCTTCAGCTTATCCCGGAAGTATTTCAGACAAAAACATTGTTATCAAAAGTGGCTTTTTGTATCCAGAATTATGGGAACCTGGAGATGCAATAATGGCAGACCGTGGATTTTTAATAGCCGATTATGTCCATCCATTGGGTGTGGAACTCATTATACCGTCTTTCCTAAAAGGGCGTGAGCAGTTTACAGAAAGTGAAGTTGTTCGTAGTCAACAAATAGCCGCAGAAAGAATTCATGTCGAACGTATGATCCAAAGACTAAAGTGTTTCCATATTTTTGATAGAGTGATTCCAGTAAATATGCTAGGGTCACTGAATCAAATAATATCAGTTTGTGCAATGTTGATTAACTTTCAAGAGCCTATTTTAAAATAAGATACAAACTTTAATGTATATATATATATAGACTTAGACTGTTAGACCTTGAAGAGAGAATAACTTTAAAAAAAGAAACTTTCATTAGAAAAAACCTTTTAGCTGTTCAAATGCTTTTCACAAAGCTATATATATTAAATAAAAAAGTAATATAAAATATATATTGTTCACATATAGTATATATACAGTATATATACATGACATATTGTGTCTTGATTCTAACTCAATCTTTGTCACATTCAACAATTTCTGGAAGCATGTACTTGAAATAGAAATCTAGAATATTTTTCTGCAATTTTTCCCAAAATTTCTCATCAAACAAAACTCTATCGATCACTAAACCTTTCGATGTGTAAAATACAAAATCACACCAAGTACGACAAGTGATAGCTAACTGCATTTGCACCTGCCGATAGTATGAATGCTTTTTGTTAATATTGATTAAACCACTATCTTTATCAAGAACAACACAGGGATTGGGTGATATGTGACAAATTGTCTTGGGATCAATATCCTTATACTGTTCACTACACTTTACTTCTAATATGCCAAATGAACCATCACAGGTTACTTTGCCATCAGGTGTAGCACCTAACACGTAATTAACTCTGTCAATGACCAAGCCACATTGTTCAACCGTTATATTGAAGTTTTGAAGTGTCATGTATCTTTCATAATGTTGAATTGCTATTGGTTCATAAAACCGCCCATACGCCATTTTCATTTTTACAATCTTATTGAGCTTTGCTGGGTCACCAGCTACAATATTACGAGCTAAGTTTGTGACCCTCTTTCTGTTTTTGGTGCAGTTTTTCCAAGTTTGTTGCATAACGAGGCGGTGAATCTATTTTTACGATACGCAAACCAGTTTGGATCATCAGCTTGGTTTTTTGTACTGGATTCGATTTTTTCAACATCGTTTGCATGACCTTTCATAGCTTCGAGCTTTTGCATTTTTTTTATTTCAACGATGTGAATTTTTTGTATATATTCGTCAATATTATTTTGTACTTGCTGAAATGGAAACGGTGGATATTGTCGAAAACTAAAACCATCTTGACATACTGATGATGAATTAGGAATAGAACAATAAACTTTAAAATCAGGAGGCATCATAGGGCATTGGTAGCTTAGCAATGAACCTGATGGAACATTTCCAAAACTGAGTTTGTTTAAAGTGAACAGGATTTGGGTTAATCAGTTTTGTGGCACAAATGTTGGTTTTCGTATTTTGCATGTGCGATAATAGGAACGTCAAATCCTCATCAGCAGTATGTGAAGAAACACGTGACTCATATAAGGACGAAACAATTCCTTTTTTTTCTTTCGGTGTACAGTTAGTATCATTATTTTTCTCTATTTTAATTTTTTTTGCATTAGGCGACTTTATTGTCAATTCCATCACAGGTATTTTCTCAATTTTGTCTCTAGACTGTGGTACATTCCAAACACAAGGTTTCGAGGTACAAGCTTTTGCATCGGGAATCATTGATAGTCTATCTACCACCCATTTAGCTAAAGTTTTCATGAGAGCATAAGCATGGGAGCATGTTCCAACACTACCAGCTGGGCATTGACAATAGGCATATCGAATTTCACTTGTGATTTTGTTTAAAGCTAAAAATACCCATCTGTTTGCTTTCTTTAAACTAGCAGCTGCCACACCTTTCAAAAAAAATAATGAGTCACTGTGTTTCGCATACATGTTGGTCGAATCAAGAAAATTTTCTTCAATAAATTGATCACCACGTATGAAATGTTTTTTATTGCAGTAGAATTTTTACAATATGTCTCGTTGACTTTTTTATTGTAAATGTTTATATTTTCTACAGTGAAGCTTGGCATTTCTGTCAACGATTTTGACCATCCTGTTAAGTCTAATGGATTTGATATATCTGCCTTCAGTTCAACAGGCACAGCTGGCATAGTTCCTTCTTTCCACAAAGGTTTCAATAATATCCCCATTTTTTCTGCTTTTATCCTAAGCCAAACTTTTTCTGGAGTTGGATCTACAATCCTACTGCTGGTTTTACTTTCGATATAGTGCAAAACTCGTACTTGTGCATCCTTGAGTGTGTCAATCCCATGTAATGTATCGCCACGAAATATTAGCCAGCTTTTCAGGTGTTCGACTTTGTACTTTGGCAGCTTTTCAATATCAATTTTGACATGAGGGTCAGATATATCATCCTCGGTTAGAATAATGCTGGCTGGATCTGAAAATATAAGAAAATATTGTAAAAAAATAATAAAATGTCTGTACTCCTGTGTGTTGTTCATATGCTTATTATAAACAATTTTTTAGCAAATATATAGTGAATAATAATCCTTGTGTTTTCCCTGTCTAACTTGTTGAAGGTCCATGTATCTATCTGCTATCACTTACCTACTGAGATATCATTGAAGAGCTCTTGAAAATCTTCAACCTCCAGTTCAACTTCATGTTGATCTTCCTTGTCCATTTTTGTTGTATAAAATATATATAATAAAGTACTTCGAAGCGTGAGCCTCGTGTGATGTATTGTTGCTATTAAAATAGCAGTTTTTGATGATTTTAGTTTGAAAAAATAGCTGTAATTTGTTTTGTGAATACTAGATAAACCTTCTCAGACACCTTCTTGCCAACGAATGATTATTTTTAATGTTTATCACTGAAACGCAGCAAAAAATAATGGAGATAATTCTTTTTGTAAGGGAACTTGATAATTAATTAGCGAAACTTATTATTGAGAATGATTATCTCTATAATACTGATGATGAGTTGTTATTATAAAATCTTCCGCTCCAAAGCAGAAAATATGTGAGGAAAATTCACAACGAGTGTCTCAGTTTCAAGATGAGGCTGGATATTGCGCAATAATTTATGAAAAGGAGTATTCTACTAAAATTTAAATTTTTTTTTTACCGTTTATAATAATGGTTAGATCTACAAAGCTATCATTTTTGCAATTTAAACAACGCCTTGGCTTTCAGTTCATGGAAAGTTCCTTATTCGGAGCAATTTTTTGAGAAAAAAAAATTCATTTGAAAGAATTTTGTTCATTTATAGATTGAAGTTACTTTTGGTTCCGTACAAATTCGCAAAAACTTAAAACAATTGTCTGTAACTTTTATTTTAATCAAATAAATCGACATAATTAATTCGATAAGAAGAACATTTTGGCTTTTATAAGGGATTGGAAAGTGTTAAATTTAACGAATTAAAGGGTTTAAATACTTTATCAATCTTTTATTTTTGCCATTTAGCCTTGTTCTTATAAACATTACTAAAAGTACGAACGATGAAAATCCAAGTTGTAATACAATAAGAGTCAAATTTGCAAAATTTCTCCAGTAATAATACTTAGCTCTAAGCGATGATGTTTTGCCAAAAAATATATTAGAAGTCAAAATAAAAAAAAATTAGACCATAACAATGCAGTCTATTTGTAATCATGAACTGTATAAAACTGATTAAAAACTGAATTCTAAGTCCGAAAAAAATTCTATGAACTAAAAATTTATAGATGTCAAATGAGCGAACAATAACTGCAATATTATTTCCAAAAGAACTGCTACGAATATGGTAAATCCACTTAACGAAGTGCACCACGGGAAGGGAAGCCATAGGTCTTTGCACTTCAACTAAAAAGACATAAAACTAAGTCTTTATGATTCTACCCTTTTTAGGCTTGCACACACATTAAAGCTATCAAGTTCTTCACACTGCACTTGCCTAGACAGTTATTTACACATGCTTTCCAATTTCCAATTCTTTTATATGGTGTTTTGCTTATACGATATTTATATATATATGAAGAGAGGTCATTGGATATAACATATGAAATAAACTGTTTGCATATTACAGTACAAGCGCTTGACAACAGTTGGTGAACATTGAAAAGTAATGCGAAAAAAAATATTAAAGTGAAAGACTTTAAATTTGAGTTAAATCATTTATTTATTGACGTTTTTTTTATCAGTGGATTGCACTGAAATCCTGTATGTAATAAAAGTGCTTTTCAATTTTCACCTGTGTGCAATTTTAAAGTAAATGTTAATCCATAGCATTCTTCTTGCAAGAATCATATTATCTTGCGCAGGAATCATCTCATCCCACCTGGTACTGTGAATTAACATCATACTTTAATCAGAAAAAAGAAAGCGAGAACTCCAAAAAATTTGTTATTAACTAATTCAATTTTAGAAAAAAGTTGTGCAATTAAATGTTTGTGAATTAATAATGTAAAAATTCAAATAATGTAATTTTTAACAATTGACCGTCCTAAAAAGAATGCTTTTAAAGAACTTAAAGCTTGTTAACAACTTTTCTGAAAATTTGTTTTTTTTTATATTTTTTGTTTCATTTTGATATAACAAAACAACTCCTACAATAAAATAAAAGAAAAAAAGAAAAGAAATTTTATTCTAACAATTTTAAACGGAAAAGAATGTGCATGTAAAAATGCAAAATCCTGCCAGACAGCCTAGATTTCTCAATTTCAAAAATGACAAAACTGACTGCTAGCTGGACTAAAGTACTTGCTGATAAACAACATTTTTTGTGTAGGATTTATTTAAAACATATCATTGTTTGTCTGTTCTTAACACCTTAACTTTAATATCGTTGAATGAACGCGCCATTGAAAAAGCCACATAAAGTTGACCATGAGAAAAGCAAGGTCTTCGAAGAAAAATCCCAACTTTTTCAAAGATTTGTCCTTGTGCTTTATTAATTGTCATTGCATATGACAATCGCAACGGAAACTGACGCCTTCGGAGCTGAAAAGGTAAGACAGTGTCAGAAGGCGTTAATTGAACCTTTGGAATGAGAACTCTGTGACCTAGCGCTATACCAGTTAATATCCAGGCATAATACTTGGATGTTATGTAGGGCAGCTTTCCGCTTCAAAGAATTAAAGGCATTTGTTGCATCAGCGAAAATAACTTCGATGTAATCTTTCTTGTTAAATTGTTTTCATCGCATAAATGGGCTTCAGCGCCGCCTGCTAGTCCAGTCGCAGCTTGTAATGGACCAGCAATTTCCTGAATAACACGTTTGAGCACCCTGCCGATTGCCTTGCCAATTACCCAGCGTAGTACTTCGCCAACACAGATTGGTCTAACTCCCGGGTTCTTGTTTAATGGGATTAAACGGCATGGTACATACGCCTCTAAGGAATCAGACTATACAGCTGCCGTGGCCAACTTCTTAGCAAGGATGGAGGTTTGTTCACGGAGTTTCTTGTTTTCTCACTTAAACTTTATGCTTGTGAGGATGTGAGAAAACTGTTCTGTATCAACATGTGATGGTCCCCCAGATCCCTTTGTCAATTTGGCCGCTTTGAGTATTGAGTGTTCGTTGATTTAATTTAAAAAATATTTTGTGATACGTACTTGATTGGTCCATTAAGTAGGGTGTTTTCCTCGACGACTAGCAACAATAAATCCCAATTCCCTATATTTCTGTAGTGCAGGAAGTTTAGTACCAGTAAGCACATAATATATTTTCATCGCAATTCCTAAGTCATCAAATCTCTTTTCCGATAAGTTTTCTTTTCTTATTTCATTATTTATGTAATCAATACGTTTTTGTCTTTTTTCAGCCCATGCTATTTGAGCCTTTTGCCTTGTTTCAACTGCTAGATCATGTCGTCTTCTCTCTTCATCAGTTCCCCTTAGTGCACTAAAAAGAAAATTACTACCTGAGAAAGCAAGCGCATTCACCACAGCACCAATACCCATCATTGCTAATCCAGCCATCTTATATATTATCATATTATTATTTCTCATTGATCTCCTTTATTTTAATAGCATGTGGTTCTGCCTCCTTTTTGATTTGATCTACACGTTTCCTGTTTTTGTATAATGTCAGTTCTTTAATACTGCTTGATGTTTGATTCTTTCTGATATTAATGCCATTTTCCTTTTATGGGCACTACCTTCAGTTACCAATGCCAAAGCTCTGGAATCCACCTTTTTCACACCCCAATATCTGACTTGTCTCTTTTGGGCACATTCTATCATTCTACCCTTTTTCTTTTTACCAGTTAATCCGCATGTGGTATTACTCATTATATAGTATATGTAGCTAAAAAGTTATTCCATGCTAAAAATGTCTTCATTTATAGGTTTATTAATAACTATCTTTGGTTCTTCCATTGGCCGTGGTGTAGCTATTGTTTTCTTTCTTAGTTGACTATATGCAACATATGATGCACCTATTAGCATGAAGCCTGCACCAACACCCATGTACTGGTAATTATTTGTTGTAGTTTGCGTATGGTGTTCTTCTTGTTTAGTTATACTATCATTGAGTCTTTTTTTTTAATTCTTCTTTTTTACGGCGATTATGTTCAACAAGCTTTTTACCTTGTTCAACTCTTAGGGGATTCTTCTGTTTTGTTACTTTCTGCTTCTCCACTACTGTTGCTACTGCTGTTGATGGTTCGACTATTTGCTGCTCTTCCATTATTACTACTATTAGCACTAGAACTTTTTACATAATGTCTACCTGTAATCATGGCTACACTAACTGGCGCTAACATTGCACCAAATTGATAGTACATGTCACATGTATATCTCTGTAAAGCAGTATTAAGAAATGGATAATTCTCTAGATCATCATATAGTTCCTTTTTATTTTCCATACCTGAGGCCCCACATGCTATATTAGAATATAAACCAATTAATGATTTTCCTAATGATTTAGTCATCTGGTCACTTAATTTGCTCTCATATCTTGTTGACATATTATCGATCTCGTCAGTGTTCATCTCCATTATTTGTTGTTCAGTGTATTCTTTACCTAGATGTTGTTTAGAATTGCCCGATAGCGCACAATTAATCAGTCTATTCCTTTTTTCAGTATCTACTTCTTCTTCCATTGGTTCTTCAATTTTTTTCTTTCTTCTGCCATTTCTTTTAGGTTTTAATTCTTTGCTAACATTCTGTTCTAAATTAGTTAGTTGATCAAGTATTTTGGAATCCATTACTATATTTATATAATAGAAAATCTTACGCAACTTATAACATGGATATATAATTGCAAACATAATTGCTAATAACAAAATGAAGAGCGTATTCAATCATTATATTATTAAGTAACAAAATTATAACTAGCGTATCAACAAATTTGCAGGATTTTAATAAATGATAACTAGTTGGTTGGTAACACTTCAAGTTTAGAATATGGTTTATTTTGTAGGAGTGTTTTCAATCTATCTCGTTCATTCTTATCTGGCACAACATCATTCTCCCTTAAACAATCTTCAAAACTATCTTTATCTTTGGTAAAGAACAAACAAAGCCATTTAACTTGTTCTCTAACATCTTTGGAAACTGAATTATACTTTTGTGTTAATATCCATAGGGAGTGATTTCTATGTCTACCAGAGAATGCAAGTTCTGATAATGCATAACATTATTTATTTATTTCACCTTCAGCAGAACAATCATCAATTATAAATAGTGTTTCGTGGCCCTTAAAAGTATTGGTAAATAGTCTAATCCATTCATTTAATTTACATTCTACATCAGAAACAATAAATACACTATCATCATCGAGTAACCACTTTCTTGATAGGTACGTCTTATTATCTAAAACTGTTGGACATAGAATAATAATGTATTCAAAATGGTGTTTATAGTCAGTTTCAAGTAGTTTTAATAAGTATTCGGTTTTACCGCATGGGGTTGCACCAACAAACATTGCACTATGAGGAAATTTTGGAAAGTTCATTATATATATTTAGTACATAATATTAACAAATGCGCCATTTAAAATGTTAATTTGGGCATCTATAAATAGATTGATATAACACTGCAGATTACCACCAGCTCCAGCCGTCTTTGTAATAGCCAGAGTAATACCTTCTGAAGCATTTTCAATACGTCTTCCTGTTCCATGTAGTGTGTTATCATCGGATGATTTGAAATCCAACCACAATCCAAATTGTTTTGTGTAATAATCTACCATTCTCATATCAAATACATTTAACTCATGTTGTGCTGAGCCATGTTGTTTCAATCTACCAGCACCAAAGTGTTTCTTTATTTCATCCCATTGGTGATAGCTTTTCATCCCCTGTGCGAATAATTGATTAGATTTTCCTTCGACGGTTACCTCAACATTAGTAATTTTAGGGTTGTAGAATTTTTCAGTGTCTCTTGCCCAATTAGTCTCTTTTGTAAGCAGCATTAGAATACCTTTTAGACTCCTGGCTGGTGTGTTGAAATTCATATTCCATACCGTATCACCATCTTTAAGGACAATATGTCTGTGTCTTAAAACTCGATCATACAAAATACTCGTCTTCATATATTCAGTTTTGACATCAGAAGCCAATCTTGAATTAGAAATTACATCAAAGTCCAATGAGATGTTGCTAATTGTGTATGTGACGTCCGTTTTATCACTCATAATTACTTTCTTGTATTCATTAAATGTCAGTTCGTATGAAAGCCTACCCGATAGTCCAGACTGATAGAAGGGCATAGAACTTTCCAGCATTTCAAAGTCTAGTGGAATACAAAACTTATTACCGAATGCTGTAGATATTGCTTCATCTCCAGTATTGGCCGCTTTGTCTCCTGCACCAATTCGATATTTAATAGCATTTTCAGTTTGTCCATTTCCTTTGGTAACAATACCTTGAAATATAGCATTACGTCTTTCAGCATATGCCATCCATAGGTCATAATATGTGTCAAGTGTGTCGCTATCATAAATACTAAGTATTTCATTGCCCTCGATTTTTATAACTTTTTTCTTAATAATAGCCCTTCCAATATTTTTAATTAATGTTCTGTTCACATCATCGGTTGAATTAAGAGTAATATCAAATGTTAACTTGGTTGTTCCTGGAACTATGACATCTTTAGCTTCCAAATTTGGAAACCGTACATTTAAAATCTCATTTACAACAATAGTAGTTGGATTATTAGTGACAACAATTTTTTTGTCTATTCCCTTTAATTCCAAAAGCATTTCTAAGTGACCTATTGGTTTTAGGTTTTCTCCTGTGGTTGTCATTATATATTTATACAATAGAAAACGTTAAACAATATGAAGAACAACTGATGTAGGTAAATTACTGTTTATAATATTTCTGTCATTATCTAGTAGCTCAACTTTAATATAATCTATTATGCCATTTCTCATAGTTTTGTATTGAACATTAGTTGTCTCGAATATTATTGTATCACCAAATGAGACATCTTTTGGTGTGTATCCAGTATGAAGGGTATTGGATGGAATCCCATTATGAAGGTTCACTGAAAATAATAGGGGAGTCATTGCGACGCTCTTTAGGGTGTCATTTATATTTGACTCCCTTAGGCGTAAAATTGCTTATAAAATGACTCCCTTATAGGATTTTTTTTACTTTTGATGAAGAACTTTTATATTTTGAGCGAAATGACTCCCTTCGGCGGAAAAAAAATGACTCCTTTAGGGAGTATTTATTGTACTGAAACAGAAAAGCGCATGAAGGTTTACATTCTCCCCTCAAAATATGCGTTCAAATTGATTTGTTGTGCGTTCAATGATTTGATGTGCGTTCAATGATTCGATGTGCGTTCAAATTGATTTGTTGTGCGTTCAATGATTCGATGTGCGTTCAATGATTTGATGTGCGTTCAAGTTGATTTGTTGTGCGTACAATAATGCGATGTGTGTTCAATGACAGATGTTGGGTGAACTTGCGCTCTTTCAAGATTTTTGATGAAAAGCGTGAAAGTTAGACCCCACGAAATTAGACCCTTATGTGCAATTAGCTGAAGATTCATTTTCCTTTTTCCCCTAACATTTTCCTGCCCTGTTTCTACGCATACTTAAATCTCTATTAAAATGTTGTTGCAAGACATTCACAAGTTGTGCAAAGGAAGAATGGAATTTTTATTAAAATAGGATTGCTTCTATTCCTGTTATCTGGGTATCACTTAAATGGAGTATATAATTATTCTGTTCTTGTTTCGAAAGCTTTCCGTTCCTTGCCGCGGCAAATGTTTAAATAGGGTTCTACTCTCTTTGCAGACAAGAAAATTTTCCATTCAATCAAGAAGAATTAAGTAATCATGCCATCAGGGAGAATTAAATTACTACTCGGAATTTTCTTGACTGTTCAACAATAAGAACCCGAAGAAAAATTGTACAATGTTTTGTTGTAGTAACATTAAATTATATACGTGTTTTAACAAATACAAGGGTAATTTTAATTGTTGACTCGCAACTGAACCAAAAAAGTATGTTTCTTATAAAAAAAATGTGTATATATCTCATCAAAAAACCGTGTCAATGTATGTAAGTCAATGTCTACACATAATCTATATATATATATATATATATATATATATATATATATATATATATATATATATATATATATATATATATATATATATATATATATATATATATATATATATATATATATATATATATATATATATATATATATATATATATATATATATATATATATATATATATATATATATATATATATATATATATCTATGTAAACATCATATATCGTCATTTCAGACATCTGTACTCTACCTGCGCGCCATTTTTGGAAAAATACAAAAAAATGTCGACCTATCGATTTGCAAACACTCAGTGTCGACGTAACGTTTTTATTTACATTGGAACGGTCTTAGGTCGACAAATATATTTTTTTTGTTTTTGAATCTACGGATTATTTGCTGTTTTTACACGCTTTAAGAGCTAATATATATGTACATTTAAGGCTGGCAATTGCCGGTTGGTTTTCGCCGTATCAAAATTTGCGACGCGCACAATCCAATATTGACTTATCCAACAGTTAAATGTAGTAACATTAAATTGCTAATAATGAAGTACATTTAAAAGCGTAATTAATACATCGTCGTATTTCTAAAATCTTAATATTCTTATTTAGAGTTTTCTGTATAACGCGCTAGAGGCCAAGTATAGTTGAATATTCCATTGTTGAAGATGCGGGACTTCCGACAATCTTCGATTGTAGGAAATCGAGTTTCTTGACGATTCTGCACGAATGTTTATTGCTTTCGCTACGCATGCGCATTAAATACTCTAGGACTCTCCATCTAAGCCATGGGCCCTCCTGGAAATAATAGACAGGGTATATCCCTCGATATTTGTGAGGCTAGCCATGTAAAATATGCACATCTATCTATCTATCTCTACTCGAGGTAGCCAGTTGAATATGCTCCTACTAACGTAGGAACGGCCAAAACAAAAGCAAAATAAAATGTGGGTTGTTTTAAGTGCATGTTAACAAATTTGCACTTTCGTCAATCATGCCGACGAAAAGCACATATTTCCCGGCCGAAACCAGATGAAATAGGGCGTTCTCATAATTCATCCGGTCGCTCCTGGCTCGATCGTATATTTCTGAACATAATTTGTTCAGAGAGATATGATCATTGGCCGCCGACTGCCAAGTAGTTCGGTTTCACCGTTTTCCTCGGCAGTGACAGCGCAAATCTCAATCTCTTCCGCCAAGCGCCGGATATGAGAAGCCACCCACGGTATAATCTCAGTCAAGTTATTCAACTCGACTAGGAGAGATATCAACCGCTCGGTGTGTGCATTCATCGTGTTAGAAGATTCAACTCTGAACACATTGATATATGAGAAACTTGTCGCAGGTTACAACTGGTTAGCTATTGAATTTGTACCCGTATTACAACAAATTCAGTATGGAAATAGCATAAGGAAGCCAAAAGGTAAAAAAAATTACGAAACGTAAATAACAAAACCAAAACTAAACCCAAAAAATAAGAAAAAACACAAACCAAAAAAAATATATATATGTGAATAGAAAATAATATTTAAACAAAATATCATATTTGAATCAAAATTAACTCCCCAACTTTGAGATCGTGTTGTCGAAATTTTACACTTTGGCACAGTAGAAATGATAGTGACTAATAATTCAGAATTTGAAACTAACGTTTTTTATAAGGACGACCAACTAGTAAAACTTTACTAGGTAAAATTTCACAATTTTTTTAACCGCGACTATTCAATTTCTTATAAAGCGGTTTTTCATAAAAATCGCGTACGTCATTTTGAGTTTGGTTAGTTTGTCTGCACACGGGGTTAACAAGGTGTAATAGTCAAACTTAGGTCCCCCAAACGACGCTTATATTTACCCATTGGGAACAAGATACAAAATATTGTGGCAAAGAAAATAAAAGTGAAAAAAAAAAAAGCTTATACTAAAATTCTCGGTAACTATTGCTGGCCCCATGAGGTGCGCATTTTTTAAGGCTGTGATAACACGCTGCTGGTTTTTTCGCACCTTGAGCGGAGTTCCGGTTGCGACTCAATTTTTAGTTTTTGTGATGAACCATGGCGACAAAAATGAATGGCTCGAGGCACGTTCGGCAAAGTGAAAAAGAGGATACATTATTTTGATGCCACTAAACCTTAAAGGAGGAAAAGCGACTAATTTTGGTAACTGAATTTTTTTCCGAGCTGACTTGATCCACGACTAATATATATACACGTTTTTTTTTATATAAGAAACTGACTAGTCGCCTTCCAAAAAATTAAGAAACTTTTACCAGTTGTAAAAATGTAAAAAAATTAGGTAAGAAACTTTTTTCACATGCTTTCCATCAACCTCGTCCCCAGGCCCATTTTTCTCTTCTTGACAATCTCGGACGGCGAGAAGAAATAGTTATATTATATAGAAATATTTTTTCTCGCCGTCCGAGATTGTCAGAAAGAGAAAAATGGGCCTGGGGACGAGGTTGACTTTCCATCAATCAATGACAGTCGAATGGCATGCAGGTATTATTACCTGGTAAAACAAGAAATTGGATTAATATCGGGTTTAACGGAACAGACACCATTTAGACGATGAATAAAAGGCGAAAAGGCATTATCTTTTCTTCTATTTGACCCTGTCAAAATTAAGAAACTTGTTAAGACACTTTTTCTAGTAAAATGACCTCAGTATTTAAGAAACTTTTGCTAGTTGGCCGTTTGCTTGGTTTCTTATAAAAAACACCCGCGTAAACCCCGTTTTTTCGCCAGTAGGTATATAGTCAAAATGCGACGCTACACAGAACATTTTTTCAGTAGGAATATAACGTAATGACGATGTAAAAAGACACAAAGTCGGGTGATTAAAACACGGAATCATATAATTTTGTAAATATCCATACAAAGATATCGCGAGTACAGGTGATATCACATAAAAAGCAGCAAGTGGTAACTTCCCTCTATAAACAAAAAAAAAAACTTTCCCTTTGATTGAACAAAATAAACAAACAAGCAACAACAACACAACAAATGAAGCTTTGTGTTCTAAAAGTCTAGTTAAAAAACTAACTTTTTATTTTTGTTTTACTTTCGCCCTCTATATAGCATAATTTAAGTCGGTCTGCCAAAGATCGTTCCACATATGTGTAGTGTTCTCGGCCCTGAATAGAAGCCACATTAAAGAGCTTCTTGATATAAACATTTGAAGGTTGGAGAAACTTCGTGCATCCTCCTGGAATTATATGTTGGATTCTCCCAAAACTCAAACTTGAAACAAAACTCAGAGAAATTATTGCGGACCGAGTCACCTCGCTCTCCCTGTATCCTACATCTACTACATCCCTAGTCTTTCCATATTTCTCTTCACTCTTTTCTTGCTCTTTGCTCGCTCGTTTACGATTCTCGTACGAATTTGTTTCGGCGGCACCTTAGTTTCCCTGCCGAACTTCGCCATTTCTTCAGAACCTGCCAAAGAGAAAAAAATATAAGGCTTACATCTGCGTGTGTGGCAGTCCCAATTCTACCACCTTTACAGAACCTTTGTATAAATTTGATTGTAATCTTCTCATGATACCACGGGCTGCGCCTGGTGTTTTATGGCTATATATCACTTACTCTATCTCGGTTACAAAACATAACTGTAAATTGTATCAGATATATAAGTAGTTTTAAAATTACTTCTTGATAAAACCAAAACGGCATAAAAGTTTCGCCTTCCCTAACTCAGGTTAGAATTCAATACGAAAAGGCGTTGGCGCTAATGGCGCATGAGCAACATCCCATCAATAATTTTTAATAAACCTGTCACTATTTCTAATACGCTTTGACGACTTTGAGGAACATCTTTAATATTCAGAAGTGTTAAATTTTGCTGATAATACTGCATCTATGTTCCAACAAGTAATAAAAGCAATACACGTTTGTTTTTTTATAAGAAAACCGTCTTTTGACCTGAGCCTCAATTTGCTTAGCAAAATATCTGAATAGCTGAAATTTTCTTAAATATTTTCTTAAGTTTTATTCCTCTATTTTGACATTCTCGAATTGAACTAGTTGCATGCTTTTATTTGAAGTTATATATAGTATTTTTAATGAAGAAAAAGATTTATTTTGTTATATTAGGATTTGTTGGGAACTTTGTTGGGATGTAAGTTTGACTGAAAAAAAGAAACTTGATTGTGTTTTCTTTTGAAATTATGGTGATTTAATAACTATATTGGTCTCCAAAAATTGAATCTTAACACGCTGAGGCTGGGGATTTTTTTAAAATTTCCTAAGATTGTGAGGTTTTTGAGGCTCATTTTCTTATAAAAAAAGACGTGTATGAGTCAATTGATTCGAGAAAAAACAATTCGTTATAAATCTTAATAAAAAGGAAAAACCGGATCGAGACTGAATGTTCTGGCCACAAACTTAAACTCTTTCATGGTGATGTATTCGTTCCACACTATGAGAAGTACAAGTATTTAGGAACGCTATCGTTCAATGAAATCTTCGATAAAACGTATAAAAACACTGCAGCAAAATTACGTGTATTATCGTCACTTCGTAATTACCTCAGTCATAAAACAAAGAAGCAGTTTACAAGGGACCGATATTAACATGTATTACGATCCACTGCACCGTAAATCTCTGAACCTAACCATGACGCAACAAAATAAACTACAAACACTTGATCGACTAGCTATGAGAATACTTCCTTGAAAAACTTGAATTGTAAATTATTTTAAAAAATTATCTCACAGTAAAGCAACAGGAAACAATGGACTGTTACTCGAAGTGCCAATAAGTAAAGTGAGAGCCTTATAATATAAGATAAGAAAAATTTGTATGTTTCTGGAAAGAGGTTTCTAACCATTTTTGTAGATAGTAAACATCTTACGACTTTTTTTCATTCTATCTCCCTATATATATTTCAATTTCTTTTAAATTTATTTAAACAGGACGTATTGTTGTAAGAATAAGAACTAACTCTGCGCTGATTCAAAAATTTCGAGGGTTGACTCTCACTAAACACCATTTTCACACTCCTTTTTTCATTGAGGTAGCACATGCGATCTGAGAAGAACAATTTGTTTGACATGAGTCAATTAACGTTCATTGCCAAAGGAAAAAGGACTTGGTACTTTGCAAAGGTTGGATATGTGACTCAGTTATCAAGTCTATGCAGTTGTGCAGTTGGTAAATAGGCACAATCAGCTTCAGTAAATAGTTTATTTCAAGAACAACAACATCAAAAACCATTTCGAGAACAGTACTTACTGGGGTAGCCGCGATCTCGCTGGAGCCATGCATTAAAAGTCTCATCAAATTTCCTCTTTTGTGAATCCGACCATGTGAAGTATTTCCGATTTTGCGGTCGGATAGTAGTACCTAAAGTGATTATAAGAAATTATGAAATCATTTTGTACTTTAAAATGTGTGCATTTCCCAAACTTTCATGCATCCATAATTAAATATTTCAACTAATTTCATCTTCCGTATGATATATTGACTACAAAAATGTTTGGCAGGTTTAAAGTATCAGGTCTTAATTTTTAAAGACCCGGAAGTAATCAAACGCTCAGAAACATTAAAACGATTGGGGCCAAATTGAGCAGAAAATAAAAAAGGCTTCTTATGAAAACCGTTTAATCCATCCAGCAAGCATTTCAACCGTACAAAATAAAAATGCAACGCGCGTGAATATTTTAGCTCACTTTTCACAGATTCAACAATATCTTGTTCCTCTGTTTCAGCTTCAGACATTCGTACTTCGTATTCTGTCTCTTCATTATCAGACTCTTCATCCCCACTGCTGACATATCTTATCCTTTTTTGGGCTGCTTGAAAAACGAAAAACCTGAATTAGTCATTGTGAATTGAATAAAATAGAAAAATGTTATGCAACAAATCTTGGTCGAGTTTTAATGGGCTGAGAACTCAGAAAAATAGCAAATAAATGGTACATGCAAGTTAATGCAGATCACTGTCACTAGTAAATAATCAGATGATACAAACCTGCCCTGTACTTTTTTAGCGGCGTAGAAGATATTTGTCTTTTTATATTGACTTCAGTATCAGCTCTCTTCAATTGAGGACATTAGCTTGGCCTTCGGAAACTTTATTGCGAGGTGCTGTTCTACCAAGTGATTTAGATTTGTTGAGTTCGGCAACAACTATCTGTGATTGAGCCATGTCAGCTTGGTCCTCATATAAATTCTTATCACTGGTAGAGTCGAAAGATGTTGGAACATTAGAAGCGTCATTCAATGAAGCCGAACCATTATCAATCAATTTCAAGTAACGCCCAGTCGTCTGAAGCTGTCTTTCAGCTGGTGGTGCTTGATAAATGTTGCGATTTACGTCGCCACTATGGCCGAAATGTTCAAAAGCTAATTGTTGTTCTTCTTCACTCAGACCAAATGATCCAATCAAAGTTGAAACACGATGACGATTCATCGTTCCATTAACTTTATCATCTAAATTAGCTTTTTTACAACAAGCCATCAAAGAGTGCCACCCGGACACGTGATTATTGCTCCCTTTCGTAGAGGCGAAAACATACTCATTGCTGTCAGGTATATCAGAATCCTTCCTTGTGGCACTATTACAAAGAAAAGTCATTGCGTGCATTACATCAGGAGGAAAAAAAACTGGCACTTGCCTATCGCCCTTTCCTTCCTGGAAGGTTATGCGATTTCCAGTCTCAACTTCACGATAATACTGCCGACGGGTCTCTGGGCGTAACCATGTCCCATCCAAAGCTTCCTTCCACTGATAAATGAACAGGCGGGCCGGTTCACCACCTCGTCTTCCATTATACAGGTCAATCTAGCGCAAACAGCATCTCTCACTTCTACGAAAACTGATGGCAGGTAAATCGAACGAAAGCTTCTCCCGAGAAGTAGCTGCTTTAATGTAATTTGTCAACTGACTAATTGCATAATCATCAGGCAAATTCCCCGGTTTTCTGGTGGTTTTATTCCTCTTCTGCTTAAGTTTATAAAGTGCGCCACCAAACACCTCACCTTGGACCATGGATAAGACAGCCATAAAGTCTCTGACCATAGTAGCACGATCATCTCCTTCAACAAGGTAATGTGCCTCAAGCATTTTCGAAGCATATTTGATAGTGTTTTGCAGTTGTACTTTCAAACCACATTTTTCATCTTCACCACAAAGCGCATCAATAGCCTTTCTAAGATGGCACAGATTATTTTTATCAAACATATCTGCAGTACTTGTTGCACTAACAAAAGACTTCTTAAAAGCAAGGAACAAGCGGCTCAGTTGACGCATCGTTTGTCTAACTTTTTTTTCGACTTCATAAATCTTCTCTTTTTTGCATTTTAGTCCATTATACATTCGGGAACCTATCATCAAGATATCTGAGTCAGATTTTGCCAACGATGAAACATCATCCAGTATCATCTTGTTCAGCACAGCCTTGAACTCATTTGTCAAAGGGACAAGTTTCAAATCTCTTACCATGAGCATAGGTACCATGACCTGACCGCTGTCCTTTCCACAGAGGAGTTGATGCTAGGTCTGTAATTTTTACTGTACATTCCTTTACAGGTTAGGCACATAACGAGATCATCTTCTTTATTACCCTTTCTCTCTCGAACGTAAGATGGATTTTCTTTTCGCCAGCTCACTTTTATTGTAATTGAAAATGCCAACCTTTTTAAAATTGTCAAAGGCCTTGATCCTCTCATGGCTTGGTAACGCTAACGCCTTGATTACAGAGGATTCCTTTTTATGCTTTAATGTTATATGCCTTGTTAAAACACTTTGCAATACACCACAAAAGGGACAAGGCCTATGGGATCTTTTTTTTGCTTTTAGTCTTCTTCTTGCCACTTTCTATTTTTGATTGACTTTCAGTTTCATTTCCAGTCCATTCCTTACCAGTGCTTTCATCTTCTTCGGCACTAACTGCAAAAGATTCTTTGCTAGTCTCAGCATCAGTATCAATTACTGCACCAATACTATCCCCGAGACCACTCCTGTATCGTTAAGAAGTGACTTTTCAAACACGGGTGATAGTGGGGGCAGCATTCTCGTCTAAAATTGAAAAGAATAAGATGAATACGATGGCGCTTATTATACACTCTCAAGGAAAGATTTTAATACGATGGCGCTTATTGTACACTCTCAAGGGAAGATTTTATTATAAGGGGTATGAGAAGGAAGGAATAGAATATAAATGTTTCAATGTTGTGCGGATAAAATACATAGCCCAATTTCGAAATGTTTTTAAACTTTCACATGACAAAGGGATAAAGAATCGATTTTCCTTAAAATGTTCAACCAGATTTTAAGAAATGAAATTAAAAAAACTTCAAAGAGGAATGATGTTTACATGTTACTAGCAAGCAACAAATAAATAAATTCATAAATACTACGTTAGGAACAGACATGAAAATTTATTCCACAATGCAGACACCGCATACACACATTCTCACAACTGTGCTTATATTGCTGAACAGATTTAATTCAACTGTCTTTTGCGATCAAAAATTCTTCTGTTGGTCATCAAGAGGCAACTGAATCTTTAATTACCTTTTCGAATTCTTTGCCATTTTCAAGTTTTATACGGGCAACCTGATTTTCCACAGTATCTGGAAAAACTGATCTAAAAAAACTAAGAAATTGGCTCAAGACAAAATATTTTGTTGCAGGTTTATCGTGAGATACCGTAAATCCTCTAACGCTATCTATTAAACGCCCCTTCCAATGAACTCCTGTTATCAGGGAGGGCGTTTATTAGACAAATACAGGGGGAAAACGATTTCAAGTAAAGTTAACTCTTTCACTGTTTTTGTACAAAATGCAAAAACTTGCAAAAACTTCCAATAACTACTAAGATCAAGCAGTCTTGCTCGATGTAAATAAACTGGAAAATAATACGTTTTACTCCAACGAAATCAAATATTAAACAAACAAAAAAATACTCTGTTCAAACTTATCGATCACAATATGAAAAAAAAGTTGTAACTAATCTTTAAAAATGCCCCTGTATCGGGGATTTGAAACAAAAGAAGTGTTGTTTTTTAATAAACGTCACCGGCAAATGTCAAGAAATTAAATGAACGCCTGGGTTTAGAGGGTTTACTGTGCTAAAATGTATGAACAAAGACAAAGCAAGAACATTATTTTTTGGTGTATTAAATGATATATTACAAAAATTTGAATGCCACAAATACACCCACAACCGCAAGTATATGGATTCTATCAGAAAATTAGATACAAATTAGAAATACCGTCAGTTGTAATGTTTAAACACGTCTCGCAAAACAGCTACATGATCAATCTCGTCTTCGTCAGAATCAACGAAATCCAGCTGAAATTTTTCTAATTTATCAGCCTAAAGTAGAATATAACTGAAATGATGCAAAATAACTGTTATACGGTATAATGCAAAAATATCAGATCCAAGCTGGTGTAACGTGACGCTTACAGAAGAATCGAAATATACCACACAAAATCAAAACGCAATATCACACATAATAGACAAAAAACATAATAGACATATTTTGGGACTATGAAAGTTTTACAGAGAACATTAAAGACCTGAAGACTAACATTTTGAAACTTTGATTTTAAAGTGATATCAAAGTATATTTTTCCTCCACCGAAACCTCTCATGTATCAAGACCATCTTTAATATTATTACTACAAATGAAAATAGAAGCAAGAGGAAAGATGAGTGAAGATTTTGGGAAGTTATAAAAAATTTGCTATTTACTGACAACTGTTCAAATGTCTTCAAATGCTTCACATGATTTATTAGTTTATTCAGTAGAGGCCACTCCCTATTTGACTAATTCAATCAAGCCATATTGTTGTATACACACTGCTAAAAGCAACTTAGGATCTCAAATCGTTAGCATATTTTCAATAATTTATAACAAAGTCACAATCAAAGTCAAATGACTACCTTGTCATTTGACGTACAGCCTATTTTTACAATCGGCGGTCTTGGGAACTTGTTCCGTGCTTGAATACCATGATGTAGATTTCGTATCATTGGTGTTTCCAGATAGATCATTTTCTTCAACAGCTACTACAACAGCACAAGAAGATGCTTGTTCAGATGTACAATCTTCGATACCAGACGCTTTATTTTATCAACAGCAACAGAATTTCGGTCAAGGGTGTCTTCATCAGCTTCATTAGAAGCTGCGATGTCTGTACACGACAATGTTTGTTTAGATTTGCAATCTCTGATCCTCTAAAAAAACGAAGAGAGCCTTGATATTTCTTAATTACAAAGGTGCAAAGATTTGAAATTGGACAGACATGCAAGGGCAACCTTGTTCTGCTGAGGGCAGTGTCAAAGTCCACAGTGGATTGGAAAAGAAAAGCGAAATAGTTTGCCACTAGTACCAAACCCTAATAAGTACCCTATGAAGAAACTGAGACAAATTGTTTGCAGCATGCACTTACAAAAATGTTGGCATTTTTTTAAAAAAAAATATGTGTAACCTTATCCAATGAAGCGAGTATAGCTTAGATTTAATATCATTGTTATCACTAGATAATCTACCACATTTTACTGAATAGAAATCATAACAACAAATCTTTGTCGTGACATGAACAACGCCAACTATCCCTTGACACATTATGAATACAAGCTCCAAAATTTAATGAAACCTCTCATGTATCAAGGACCATCTTTAATATTATTACTACAAATGAAAATAGAAGCAAGAGGAAAGATGAGTGAAGATTTTGGGAAGTTATAAAAATTTGCTATTTACTGACAACTGTTCAAATGTCTTCAAATGCTTCACATGATTTATTAGTTTATTCAGTAGAGGCCACTCCCTATTTGACTAATTCAATCAAGCCATATTGTTGTATACACACTGCTAAAAGCAACTTAGGATCTCAAAATCGTTAGCATATTTTCAATAATTTATAACAAAGTCACAATCAAAGTCAAATGACTACCTTGTCATTTGACGTACAGCCTATTTTACAATCGGCGGTCTTGGGAACTTGTTCCGTGCTTGAATACCCATGATGTAGATTTCGTATCATTGGTGTTTCCAGATAGATCATTTTTCTTCAACACCTACTACTACATCGGGCACAAGAAGATGCTTGTTCAGATGTACACTCTTCGATACCAGACGCTTTTTTTTATCAACAGCAACAGAATTTCGGTCAAGGGTGTCTTCAGCAGCTTCATTAGAAGCTGCTACGTCTGTACACGACAATGTTTGTTCAGATTTGCAATCTCTGATCCTCTAAAAAAAACAAAGAGAGCCTTATATTTCTTAATTACAAAGGTGCAGAGATTTGAAATTGGACACACATGCAAGGCAACCTTGTTCTGCTGAGGGCAGTGTCAAAGTCCACAGTGGATTGGAAAAGAAAAGCGAAATAGTTTTGCCACTAGTACCAAACTCTAATAACAGTGTAGGGAATCTAGAAAATTTGGCGACTGCAAATGATTTTTAGAAATTGCCGTCGTGAACCTGATTTACGACGGCATGTATATGATGGTTGTAAAAATAAATGATCTTGAGAAAGACTGAGTTAAAAAAAGCTGATTTTTTTTCTTGGTTTCAGAAGAGCATTGTGTGTGTAAATAACAAGGAAATGTAAATCAAAAGCAACACACCTCTGTTTCAATTATATCTTTTTGTTGCAATTCGTGTGCAATAACAAATCAATCATATCCTTGAAAAAAATGAAGAAACATTAATAGAAATGGGTAAAAAGCTTCTTGTGAAAAGAAAACCAACAGCATGGACATTCAGCAACAGAATCGTTTCAAAAAAGGAGTAACAAGGAAACAAGGAAAACAGGTATGTTTTTACATACAATGTGGACCAGTACTTATTACTAATTCTGTATCATGAATATGATGAAGCTCCTTGCACGTTTACAAAAAGCTCACACGAATACCTCATTTTACATCAAAGTCAACACCCAATAGGCCTAATTTGTTTCTTGTAATGTGATTATGAAGTGTATAAATTCTTTTGTCTTTGTGTGGACAAGGATAGCTTATTACTAATGTGTGATGGGGGCGTGGCAAAGATGGAAACTGGAGGATATAAACAAAGGATACAGCAAGTGCATAGCAAGTCTCACTGATTTAATCAAATGAAAACAAAACACAAATAAAAAATAGATAATAATATTTCGTTTGTAGAACAATTATGCAAGCACACCCCAGTAAGAGACAGAGTAGGCTGATAACATATGAGTCAGGTGGTTGTCAGACACAGATAGATTACTTCCTTGGTTAGAAAGTCAGACAAGAAAGTGGTATAGGACGTGAAAGTTATATCGGGGGAAGAGTGTGTTTCCCAGCATAGGTTGCTGGTTTGTGATATTATCTTGAAGAGTGTTAAAGAAGCCAAGGGAAAGTACTGGCCCCGTCGTAAAGTCTGGAAGCTAAAGGAAGAGATCATAGCAAGACAATTAGTTTCAGTTCAAGTTTCTGATGATACCTGTAGGTGGACGAAAGGACCAGCTAGACATTAGACAGACTTGGTGGTGGAATAATGAGGTTGACCAGTGTATCAAAGGGAAAGAGGAACTTTGGAAAAAGTGGAAGTCAAGGTGTAGTAAAAATATTTACTTAGAAGCTAAGCGTTGTGCTCGTACAGCAGTGTAAAAGGCAAAATCAGAAGCAGAGAGAAACAGATTTGCAGATGTGTTAAGAAGGGAAGACCAGCGCAATGAGGTGTTCAGGATAGCAAAGCAAATGAAGAAGACTAATCAAGATGTTGTAGGTGAGAAGTGTATACGTAACGATGAAGGTGTTTTGGCTAGCACAGAGGAGGAGAAAAGGGTAGCTTGGAAGAGTTATTATCAGAGGTTGCTTAACACTGAGTTTGATTGGGATGAGGATAATTTGTCTGATGATGATGCTGTAGAAGGGCCAGCTATGCAAATCAAGACAGAATGGGTAGTGGAGGCTATTAGGAAAATGAAGATTGGCAAGGCTGCAGGAGTATCAGGTATTGTTGCAGAGTGGTAAAAGCGTCTGGATATATGTGAATTAATCGATGTTGTCATCTTTTTCAGTGGTGGCGCAAGAAATGCGTACTTTGCGTGCGCGACCGCAGAAAAATTTTATCTGAAATTTATAAAATTATCATGTGTTAATAATTGTTTTACAGAAATATTATATTTTAGACTCAAATTAGTTATCTACACCATGTTCTATATGCTTTAACTTTTTTCTAATTTTTGTTGAAATTAAATTTTAACTTTTGGTGGCATTTGCCTCCATAATGTCGAAATTCTTGTCTTGATAATTCGGTAAGAGAGTTGGTATTACCATTGCTTCATGAGACTTATCTAAAAGCATTTGACTGTCTATCTACGGACATGAACTCCTAATTGCAAATTAGGCAAGCATATGGTTTCAGTCAAAAATAGTTAAAACTTCTTAGGCATTATCTTAGT